>VZTF01003335.1:615575-756137 GCA_013397755.1 Cnemophilus loriae
TTTTTTTTTTTTAAATAGCGAATTAGGTGGTTTCTGGTGTTGTTTTAACTGAAATTCTGTAAAATGTATGTTTTTGTTAAAAAGTGAACTTCCCCTCTGTTTGTGAGAGCCCTTCAGGCTTTAAAAATCCTAGGAGTTACGATAGCCATCTTAAGCAATATTGCTGATATTTCTTCATCCTAAGGCTCTGTTACCCCACTCAACACGACAGTTCTGCCCTACAGAATCTGCCTTTGGGCCCCTGCAGCTGCGTATGGTCTGCCCTATCTTTTGCTTTCAAGACAGGGCAGTTCACAGGTAGTGTTAAGTATTGTAAAAGTAGTTGCCAGGCATCTCTCGGAGGCAGAAGAGTTCTGTTCGAGGCAGTACTTCAGTTTTATGTTGCCATTAGCTGTCAGCTATCAGCTTGCAGCTCTTGCCCTGTTCCTCTCCTAGCTGAGCTAGCTGCATTCCCATCTCCCAGAGGAGGAATCTCCCGGTGCTGTTTGGCTTCCACATTATTTACACTGAAACATCCTTGTAGGAATGGAAAGAAGCAAAGGTCATGTTAACAGCCCCATGTTAAAGGTCAGCAATGCCATGGTAACAGTGGAAATCCACCCAGCTGCCTGCAGAAAAGTTGAACCCCTCACGAAGAGGAAACAACCCAAATAAACAGGGAGATAGATAAAAAGCAATATCTTAGCTCTGAGCCACGTGTTGAGTGGAAATGTAACATTTGTGAGCTCGTTGGGTATTTCCTATGCCTAACTTTGAACTGCTTTGCTCAAAATAAAAGCCGCAGCAAATATTTTGAAAAATAAGTGCCTTGTAAATGTTCAGCCGCTCGACCTGAGGCTTTCTTTTTACTGCAAGCGTGTAATGCAGCCAAGTGTTGTTTAGTATCCTTCCTGTGCCTTAAAGTGTGACTTTTATGGGTGACGTTATGTTTATGGGTCTTTGTTCATCCTTAGCCTCGTGTACCCCACTGCTGCTTCCTCTGAGGCTTTGCCGCCACACCGCAGGGTGTTAATTTCCTGTTTTGAGTCTGTCACAGACAAATTCAGGGCCTCGATTAAAACACAACACACAGATACATGCTGCTGACAAAGGCACTAATAAAACTCTAAAGTTTAAAGGTGGCCCTGGTGTTTCCTCACCGAGCAGCATGAGGACCTTTCACCTCTTGGAGACATGCTGTTTGCAAGGGTTTCTTTTCTTTTTAATTAGGGCTCGCCTGAATGACTCTTAGCAAACTGCTCTAACATTTGGTTTGTTTGGTTTATGGATGTATTGACTATAAAACATGCACGGCTTACTTGAGCTTTTCTTTTAAAAAAACCCCTAAACCTCAACAAACCCCAAACAAGACTTATGAAACTTACAGGAACTGCAAAGAGGAAAAAAAAAGAAAAAAAGGCTTAAACAGAAAGCGTGTTGGTTAGGGTGATGGATCTGGTATGTGGGTCCCTGCAAGACACATGCACGGGCATCTGCGTTTCCTGACATCTTATCTTGGTCACTGAGCAGAAGAGGTGGGGGGAAATAGCCAGCTCTTTCTTGCTTTAGTGAAAATCCTTCCTTTTGCACTCACATTCTGCAGTAGAAGACTCACAAATGTCATCACTTAGGCATGAATTTCTACGGGGTTTTGCCTCACTTGTTTAGCAGTGTTTCAGCACACTTATTTTAAACTGTTCTGTAGAGTCACAGGTCTAACAAGAAAAGAACTTTTCCTATTACCCTGTACATGTTTCTTTTTTATGCTTTTTAGTGTGATGTGTTGTTCCTAGCACCACTGTAAAAGCCCTTCCCCCCTACATAAATTCTGCACATGTGTTTACAAGACTGCATTTTAAACTTGGATTTGTTCCGATGGAGGCCTTGCTGTTTTCCTCCAGTGTTGGGACCATTTTTTTTCTGTTTCCAGTAAAATATTACTTGTTTCTGTATCCTAGTTCATTTTAACCTTAACAAGTATATTTGGAAGCTGAAGTCTCTTACCTAGTCATTCTGATGTATGACTGCTAGTTTGCATGTCTGCTATAGCTACTCAGAAAGCCAAATACCTCATCAGAGTTCCCTCGTAATCCAGAAGGAAATTCTAGAGTTTCCCTAGCAGTCTTAGAGATCTCTCTTGCAATGTATCTGAAGTTTAACTAAACTTAGGCTAATTATATCTGGAAAACAATTTTTGTAGCCTGATTTCTTGCAGATATGCCTGTGCCCCTCTCCCTCATATTAAAGGAAACTCAAACTCTTTGTAGCCTTTAGGCAGAAACGGCATTTAAAGTCTTGTAGCATCTGCCTCTCACCATCCCTCACTGGCTATCTTTAAGACTGCCATGTCTTCTTTCCTCCTTGTCCTCCACTGTCCTATGTTTGAGCCTACCTAAATGACTGCCTTCTCACCTCTCCTGTGTACTCTATTTCAGTGGTGCCCTGTGCTTACACCCAACCTCTTTTTCCCTGCAAAATTAAGTCCCAGTGTGGCTGCAAGGATAACTTCAGGCCTGTTGCATGGAGAGGGCACCTGGAGGGGTAAGAGATGCTGAAGATGTTGTGTGTCACCTTGTGCAATTTTTGCTGGTATTGGATGGACCAAGTCAGCATCAAACCACACATTTCCTCTGCTTTTCTGCTGCAATATTTCCTACAGCTCAGGTTCATAGCCTTTTGCTGTGCCTATGGGTTCCCGGACCCTCTGTGTATGCTATGTTGTAGTAGAAGGAAGAAACTGCAGCTGCAAATTTACTCCCTCTGATCTGCCCAGTGAGGCCATAGTACTTAGCTGGGGGACCAGGAAAGGTGGTCTGGGTCACACCCTCAGTGGCTCAGAAAGTGACACGGTGTGCCTCTAAAAACACCTTGCCAGGCCCTGTGGGGAAAGGCCAAACAAATTTTTTGTTGTTTTGAAGCAGTGTCCTGGGCCAAGTAAACTGCTGCAGGCTTTTGTGTGAATCTGACTGAATCTTATGTCATCTATTTGAGCTGCTTTATTTCATTTTCTCCTTCCTTTCCTTTTCTATCAGCTGTGGTTTGTCCCCAAGATTTTATCTTCATCTTTGTCCAGTTTGCTTTTCTCTTTCAGGGTTGTTTCCACGTATCTCCATATAGCTTGTGCTGTTCCATCTAAATCCTCACCAAGGAGGGAGAAGAAAACCCAAACCGAAACGTTTCTAAGAGCTGTTGTGGTGTGTGTTCTTTTTGCAAACTGTTGTTGTCCTAGATTGCCTTTCTGTCTTGCCTATTTAGATGTCAGTATGGGCAATCCATGGATAGGAAACCACTCTTGCAAAAGTTGAGTATGTCAGACTTCCTCAGAACAGGTGGATTTTTTGGGCAACAAATGTGATTATTAATTACATATAAGGAACTGGTATATTTCTTAGTACAGACTGTGCTCTCTATGTTCAACAAGGAAAAGGAGCTAAGAACACACTACTTCTTATAGGGCTTCAGGCTTCATTGTTGAAACAAGCTCTAAAACTGGAATTCTAACTAAGAAAATTTTGGCTAACAAGTAAGCCTAAAGCTTTGTTTGTGTGCTGACAGACCTTTGGTGCTACTAGACCTTTATTAAAAAAACCCCCCACATGCAAAAGATGGCATAATCAGATATGTAGGCATTCCCTTTGTACCGACAATATACCTAAGATGAAATGAGATGTGATGACTCTGTGTTCCTAAGCTGTAACTGGAAAGGGTAGGGAATGAAAAGCTACTACAAAACTTCCAGCTAATTTAGAGCATTCATAAGGCATTCTTAAGTCTCCCTGAGGTTGGGTTCAGTGCATTTTAAAATATTCTCATGGCTTTAAAGAAGTCCATTTCTGTTTTCAGAATGTGTCAGTGTTACTTGCTATGGCTGAGTTGACCCAATGATTGGTAGGAGAATTAGCTGTAAGTGTTCTGAGGCAGCAATTCTTTGTTTGACTCTGCACTATATAAACATCAATATGAGTGGCAGCCCATAAATGAAATCTAGGTGCACTGCTATATGTGTATGATACAAGCGTTAGATGAGTGTTCTGCATTGTTCAGTCTTTTCTGTTCTGAAATGGTACATTCTTCAATGGTCATGCCTTCAAGGTTTCATCTATGGGGAATCGTACTTGGTAGTGATAAGCTCTTTCATTTTTTTATTTTTTAAAGCTGGATGTTAACAGAGTGATATCAGGCATTATATAGCTGGGATGAGCTGTGCAAGAATGAGAAATATGATTCATGTTTTAAATGAGTTCAATGTGATGCTTTCCATATGGAGGATATATATCCTTCTCTCTGAGCAAGACACAGATCTCATGCAAGTCATGGGTTCTATGTTTTTTGCAAAACATCTGTGAGTTCTGACCTTTCCAGGCTTGTGTGCATATGAGCGAGAGCACTGGTGTGCTCACAAACTGTGGAACAAACTTCACAGAGAATAACAGAGTAAATCTTGGAATGCATGAGAAAAGCTAATGGAGCTGGAGGCCAGTGGCAACACGGGGTGACACAAAAGGCCAGACCAATTTCCCAAGGCATTGAGTTGTTTTAGCTAGTCCAAGTGCAATGGAGGCGTTGTCAGGGTTTCTCAATTTTCTGAGTTATGCAGCTGCTGTTCCTAAAGTAATTCAAGTGCAAGAATGATATGAAAGCAAAGCACTGGGGCTGTTCCCAACTATTTTATGTTGAAGTCATACCTAGCACAAGCCGTGTCTGCAGTGCATGCTCTATTGTCTAATCCATGAAACAGACCTGTGGGTTCTGGCTGTTAATGTGAGGGACACTAAATGAAGCAGCATCATTCAAATCTTTCAGTTTTACTTCAAATAGCGGGACATTAACAAATTCCGTAAGCGTCAAAGGTGTTCATCTGGTCTGACCCTGTTTTAACTTGGACTGTTGCCTTGCTTGTCTCCTGGCTACTCAGGGCTGCACTTTTCCTCTTGTTGTCCAAGAGTGCACATTCTTTCTCTTTAATGCCTTCCCTGTATTACTAGTTTTTCTTTGTTAAAGCTCTCTCAAACTTTGTTCGCTTCTGTTTCTGCTCTCCCCTCACTTCTTTGTAACCGAGCCCAACCACCTCTTTTACAGCCACCCTTCATCCTTCTATTTGTAGCACTTTACCTGTTCCTGTATCTGGTGGTCGTGATTGTCCACTAAATTATTTCCTGATATTTGTCCTCTCCCCTCCTCCACCCCCTTCTCCCCCCCACTCTGAAGCCTCCAGTATGGGCCTGTTGAAGGGAAACCGCTACCATTCTTCCCGTTTGAAAAAACTGAATGGAGAAAAACCACACTAAACAACCCAAATGTCTTGAGATGGCATCTCCCTCAGATCTGCAGCAAACTCCCTGGAAGCAGAAAGTGTCTTTTATAGTGTATAAAAAAAGTTGCTGATTGCTGAATGCTTCAGAGTGGATCTCAGCTCCATCATAATTGCATTAGGATAGTCGCAGTCCTGACTTGCTGTATCTGCAACAAGTTAGATGACAGACTGAGCTTTTTGTGTCATTCTGAGAAGAATGGTTTCAGCATGTTTCTATGAAAGTTTGGCTAATGTGCTGGAGATGTAGCACAGCTGCAGAATATTTTTGCTTGCATGCTACAAGGATGTTCTTTCAATTTATTTGCACCTTGCAAGCTGAATTGAACAAAAAAATCCATCATTCATTTTTTTGTTCTAGTCCAAGTAGATGATGCAAGATAAGAGCTTAGTGCCAGGAAAGCCACCGAACTTATGGAATAAATCTGTTGAGCTGTAGGCTTCTGAGGGCCATCAGCTTGATCATGAGCAGGCTGAAGAAGGGCTGTAACTGCTTTTCTAGAAGCTAGAGTCAAAGACAGACCCAAAATTATTTGATTGTTATAACAGGCTATGATATGGAAAAGGTGGCAAACTTACATGCTGTGGACCTTCAGGTTGGTGAAAACCATATAGTTGCTGAGGATACTTATATAGCCCAGTAAAAATCTTGCCAATATTGCTATGACAGGAGTCACTAGATGGCAATATTACCTGTACTCTTACAAATCCATGTGTATGGGCATTGTCCAGCCCTTGGAAGAGGTGTGCCTTGTTCTGTGGAGGTCTTCTTCAGTGGGAGCTCAGGCCAACCATAGGGGCTTTCCAACCGCTTTCTGAATTGGGGGATTACTTCAATGCTGGTAACTGCATACAGAGTGTCCAACAAGCCACTCTAACGGTGTACCCACCAATTTCTTTTTACATAACTGTTTGCCAGAAGCACTGAGTGATTTAGCATGTATGTATCCTACTCAGCTGTGCCTGCTGCCAGTGGGGAACTTGTAGCGGGGGGGCAGATGGGAGGTAGCAGTCAACTGGAGGTGTTTCTGTAGCCCCACTCACCTCAATCTGCCAGCAAACGTGAGTTAAGACCCCTTTTAATCTTTTGACTGGAGGCTGTACTGCCAGGGCTTCACATCTGCTACTACTCAGAGAAGCCGAGAGTATCCCTCTTCATTCAGGGCTCGGCAGGTTTTGCACATGGTTCTGATTTTGTGTGAAGCTGATTTTAGGTATGTGCCGTAGAGGTTGTGCTAATGTCCCCCCACAAAAAAAATCGTAGGATTTCAATTTAGGATTTTAGTACCTCTGCGAGAAGTGTGGTTAAGAATAATGCTCTAGATAGATTTAGCTGTTGATTGAGAAACTGGCTAGATAAGGTATGTGATATTAATAACTGTGGGTGCTGGACTTTGCTCATTTTGTTGAAGTTTTCCTTGTTAGAGCTCTGCAGCAAAGTTTTAGTAAAATTTGGCTTCTTTTATAAATTCAAGTCTTCATTGACAAATTTATGCCTGGTTCACACAGGTTGTCTGGAAATCACAGAACTGTCCAAGTATGCAAAAAGTCTGCCTTTCTGCCCTTTTTGCTGCAAATGTTGTTTCTATTATTAACTGTTTTGACTAAAAAATTTCATTGAAAAAATCTTAGGGGGACCCCAACTCAGAAAGGTCCCAATGCAGTTTATTATTTCTTCTTAATTTACACTTGAATGCAAAATAATAACATCATTGCTGCACGAAAGAATATTATTTGGAATAGATTAGTAGTTCTCTTTCTCTCCATATTGTTCAAAGTTTCCCACTGTGATGAGGCCATTGTACTTTTTGTTCTTGCAGCCACATATCCTATCAGGAAAGCCCATCCCACGCTCACATGTGGGACAGTCTTTTCTCAACTCAGTAGTCAGTAGAGTAAGTGAGAAACATTAGTTTTCCCTCACCTGCATCATATTTTCTATTTGTGAACCAATTATTGAAGAAAATTCAAAAGCCTCAGTAACACACCTTTGAAATGGGAAATACTGTTAGGAACAGCTTCATCTTTCAAATAAACAATAGAAATAGACATTTCTTTTTTTTTCACCCTCTAAGGAGAAAATAACTCGCACAACCTCTTTGGAGGTCATTGCATTTTGTCCTATCATCCTGAAAAAAAATAGTCTTGTGCAATATGAGCTATTGAGCAATAATATAGATTGATAGCCACACAGCTGTGCTCCTCCCCCCATCAGTCCCACAACCTCCTATGTTTGGTGCTCGTCTGCTTGGAAGGATTTCATGCATAGACATTTAGGCATAACTTCTTACAGGATTCAGTGTAATATTCTATTGGTAAAGATTTGTCAAAGCAGGACAACAGCTGATGGAGAAGGCATCTGTCTATTGCTTGGCATTATTTCTCTAGCAAGTACTAACAGAAAAAAGAAGGGAAATCTGATATTTCTTTCTTCTGAAATGCTGAACACTCACTTGAAATACTAAAATTGTATTCAGCAACAGCACCTATATGGGCTACTTGCCCTGTGCTTTCTAAGCTGCTGGATCCAAGTGGTGTTACTGAAAGCCCAGGCTCAGGACTGCCAGGCCAACTTGCTTTGCAGAGCACCAGGGTTTTTCCTAACTTTTATTTGCCCTTGGTGAGGGCCTCTGGTGAGCACTAGTGCTGCTGCTCCTCATATCAAGTGAGGAAATTGAAATGTATTTGAATTAGAAACAGATGACTGGAATTTAGAGATGAGTTAAAACTGCTATAAGCAAAGGGCAAGAGTGATATAATTAGTCTGGCTTGAGACTTGTTTGCTTATGGTACATATTAGTGTCCTTTCTTATAGCTTTAAAAAGTAACCAAAGAGACATGAAACCAGTGCAGATACAAACAGAACTCTTGGATTTGAGCTCCACAGTTCACTCTTAGATCCAAAATGCCCTAAAGCAAAATGCTAGAGCCTGATTCTCTGCTGGTCCAGATCTTGCACAGGTATGATTTCAGCGGTTTCAGTAAGATGGTTTCAAACTGAGATGGGAGGTAATAGATGACATTGGAATTATTTCCTCTCTGCCTGCTGAAAATTTGGCTAGCCTCCTTGCTTTAATAATGAAACAATCAGAATACGTAATAAAATCTGTCGCCTTAATTTTATACAAGTTTGAGTCACTATTTAATCTGTAAGATTTGGATCCATCTGTTTTACAAGCTTGAATTTGATGATGAACTTCTTTGTTTCTGCAGTGATCTCTTAGCTATCAGAATCCTTAAAAGATATTAAAATGAAGCCTTCCAAGGAGGAAAGCGGTCCCCATTACTTTTTGGATGCTTTGTCCAGTGCTGGCTGTGCTCCAGGCGAGTGGTGATGTTGACGTCCACTGCACTGATGTGTTGGTTGATGTAACACTGCTGAATGACTCGGAGAGCCTTGGTTTTCCAAAGGCATATAGCAACTGAAAACAAAAAAATGAAACAAGTCCAGTAACAGATTAGTTCAGATGCTAAAGACAAACCAGGCTTTCTGTACATAACGCTTGGTTCTCGCCTTGTCCTTCAGAGCCCTTTGCTGTTAGCTGAGACTCTCTGTGTTTTAAGTACTATGAATGGGTGCACTAAAGCCTCTGATCAAATGAACACAGAACTGCAGATAATTAATTCCTATTACAGCTGCAGGAGTTGAAGAGTAACTTGTGCCACAGTACAGCAGAAGGACAGAACAGTTTTATTGCTGCAAACAGCAGAGTGTTCGGCATGTTCATGCTGCTTGTTTCAGAAAAGCCTAGGTGAAAGAAAGGGGTGATGGAAATACCCCCTTTAGTGCCACAGACTCATCTTGTTTGGCCAAGATGGGTCTAAGGGAATGGAGAGAACTCTGACCTCAGAAGTGGTTATGATGGAAGCGGTCAAATCGCTGTGTGTGCAAGATGTGAGATTATCAGAGGATTTTGACAAAACTCATTGAAACTTGTGAGTGTATTTTCAGCACCAGCACCTTTTTTGATGTACAGTGATCTGTGCAGAGGACCCTCATTTGGAGCTCCATAATCATCCATAATAGTAATAGATTATTTGAGCTAGTAATATAAAATTATTCATTTTGAGCATTCCTTTTTTTCCCAAAATGTGGTTTTGTTGAATTTCCTGCATTTCATAGGAATACAAAGGTCATATGTGTTTGGCATTTTTTTTTTCAGTGGGGAAAGTATATTCCCTTCCATCCTTTCAGATGTCTTAATTTAGAGCTTAAAATGCTAGAGAATATTTTAAACGCCTTACTGTTTTAATGTACAGTACATGGATTTAGCAGTGTAATCTATTGTTATGTCTGTAAGTTAACTTTATTCAGATCTTTCTAGAAAGTTTCAAACTCTAGCCTATCACTCGGGATGTCTTTTTTTTCTCTGCTTATGAAACCAATTCTGATTTCTGACCAGCCTTCTACATAACAAAGGACCGTAGAACATCTAGTCCGCTGCTTTTGAGGTTTCTTTGCTCTAGGAGGGGTGTGTATTTACATGGGGGGAAAAAAAAGAAGAGTTGCTTTTCCCATTAAAGGTATAGGGTGTTTTTGGTAGCACGTTTAAAGCTTGTTGGCACTGATGCAGAGTGCGCAGTCACGGTGTCAACCTGCCCGGAGAAAAGATGTTTGGCTGGGTGTTGTGCAGCCCTGTTCAGTGGGATCGCTTGTTTTTCTGCCTTTCTGTCTGCTTTCCACCCCATTCAGTCGCAGAAGCTGCCAGGTTATCCTGACCCAAGCACGGCTTAGACTCCCTATTGGTGAAGGGTGGGGGGTCACTGTACTTTTCCTTTATTTTGCTCCGTGCCCAGACTGGCTTGCCAGGCAGCTGGTGTGGCCTGACACAGCTGAACTTGCACTGCCCTCTCTTAAGGAAATGCTTGAGGCATTGTCAGCTTTAGGACAGATTTAAGTGTCTGTTGCGCTAATTAAGTTGTGCAAAGGAAAAATGCTGAAGACCTGCATGTCTGGCTATTATGACTTTTCCAAGTAATTACTAATGTTTGACATGCAGGAACTGCCAGTTTTTGAATTACTATTTTGTTATTGTTAAATTATAGTAAGAAATTACTTTGTGTCCGTAACATTCTCCAAAATTGAAAGTACAATTAACAAAAAATCAAATTTTCCAGTTTGTTGCAAAGAAGCATCTGAAAAAAATACTCTAGAGGACGTGATAACCACAGTATGCAGCTGTTGTGTTACTGAGAGCTGATCTCAGATCTGTGGTCAGTGTTGATTTCAGTTTTGTACTTCATGTAGAGATTCAACTTTTATTTATAAAGTCTCACTCCAAAATGTTGTATCCACTCTTTGAATAGGGGATGGATTTGAGAGTCTAGAAATAATCTTGTTATAAATTAGCTCATTTACTGGACAATTCTTAATCAGAAATTTCATCACTGTGCACTACTTTTTGGACAGCACAGGAACTCCAAAACAGAATAGCAGTTAAAATCGTATTTTGCCATGGTTAAAATTAATTTAAGAACTCAGGGGCAGGCTGTGTTTGAAGAAACATTTTTAGAAGAAAGGATGACTTGTTACCATTACTTATCAGACTGGAACGTGTCGGCAGGGTGCTTTCCACCTGAGAAATTACCCTCTTCAGAGTTTCATGAGGCCTTTTGTAATGGTGGAGTTCAGACTTAAGGACCCTGGAACAAAGATAGCTTTAACTCAAGTTTGTACAATTAGGACTCTGGGTTTGTAGCATTACTAATTAAGATTACAGAATTACAGTTTATCATGGAAGGGCACCCAATGATTATTTGGCTCCTTTTGAGGATCTCAATCCTCATGCATAGCTTTCCACTAGGAAACATCTGTTCCAGAGTGGTCTGACTTTGAACCTCAACTTCCTATCATGTCCAATGCAAAGATGTCTCCTGCTGGTGCTTATTAAAGAAGAAAAAAAGAGAGAAGTATGCTTGGTTAATGCCATGCTTTGGGGATTTCACTTGTCATCTATGGGGTCATGAAAGAAAAACTTCCCCACAGTAAGTCATAATTTGATGTATGTGTTTCAGGTTCTCTGGTCTTTCTCTGGAGCACAGGAGACTAACCACAGTAAAAGAAGGGATTTATGCAGGGTACATTCTTTGAGCAGCATTACATTTTTAGGGATCTGGTTCATGTTTTCTTATAGACATATTTGAGGCTAAGACTGCCAGCTTTTAGGTCAAATCTCTTTTGATTGTCAGGGTCTATTTGATTTTTTTTCTCCCCTTCTATGTAGATTCACTGGACTATTAATTCCTTGAAAAGGCAGAAGGCTGCTTCAATTCAGACTGAGATGAATTAGGTGTCTCTGCAATTAAAATACAAATCTAATCTGATGTTGCAAACTAATAAAATACTTTGCAACAATATGTGTATACTGGAAGCTCGTAAGTCTGATGTGCTCTTATTCTTTCCTGAAGAAATGTCATGAAAATGTCCCTGCTACTTCTAATCTGACTTGCAATAATACACAAACTTGCTTCAAGCTTCCAAGCATCTCCCTTAACATATGCCAAAAAGTCCAATAGCTGCACGTAAAGCTGTGATTAAAATCTTTTATTACACTTGAAAAAAACTTCTTCCCCAAAGAAACTGCATTACGATTTTGTGGAACCATCAGCTACAATGTAATAGATGCAGAAAATCATATAATTCCACTGCAAAGGTGATATTGTGGCACAGTTTAGAGGACTTGATAGAGAGCAAAAAGCTAGACTTGATGCTTTTATGAGTCTTTGAATACTTCTGTTCCTCTACAAGAAGCCTTTCCTGTTGGAAATCCAGTGAACTTTGTTACACTCTCTTAGGCTGTAGCTATGTGTCAGGCTGTACAACATCTATTTGAACTCCTCTGAGCTGGAAGGTCTGATTTAAATGGGCGCTAAAATGAAGTTGGTGCCTAAAGTCTAATCAAAGTCGCTGTAATGAATCCTTTAGAGGGAACTGATTTTAGTACTGATTTATTTGTATGGGGATATTTGAAAGGGATTTTGAAAGATGTAGGAGAAATAACTGCATTGAAGTACAATTAGATTTGTATCATGGAGCCTGATGCATAAAATTTGAAAATAGAGGCAAAAATGGATTCTTTGAACCTTGTGATTAGAAGTGGAGTCCTTATTTTTTGTGTTTAATATGAGCAATAAAGAACAGCTGCTGCTCCAATAAATCAGAGCTCCATCAAGAACTGAGAAGGTGAATATAGTGTACTAGAAGAATGCAGGATAAGAAAACAAGAAGAATAAGAATTGTTTGCCTTTTACTCAGAACCACAATGGTAGTGGGAATGGAGCAGAATAAAGGAGGGGTGGAGCAGAAGAGACTCAGAGAAGAAAGACCCTGAAATTGGAGTGCAAAGCCTTTACAATATTCCGCGTAGACAGACTGCAGAAAAAAAAAAGCTGCAGAGGTAGTCTTGCTTTTCTCTCTTTCCTGGGTGATGGATGTCAGAGCCTTTCTTCTGCCAGCCCAGTTTCTGTGCTGTCTTCACACCTGAGGGTATTTGGCCTCCTGCTACCTGCAAATGGTAGTAGCTGATAAGGGCTGCGTGAGCATGTGCACGTAGCACGCGGCTGTGACAGACCCCAGTGGTCACTGCCCTATTTCAAAGCTCAGAGTGTCAAAATTTCCCTCTGTGTGTAATTGTTACCAAAATTCCCAATTTTTTTTTTTTTCGCTGGTGACGTGGAGCATAGAGGAGGTTAAGTTACTCATACTGTCATCCTGTTCTCTGAGCATGTTTAACCTGGGGGTCACTCCAGGTGTGTGAATTGAGTAGTGATAAGGTTTGCTACTTTGAATGCAAATGCTACTATTCAGTTTCCTAACACTTTTCTGGAGGCCTTCAGAGATTAATGGCTAAACACAAACCTACTCATGCTTGTATAACAATAAATGCTCTCTAAATTCTACATAATATCACCCTTGGAAGGCAGAAGGACTGAAAATTGCTAATTCTCCAGTTAGTAATAGTATTTTTTTAATAATTTCTTCGTAAGATCTATGAACAATCTTTGAATATCACTTTGTTTACAGGTCATTCTGGATTGAAGGTGGCTGTTTAAGTCTTTGCCATACTATACCCCATGCAGGTCTATGTACCTATAGGGGGTTGTATAAAATGTATATTGGAAGACAGATTGGCTCTGTAATTTTACTGTCTAGGAGCTTCTATACAACTACTGACATGAGAAACAGCCCTATCTCTTGTTTTCTAAGCATGATAAATAAAATAATGAATATTTCTCATTTTATGTCTCTTTTTTCTGGAGACAGGGAGAATCTGCAAGATTTTTTCAAAATTTGTCTTTTATGTAGTTAAGAGGTTAGATTTTAGTGCAGTTGTAGCATTGGCTCCCTTATGTTTTGAAGTCTGTGAAACATTTGCTGTGGAAACATTTGTTTTCAAACAACCACCGTTCATGTTTTGTGCTTCTTCAGTACAAATTTTGTTCTGCTATCAGCATGTCATTGTTGCTAGAGTAATATCTCATGGATTACTATCAGTGCTTCAAGAGTCTGTCAGCTAGGAGATCAAAGTCTATTTTTAAAGCCACAACTCTTACCCTGCCAGACTGGTGAGTAAACTGTATCATTGTTATAGAAAAAGGGTAACTATAATAGAGGAGGTGTAAGACATAGCACATTGGGCTATGGTCAACACCAGAGCTGCTTGCAATGTATATTTGAGCTGTTTAAGCTGATTGTCAGCTACTTGATATAGTAGGGTTAAAAGATTTTGCCCCAAGATATAGTCCTTAATGTGTGTACACCTGGTTCATTGCTCTGCTTTGCTTTGTGCTCAAAGCTGTTCCATATCAGATTGCTCAGGACCTTATGGTGAAATAGGGAAAAGCAAAGATTGTGAGTAACTTCCATTCTTGCTGGCTATGTTAGTCCCAAGTTGCTAAACCTCTTTGTCTTTGCAGTAGAGATCAAATCCTGGAGTGGCCCTCACTTAAGGAAAATAAGTAATTTTAAGTCATTGAGCTGAACCCTGAATTTCATGAGAGACATCTCTTGTTTTGGTTTGCAGGACTGTGCTGGAATTAAAAAGACTCTTGGCACAACATAGAGCTAAATAACAGCTTTGAGATTTGGCCTCTAGGAATTTCCTGTTTAAAAAAATGCTGGGCTTGGCCATGAATTTCGTATATGCAGCACACACAACGCCAGATGAGTGTTCTCTCTTTTGCAGAGCTGAGGGAACTGAAGGCACTCCTGGATTTTAGCAGAATCTGCAGAAGCTCTGACAGCTGATAGATACCAATGTTGTATCCATAACTCATGAGTTGCCATAATAACATATATAGTACTGCATAGCAATCAAGTAAGATCTGTAGCTTTACTTAGGATATCTAGAGTTTAAATATAACACAGTGTACATAACTTTTTTTTTCCTTTTATGCTTTATTTCATACTTACGTAATTCTGAGGATATGGAACAGCAAAGCATGATTTAAAATGTTAATTTGGAAATAAGTATTTAAGCTTTCTGGGATTCTTTGAAATAAAGTGAAAAGGAGTACCTGACTGCAGGATAATTTTTACCTCTCTAAAACTGGTCCACCCTAAGTCGTTGCAGAAGCTGCTTTGGGATCATCACCTGAGTGTCTGTTCTTAAAACAAAGCTTTGATTTGATTACAAACAATGCCTCAGACATTTAAAAGCACATCTGGTATAGTCTTGAATCCAATAAATATTTAAGGAGACTTAAAAAAACACCCCACAAAACCCAAAAATCAACAAAACCACCTAGGAGAAACTGTAACCGAGCTGGATGATTCAGCCCCTGAGACAGAAAAAGCTGATGATCAAAGAGTCAGCATAGAGAATTTGGGCAGGATTTGAAATACTTCTCTTTTGAGCTCCTTGCAAATGCCCAAATGTAGAACTTCACAACCTTTCCATTCAGCTTGGAGATATCACATAGACAAAGTTCCATACAAATATATATGGCAGATGCTGTTTTGCACTGGCACAGTACAGTCTAGGATAGGACAACTGCTTCTGTTGAATTAGTCCAGGTCCATTGGTAACAGGGTGTTAGGGCTTCAGCTCAGCAGCCTCTCTCTTGGTCTGGTTCACTATTTTAGTAGTAGTGGCTTTTTTTATTCCCAACCAGTTTTGTGTCTGTCTCATAATTATTTCCCCAATCTCTTTAGGAGAATATTAGTGGGCTCAAGTAAGATCCCACAAAACCCAGTGTTTGTGTGTGGGTATATAAGGTGCACACACTATAATTTTCTTAGGGATATATCCTGTTTGTCAGCAGCAGAATTTAGATAATGTTTCTTTGTCTCTTCTTGGCAAGTCTGTGCCAATATTTCTTACCCCATCGTGCACTTTTGGGTTGTGGTACCTCCTGGTGTTTTGAGCAACAGTTTCCAAGTGGTTCCTGGCTGGACTCCTACCTGAGCAGGTGAAAATATAACATTTGGAAATGGTCTGATATGTATGGTTATATTACTTTGAGGGTTTCCGATGGCCTTTTTAGTTCAAGACTTGAGATATGACTGTTGTATATCTGCGTACAAATTGTTTCATGACCTAAATGATACGCAGATCCTAACAGGCCATAGTTCTTCATGTCCTTCAATGCTGTTACATTTCTACCTCCTGGATTCCTTTTCTCACCTGGAAGCTTTGTACTCTTTGTTCTCATTTGAAGATGTCTGAAACTGCTGAAGCTTTCTCAATAAAACTCCATCAGTCCCTGCTGACTGTAATTAATCTCGTCTGAATAGTTTTAATGTGTACCATCTGATATTTCTTCTCCCCTTAATTATCATAAATGTTTTGAGCATATTTCCACTGTTAACCCTTTGTGGTAGGAGGAGGAAGGCTTTATCTTTGTTGGGCTATAGCAATAGTGGGATCAGCTGTAGTTGTGATAGAAAGCAGGTGTAGTTTCCTGTTGGCTGGAGGTGTTTCAGGACTGTCAATCCCCTTTACAAGTGATCATCTTGTTCAGAATCTCTTCTTTTTCAGCAGTTCCTCTTGACTAACTTGGATGGTTTCTCGCCTCACTTTTTGTCTCAATTGCCATCTTTGACACTAATTTATTCTGATGTGCTCTACAGTGGGTATTCGGACCTAATTGAGGATTTTGGATTTCAATAGACACCAATCAATATCTAAGCACAGGGCTGAGGATGAGCTCACTTACTTTTGAGTCAGACAGCCTTGAAAATTATATAACCATTAGACTAAAAATTCTTCCCACTATGTTTGTGCTTAAACTGGCAAAACCTCATAACTACTCAAAAAAAAAGGAAAAAAAAATCTTACCCAACTACAGAGTAATAAAGCACTCTATTTATTTACCAGTAATCACTTTGGGCTAGACTGGGTTTACTTTTCCTGACAATATCTTCTCCCAAAGTTTTACTGAGGCCTTGTCCATGTTTACAACTTTTGCCAACACTGGCTGAGAGCATTAAAAAAATAACACAAATGACAATTAAAAAACAAAATAGAAAAATAATCCAGGAAGTGTTCTGGGTAAACTTAGAGATGGTGGCTCAAATGTCCTTTTGCCACCACTGTTTACTTTGTTCAAACAGTGATATACGTGCCAAAAGGGCCAATTTAACAGATTTCTCTCCACTGAAGGTATTTGGTAGCACACAGATGGGAGATCTGCTTAAACCATCTGCATGTGAATTATGGATTATGCAGGCCTTCAAAATGGGTGCACTAACTTGGTTGAAAACGGCCTCCTCCTTCCATCTATGGGTGCACATTCCGGGTCTGACTGCGAAATGACGGAGCTGCAAGGGATCCAACGTCCCACAGGACAAGCTTGTACATTCCACAAGAAAAAACAACTGAAAGCAGGAGCATTTTAAAGGAGAAAAGGGGCAAAAATCAGTTCCTTGACTTTTATTGCACCTTCAGGTGATTTTGGAGGCTGACTAAGGCATCAGGCTTCCTTGTTCCTTTACTTATCATCAAATACATTGGTATGTACTAAAAACGTAAGAAGTGAGAGACTTTTTAAAGCGTGTCCAAATGGGTCAGTTTCTCAACCCTTTTGAAATATGAGAAATAAATAAAGGAGGATTAGAGAATTAAAGAAAGAAAATGAGGAAAAAATAAAAAATGGTAGGAAAAAAAATGAAGTTTAAATTACAATGGAAGTGAAATATTAAATATTGAAAAAATTGATGGCTGAGAAAGGTCCATATCAGTATTTTATACATTATTCACAGTGAATGAAGGGATTCATTGAGTACTGCCTCCTCCTCCAGAGTTACATGCTAGTTAAGTATTATAATTTCTCTCGGCTTTCTCCTCCTTCATCTCGCAAGATAAAACAGAGAAATACAGTTTTAATGTGACTCTGAATAAAATATCTGCTTTTGTTCTTTTTTTTCCTGTCCACATTTTAGCGACGTGAGACCTCTGTGCTGTGAATGTCAGACATGGGCAACTGAGTCATACGGAATAAAACAGAAGTACATTTGACCTGCCATTGTTAGCGTGTCCTATCACAGCTGTTTTTGTTGCCCATACGAGAGGTTTTCTTCTTTGCACAGCTATTCCTCTCCAAGTCTTGCCGCTTAATTGCGTTGAAAATTGGTCCTTTTCCTTAAACCACCTAAACATTCACAGTAGAGAAAACTACATGTAGACTGAAAGCTTACTTGCAGATCCTAAAAGGTACCGCACATCCAAATTCTACTTATATAAATTTCACTGAGGCTGGAGAAGCAGCATCAGTGAATGCTGAACTGGCATCATTCTACACCTGAATAATCATGAGAGGCTGTGATGTGATGCCAATATACGTAATTTATGTGCAGCTGGCTGGGAGGAGTTGAGAAAGACCACAGGTAGGCAATAGGAATCCAAATCCTGCTTTTTCTTGTGTGCGGTTCATCATGTAGCAGTGCCTGTGAAATATTGGGTAGGCAGAAAACTTCCACCCTGAAAGAAACAGAGGATTACAGAGAAAGATGAGTCATGCTATTGCTAGGCAATATTATTTTGTTTGTATTTCCTCCCACTAACAAGTGGAGATTTGGTTCAAAACACAAAAAGTGGTGTGAGAGATTAGGGTGAGATGTTATATAAGAAAATAATTATTAGAATGATATTTGCAAGCTAACAATCTTACTTTTGAGGTGCAACATTGCAGGTGCTTTTCAACCAAAGTGTAATGGATATAAACTGTTGACTCAGTTTTTAGAACCTTTTGTTGTTGTTGTTGTTCATTCTTTATAAACCATTTAATTCCCTTCCACCTGCCTTTTCCGAAGACCTCATGGGTGCAATGGTGTAAAATTAGCTGCCAAAGCTTTGGAAGGAAGCTCCAGGAAACAGATGATGTGCTTTCAGGCTAGACTGTCAAAACACTTCCCCAGCAGATCAGATTTATTCTGTATTGGATATTCAAAAGGGAAATAGTAAATTATGTTGCTGTGTCCCTTGGCTGAGGAACAAACCAATTTGAGTTGAATGCATTATGCTGGAACAGAGAATCCAGTATTTCTCTGGGGTGGGCTGTGGCTGAAGTCGTTCACTTTGTCCTAGATTCTGGAGTGAGTGTCCAGAGAGATGATTTCACGTAGCTCTATAATGAATGACATTTGGAAGAAGCTCCTTCAGGAATACTAAAAATATCTTGCTCTATTTAGTCTTTTTTTTCCTGTTCTAAGCAGGTCAGATGGCTTGACAGGAAGAATTTTTTGAAAATAAGGAAAAAAAATGGAGGTGTGTATCCTTGCGTCTATATTAGGTGTATAGGAAATTACTGTCAAGAAAAATTCCTTTTTACTGTAATGGTGTCTTCAAGACTTGATTTACAGTAGCTTTTGTCCTTTCCTCAAGTAGGCATATTAAGGACAAGATTCTTCTGTCTCATGTTTTTCTAGGCATCACTAACATCCATACTCACTTGCAATGTATTTTGCTTCCATATACAGCAGCAGTGTGTGGATATACTGAATTACGCATCATTATCGGGAAAAGGGTGGGGGTCACGCTCGCTCTGACCTTACACCTCTCAGTGCAAGTGGCTGCTGTAGCTACATGTTCTGGTCAGATTTCGGAGTTCATACGGGTAGAATTTATTCCTCCTTCGAAAGAACAGATGGTGTGTGAATACTGACATACAGGTCACAGTGGACCCTCTCAAGCCCTGCACAAGAGGTCAGATTGTGGGTGAACATTGTCATAAAGTTTACTGCAAGGGACAGGTACAAGTGTGGGGGTATGTTGGCATAAAGGAGTGGTAGCCTGGTTTGAAGTAAGGATAACCAAGAGGATTACTGGAAAAACTTGGAGGCCTATACATCTATCCTCTCAGAATGTGAACTTATCTCCGCTCTTTTTAATTTTGATTTTTTAAATTTAAATCTCTCAGTTGTTTTGTATTTACACTTTCTTGTTATGCGTGTGCTTTTACTCAGAAATATGCAAACTACTTTTCCTTTGATAAGAATCCTCAAGATAATTTTTATGAGACTCAGTTTCTTGATTTTTATGCTGTGTCTGAAAACAGATTCATAGGTTTTGAAGACAGAGAGGGCTGTTGGGATCACCTAATCAGATCTCTTATGTAAGACTTCCTTGAATTATTTCTGTCTGGAACTAGAGGAAGTCTTTCAAAAACAATAAAGGCAAAAATCTTCCAGTCTTGATTTCAAGTAGAGATTTCCTTTATTAAAAATAAAAATAAGTTACTTTGATTTGTTGCGTTTCAGAGAGTCATTCAATCCATAGTATTTTAAGGCCGTTCGAGTTGTTCTTATTTTCATATTTTTAAATTACAAACTTGCAAACAAATTTGATTCATGAGAAATAGGGTTAGGAGAGCCAATATTTGCTATGGCTGTGTAACCTTTCACCACCTTTGGTTCTTCTCTCCTCCCTAGCTACTCCTAGTTAGCTCAACTGAGCAAGGCACTACTGTGTCATGCTAATTGAGAAGCACGCATGTGTTGACTGCCCACACGTCAAGTGGACTTGCTGCTGCTGCTTTCTGCCTGCTTTTCCTCGAGCAGAGAGCGCTAAATGAAGTCTCTTAGCCACAGTTTTTTTACAAAACTTTGAGATTTCTATACAGTGTCTAAACTTGAAAATGCCCAGCCAATTCCAAGCCGACTGGGGAGGGTGCAGGCAGTAGGGGAACAACGAGAATGGTGATGGTTGGTCATAGTTAAGCCCCATTCCCTTCCATGTCTGACTGACACCTGGTACAATCTTGCGAACTGGAAGAGTGAAAGATGTGATAGCTCTAATAATGCTTTGAATTGACCCCACAGAGTCAGATCTTCTCCCTTTCTACTTCATGAGGGCTGTAAACTTTGCAGCTGGCTCCCATTCATGGAGGGTGTAATCAGGATTGTCTTTGGGAAGTTTGAAGTTGGATTATGCATATTGTGCTCTCTCTAATCATGCTGTCCATATCTTTCTCTGCCAATACAGCATGGGTTTTCTCTCTGGGCTATTTCATGGCAAATGGAATATTCCACCTTCCAAATTTATTTTCAAAAGCCAAATCTGTTGTATCATTTAATTTAGTAAATCTAACATAAATCGAGAATTCAGTACCACATGGTCATGGTGGACTCAGTATTTCATAGACATTAAGATGTTCTATGACTTTTGGATTTGCTGACAGCTATAATTGTAAGAGGCACCAGACATTAATGAGTATGGAAACTAAACTGCTGCTATGTTGGTGAAGGAGAAATTATTTCTCCAGGTCATGGGTGAAGTGATGAAGCAACAAACTGAAGGGAATCAACAGCACACTGCCCACGAGGAATTACTTTTGAACTGTGGCTATAATGGTTTTCCATATGTTACTGAAAAGACCTTCCATCTTTATTATAGACAGAATCAGCAATAACAATAAGAATTCATCTCATTACTGAAGGTAGAGTCTATTTGGGCAGTTATCAACATTCATTTAAATTCCTCTGTTGGAGATTTAAACTGGCACAGGCAACTATTGCCGAGGTCATAAGAGCTGCATTTCCCTTGTCCTAAGATGGCCAGCTGGTCTGTTGTGCTGCATGTGTACATGCTATTTTTACAGCACTGTCTATTGTTGCCAGGGTTGATGATCCAGAGCACTCCTGCCCAATGGCAACAGGCTTTAGGAATGTAAGCTATTTCATGACTCTTTGCCTTTTCACACACAGAAATAAAAGTAATAATAGCCTTGGCTGGCTTGTATAAGGGACCATTAAAATAATCAAATAGAGAACATTGAACTCACATGTTGGAAGCCTGATTATGAATGGAAACTTAATTAAAAAATAGTCACTGTCATGTCCAAAATAGCAGAAGGCAAATTAATGTTTCTGTCTCTGCTGTTTGATGTGACTGCACGTTTAAAGGTCTACCATTTAATCCAGTGACAGGGAGGACAGCCACATTAACAAAAAAACAAGTACTGTCATCCTCTTTCTGGCATTGACTTTAAATTCAGTTGTGGATTTGGTCCCACGGCTTGAAAGGGAAGGTGCTTGCATTGACTGTCTGTGAAGATGGCATTCTGGATTGGGTCCTATGTACATACAATATGAGTAATAAGATATTTGGAAGGATGCGTTATGTTCTGAAGCATTTATGCAAACTTATCTCACTTTGCAGAAATACAACATACGTTAACGTGAGAAGAAATTGTTTATACATTATAAATTTTGGATTCCAGCTTTCTTTAAAATTGACGTAATATATGAAATTGCTATCTTGGTATGAGATCAGATTCCTGAGAATCACAAAGACTATAAAAAGGTTGACTTTTGTCAGTCTAGGATCTAACTGTTTACTGAAGACAGGTCCCTAATGCTTCAGCATGGCCCACTGGTTGCAGCTTGCAGCATGCATAGCTCTTCACTGGAATATGGAAAGAAACTGTCTGAATTTGCTTGCACCTCTGCTCTCGTGAGTTTTAGGTCAGTGACTGCCAGCATGCAGATGGTGATGAGCACCATAAGATGCTTGCACTTTTATCTTGCCTGGTTCTCGACAAAATTACTGCCTTTATACAGCTTAAGCAGCTCTGGATTTCTCTTCGAAACCTGTAATTAGCTAGTTCACAAGAAATTCAGTCTCAGAAGTTTAGGCTTGGCTTTCACGTTCTTATTAAAATACTGGTGTAGTTTAGGAAGCTTTTCTTTTTCAGCACTAACCATAACGTTGCCTCTTTCCTGTGCTTGCACAGGCATTTGGGTTGACTGATTTTCAGATTCTGTTTGCCACACACAAGTGTGATACAAGCAGTTAGTTCTAAGCAGTACAAAGGTGTGAATGAGCAGCTGAGAGCAGAGATGGCTTAAGATTACTCATGCAGTATTGTTGCTGAAAGTGTAACCACAAGCTCAAGTTCTTGCTGCTTCTGGTAACAAGTCCAGTTTCAGAGTCTCTGGTTTCTCCTTGGGTGGTGACTGGGAGAGAGGCCTGAAAACAGCTAAAAGGCATTACGTAACTTAAAATGCTTTATGTCTTGAGTTTGCTGGAGTTATGACTCTGGTTTACATTACACCCTCATAATGAAGTGAGGGAAACAGAAGATGAGATTCTTGCAGGCAGTGACAAACCAATTGGAAGGAGGATGTTATCAATGATCCTTTGTTATAACAGTGTGCCCCTGAGCAGGGATCTAGGGAGGTGTCTCTGGACCTTGGTTTAGTTGAAAATTTACACAGTCTGGATGACGACACATTTTAAGTTTGTAGACAACACCCAAAATGAGGAATGTGTAAAATTTGAAGGGAAAGTGAAGAAACATTCTGAAGAAATGGGATGTATTTCTGTAGGAGTAAATGCAGAGGAAGATGAATAGGCAGCAGTACAGATGCAGGACAGAGAGTTATGAAGGTAGTTGTTCAATAGAAAAGAGTTTGCTACTGTCATGGCTAAGCAGCTCAACAGGAATCAACAGTGTTGTGTGATTGCAAGGAAGAAAAAGGCAGGTGCTTTGGAAGGTTCTAAAAGGTCACAGCTTTTCAAGCTGCATGAAATGAACCTTCCGATCTCACATTACCCTCCTGGGTTTAAGTTTTTGTTGCAGGTATAATCAGTTGGGTAGAAGAGCTAAAATAGAGGTTTAAGGGATTGAAGAAACATCTGCATAGAATATTGAAATCAGATTTTCTTAACCTACATGAGAACGAAAATCATAGATTTGAAACATGTACCAAGCAGCTGCAGAGAGGTCAATATGGTAACCATGGCCCTGGCAGGTAGAAGAGGAAGTTAATGGGCGTAAACTAGCACAAGAAAGGCTTAGGTCGGTTTTTCTACAGGTAAAGACAGACAGATGGTAAAGAACTGGTAAAAATTGTCTGGGGAAGCTGTAAAGGACCTCCAATAATAGAAAGTCCTGTAGTTCAGACAACCATCAGGCAGGAAAGACATAGGTAGAGTTTGTTTTGCCTTGGGGCAACAGCAAGTTGGTGGAATAATCTCAATGACCTTTCGAAGACTTTTACAGGCTAATTTTTTTGTTCATCGGCGACCAGTTGCCCATTCTTTTTGAGCAGTAGTATAACATGGCAAACTCTAGAAAAAGTACTTCTTCATATGCATTTTGCTCTGGACATAATCTACTACCCTTCGCAAGTTACGGCTGATGCCTCCTCCCAGGTGTACTGGCTCACCGGCCATGTCCAAGAGCTGTGCCCACTGGCACCACGTTTTCAGTTGAGAAAATCAATGGCATTACATACAGGCAGAGACAAGCAGAGTGTTAATACAATTTTCAAGGCCAAATGGACAAAAAAATTAGTTTGTTACTTAAATTGCTTATAAAAACATCATTTGGTTTTGGGTGTCATCTTGAGAAAAATATCTGTATCCATGAATACCTGTTTCCTTTGTCATTTACATGTTGCCTCTTTATAAAGCTAATAAGATGTCAAGCCAACTGTAATCCTGTTTAAATTTGAGATAAAAAGTGTTAAACAGTCTGAGAATTGTCACAAATATTTGATTTCTGACCTGGGCCAAACAAATTTAATTTGTAGGATTGTCTGATCACTGTTCTTTGACTGTATATATATTATGCCTTTATAAGCATGTATTTGTGGGAGCTATATACGATTACCTCTGTGGAGACTTGATGCTGATTTGAATAAAAATGGGATGCAATGTGACATGCAGTATTTATTGCTTTATTGAGGTCAAGGTTGGTTTTCTCTGTAGAGCTGTTTCCAGGAAAATGTGGGGGATGATGGAATGGCTAGATTCCATCAGTAAAAATCAGTGCATATGTCCTGATTCTGTCTTGAAATGAAGAGGCACAATATATCAGAAAGATTTGGGGATGAACTCCAAATAAAGCACCTGAATCTTTCACAAACCAAATGATGTCTCTTGAGCTTCTTCCGTATTCCCCACGTTTTCCAGAGCAAAGTTGTCTAGTTTTAGTGCCTGCAGCAAAATTCTGTCACTTTTCTCCGCAAAGGTTTGTATTCAGGAAAAATGTAGATTTGCTATACCAAACCACGAGTACTGCTCCCTGAGGTATTCCAGCTCATGAAGGCATCAAGTGCTGGAAGGAAAAGGGTTTGTACTTAAACCTGGTGTTTGTGGTGGTGCATGTGCTGTGAGAGACAGTTTTCTGGAACACAATTCTTTATTCATAGACTCTCACATAGTGTTTTTAGGGACACTCACTGTCTCATCTCTTGATATCTTTTAAATACCTGCAGATTTAGAGGAAGAATGAAGGATGTTTTACTCTTTTCAAATATGATGTCTTTTCTTCTCTGCATCTGAGGCCTTTAAATTTAAGAGGAAAGATGGAATTTTATAGGCTCATTAAATAGCTTAGTATGTGTACCCTGAACTTGCAAGCTATATATCACTGATCCCCCCAGCCTCACACAGGGTCTTTTTCAGAATACAGGAAGATTTGTGTAAAACTATGCTCATTTTTCTTGTGGCTGCTTAATAATTGTAGGGTATTTTCTGAGGTAATGCCAACATTTAGCTATTTTAATGAGTCCAAATGAGCAAACAAATCCATCTTTTTGAGCTGGCAGATTAGGACTACTTAGGAAATTGTTTGTGCTAGTGCTGTTGAAATAGCAAAGATGCCTGATATGGCTGGTGCAAGAGTCCGAAAATGTTACACGAGAAAGCTGCTATCACTAGACCTCAAAAGAAAATGATAGTTACTATGCTGACTTTATGAGGCGTGTCAGTTCTTGCAATGACAGCTGCAGGAAACTGTAGTGAGGCTTTCCTCATCTCTTCAGATAGTCTTCTGACCCCTGAGCTGGAGTCTGTTTGCTCCTGTCTGTTGCAAGTTGGTGAAAAGAAATTTTCCTAGCAGGAAGCTATGGTTTCAAGTACATGGTTTTGGTGTAGGAAGTTCTCCAGAACTTGCTGTGCGCTCAGTGCAGTCTGAAGCCACGTGCTCTCTCCTGCCTTGCACTGAGCCAAAGCATATGGTGTGTGATCCTGGTACCGGCGATGAGAAATGATGCTTGAAAATAGCCATGAAGTAGCACTGCAGCTTAATCCACACCAAAGCCATTAGAGCTGATGACTCTCTTCTAGAGGACAGCAATGGTCAGACAAGCGTGTTAAAGGACTGGGTCCTTAGCCATCATAAGCAATTGAGAAGCTCTAAACAGAAAAATATCAGGTCTTGTAATACAGCTTTTTTATTTTCTTTCTTCATGAATAGATATCATAAAATTTGCCATCGAGCACAATTTCCATGGAGAACAGTAAGAGGCTCTGCCTCAGGGGTGACCCACCTGTCTGACCTTGTGAACGGTGTATTTTTATATGAAAGACACAAGAAACGTACCATCGTGAGGGAACCAGTAGCATTTGAAAAGTGGCAGACAGCAGGGCCAAAGTCGCTATAGAGTGTGCTCAGGTGTCTCAGAGTTTTAGCACAGATGGGGAGTGACCCTGAGATTAGCTCAGGTGGTTGGAGCACGGTGCTAATGATGCCAAGGATGTGGGTTCAATCCCTGTATGGGCCATTCACTTAAGAGTTAGACTCGATGATCCTTCTGGGTCTCTTCCAACTCAGATAATTCTGTGATTCTGTGGTGGCTCTGGGTTTCCTAAAGTCAGGTACTGAGGTTGTTCTGCAGTTTCTGCCTCAGGAAGGTGTTGGCTCTACACAGAGTCCCTGCTTGAACTGCTTGGAAACTACATGTTGTGCCTGCCTGTGTCATGATTTGCAGAAGTTTTAACGAGCAGTCTTTTCAACTGACCTTGATCCATAGATCTCTCCCAACAGTTCTGTTCTTCCTCTGCTTACTGCCTTCATCATGTAAGAAATGTTATTTTATCTTCTCACACATGTGGATGAAACCTCTGTGGGTGAGACCTGGACACTTGTCTTCAAACAGAGCAGTGTTTTTTGATGGAGTTATTTAGATGGTCCTGTAATGAATGGAAGATCTTACGACTGTTGAACCTGGGTAGGGGTTTGCAAATCTGTTCTTCAGCAGTTTGTGATTGAATTAATTTCCATCTTCAGTACGAGGGCAGTTACCAAGAGGGTTTGAAATGCAGGGGGAAGTCCCCTGTGGTTCTTATGCTGTTGTCATACTCTAATATCAGCCTTTATTGTCTTCCTCTGAATTTTGCTTACTTGATGGACTGTATGATTAGGTCTATGTGGGCATATTCTATTTCGTAATGAAACACACAAATGGGGTGTTATTATTCATTAATCTAGCAATAACAAATAGAGCTGAGCAAGGTTTTAAATGCACAGCACATGTTTTCTGATTTAAAGATCTGTGTCATTCTGAGCCTTTTGGCAGATGCAGCAGAAACCAATGCAAGTTTAGGTACCCTGCTGTGAAATGGGGATGTAAACAGGGAATATATTTCTAATGCAGCAGTGCATAGCTGATATGTGCATCTAATATTGAACTGGAAAAGAGAAAAATAGTTTTGTCACTTGTTTAGTAGGTACTTGATAAAAAAGCACTCTTGATATCTAAATGGAGATCAGATTTTGAGATGTACCTGACCATATTGCAAATAACTTACTCAAGTTGTGGTTTTTAAGAGATGTTACCAAGCTGCAGATTAGAGTTAGGGAGTATTTTTTTTTTCTTCTGTTTATGGCTTTTCTGGCAAATTGAGGAATAGGACTTGTATCTAAAGCCTCATTAATAAAACATGGTTATAGTATTATTTTTTTATTTTATTATTTAATTTTCCTTAGATGCCAGCAGCTAGAGACAGCTAATAACTATTTGGAAACAACCAAATCCAAGTCATGGATACATTTTAAGATCCCAGTGTGGGTCCCGGAAGTTTAGTGGGACAAAATTAAGAGCATCTCCTTGCATACAGACTATCCTTCTTTCTTTTATCCTCAGCCCCCAAAAAGCAAAGAATCAGAGACATTTTCTATGAAAAGGAACCGTGTCCTTCAAGACCTTTTGAGAATTCTAGTTGATCAATGTGAAGATGAATATTCATATGGTACCATTCCTGCTAAATTTAATGCATTTGGGTAGTCCACTGATCTCCATGGGACTATTCTTGTGCTGTATTTTTGGTCCAGTACTTACCAGTTTGGTAATTGGGAAAGCTATTATAACTGTTACTGGATAATCAGAAGGGCTGAGGCAGTGTCTGAAGCCAAGAAATTTGGCAACATAATTTTTTAAAGTGTCTTTTTAGAATAAATGTAGAAGACCGGAGCACCTCTAGCTGTGCATCTGCAATGGTGAGTGATGCTTTTCAAGCTTTTATCACCAGCAATAACCATGAGTGGATGTTGCTGCGGTGTGACACGGGAAACAGACAGTACTAGAGCCATCCCTGCTATCAATGTACTACAGGGCAGTACAGCATCAATGCACTAGTGTTACAACTTGCACTTGGAATTTGGCAAGCTGAAGCAGTTCTGAGGCTGCACTGATAGCAGTTCTGAGGTTGTTCTGAGGTTCAGACTGTATATTCTGAGCATGCAAAAAGATGTTAGAGTACATTTAATGATTAATTAATTCTGTGCAATCTGTCATCTAGGCTTTTCTATTTACTAAAAGGAGAGTGCAAGAAATAAATCCTTCTCTTGCTGGTAGTAATTATCTCCAAATTTGGAGAAGCACAAAGAAAGGTCTGAGCAAGATTTTCACTTTATTTAAACTTAAGTTACTTTTCTCTGCACTGCTGGTGGTTTATCTAAAATGATACCACTTAATGAATTCTTGTGGCTGAAAATAAAGTTGAAAAACTTGTTGATAAGTGATTTTATACATGTATGCATGTGCACATAAACATACGAAGACACCATTGAGACAAGTTTCATGCAGCCACTTCTGCAAATAATCTTCATGGAGATTTCATTTCTTATTTTGTCATAGTTACCAGACTAGTCTGTTAGATTTGTCAGGTCGCTGTTTATAGATGAACCCTTTGTTGTGACATCCAGATTTACAGTTCTGATCCTTTCACTTGCAAATGTTGCCCAAAGGCAGACTAAAGACTAAGAAACTCCACAGCTGTTTAAATTCAAATATTTTGCTGGAGTGGAAAGCCAACCTTTCCTATCCTGATATGTGACGATGATGACACTCAGCCACTGTGATGTTGAGAAAAGTATGCCATGCTGTGGTGTATGTTGTTAACATTGCACTATTAAAATAATTTTGGTAAGTCTCTGCCTCCTCTGTAATTACTTCTCTGTGAAGGTGTTGATTTGCTGGGTTTCTCTCAGCTACTTGTCTTGCAGCTGGAGGTGGTGGTGTGTGCCTCTGCCACGGGGTGTGGTGGCAGCTACCCCACTGCTCCAGTCAAACATGGGATGCATTTGCTCTTACATAATACAAAGTATGGTAATGTGGGTTTTGTGCACCTCTCTCGAATCTCAACCCTGCAGCAGAAATTGAAAACAAGTTCTGCATCTGATTTCTCCTTCCCAATACCTGTACGCTGACAGTGCAGTGGAAAATTAGGAGCAGGAGAGCTTTCGGCATATTGAGGTGAGAACTACAAGTATCGAAGACCAAAAGAGAGGCAGCTCAGGGATACACTTCCCTTCTGTGCCTCTGGCAAACATGAAAAATGCTGTGCTCCTGCAGGAACGTGCTTTGCTTTTTATGTGTTTTTCACATGTATAACCTGTGGGTTATGCATATTAAAATTGTCCCTGGGGTGTTTGTAAATTGTGTATTTTTAGGAAAGCTGCAAAAGATCAGGGTATTAATGATGTTTGTGAAACACGTTTATTTGAACCTGACATCATCAAGATGCCTACAGGACTCTGTTAACGACATGTGACTGACTTCTCTGGATACCAAGGATTCAGCCCGCTTGTGCTTTCTTCTGGGAATTTTGACAATAGAGATTACAGCTGGTAAAGGTTATGAGGCTTTCTATAACACAGGCCCTTTTCCTGTTAGGGTGGTGTGGAGAGGACTTGATTTGGCAAGACATTTCTTGTACTTCTTCTTTGATTCAGTTCTTGAATGTGAGGTCACAGTCTGTCCCTCTGCATTTGACTCATGGACATGATCAATGCAACACTGAAAACTATTGTGTCTGCATGATTCTTTACAAGATCAGAACTGCAAGGTTTTGGTTGTCCGTCCTCCAAAACTGGATTTTTTGTTTCAAAGCAAGATAAATGAGTAGGGCCACAGATGCAGACCTGAATGACGCTAGAGAAACATTTGCCACAAAAAAGGTTGACAGGATCAAAACGACAAAAGGCTAAATTTAGATCTCCATTACTTTATTCAAATGGGTTTTATAACATTTACCAGCAGCTTTGAAATGATGCCATGGTCTGTTGAAAAAAAAAATGAACCAGAATTTCTCACTTAATGTTTATCTAAATAACAGCAAAAAGAAACCCCTTTTTTTCTGAAATGTTTCTCAGCATTTATATTTTCCCCATCCTGGCAGCAGCAAACCTGCTGTCTTCTTTCTCACCAATAACTGCATTTTACCCCTTTATTCATTATGCTACCTGGTTGAAGACTTCTATTTTGAGAAAACAAAGAGCTTTGAAGATAATTGTTTTATTAAATGTATGTAAAGTTGTAGTGGGTCAGCTCTGTGGTACACCACCCTTGACAGTCTCTCTTGACACTTCCTTCTGTGCTAAAAATCGAATTAGTTGGTACTGTGGTGAGGAATGAGTGAGGAGGAGAAGAAAAGACTTTTTATGAGGTGAAGTTAGGAATATTCCTCTTCAACACGGCAGAAAAGATTCATTCTAGATGCTTCTTGTTGTAGAAACAGTGGTCAAGGCTGCAAGGCCACTTAGCTATGGCAGCCAGGTGACTTAAAGACATTTCCAAAGTACCTTGAAGCCATTCCTTGAAAAAAAAAGAAAAAAAAGCTGATGACAGATTTTGATGGACTCTTTTTTGTACCTCTTTGCTGCCAAATGAGTTATGTAGCTCTTGGCTGATGGCCTGTAGCTCTGAGAGACTCAGAGTGCATAATTACGAAGCTCACACCAAGTGCATAGTTTAAGCTTGCATATTCATCTTTCTTTTGACGTGTCATAAAGCCTGTTCTTCTGGAGTCTATCAACTGCAATTGCAATAATACAAAATGGTCCTCTGTGTTTTGTTTCTTATGATCATTTATGTACATAAAACATATGTAGCTCTGGTTGGCCTATGGTGCTTGGACTTACTCATGCCCTAGGAAAAAAAAAAAAAAAGAGGAGAAAATGGCCAGGCCTCGAAGACATAAGACGTTTTAAAATGTCTCGTCAGTAAATGGATATCTGGGGGACAAAGTCTGAGTTTATTGGGTGAATCCTGAATTTCCAGGATTTGCTGATTGAGCTCCTTCATTAAAATTTGGATGCACTCCCTGTGTCGGGGTTTTGGCTCCCTTTGGCCACTTTACATTTGTCTCTAGCTTATGACTCTCAAACAGTCTGTTTAGCCTGTCTGCTCTTGAATCTGCCTTGAGAAACTCTAGCTGTCGTTGCCAAGTGCCCATCATCTCAAGGAAGAGTTATTTATTTTTGATTGTCCCTATGACATGCCGTGCATGCAGAAAAAGAAAATTGCACAGTGGTTTTGAGAGGCTTAGATGTTTAAGGAAACGCTCTGCAGATTTATTGAAACAGTTTAGAAAAGCAGTGTCTGCTGACAGTGCCCCTTTACTTGATACCTCATTTGACAAAATCATGTGCCTTCAACTCAGGGTGTGATATAAATGGGTTTACAGTAGGTCACTCTGAGACTTTGTTTTATTCCAGAACCGGAATTTCTGTTCTTTGGGTATTAGCAATGTCCCGGTCAGTTCAGGTGGTATCTGTGAGGCTCACCTAATATCCTGCACAGAATAAAGAAAAGGGAAGAATTAGAGCAATTCTTCATTCAAGGAAAGGGAGTTTTCCACTAGGTGCCAAGAGACAAGCCGCTCAGAGCACATCTACCAGCTGTTGTTGGGGTGATACAATAGAGAAACGAATCAGGACAGGCGGTGACCCTGGCTCAGGTTTAAAATGAAATTTAGGCATCATTTAAAGTTGTGAGGCCCAAGTGCCTGCGGGATCTGTCTGGTTTTGGAGCTGATTTATACTGAGTGTGAAGCACATGTCCACTCCATGCTAAAGAGGACAGGATGGGGGGGCTAAAAGATGCTCGTGTTAGCAGAGATGGGGCTGGAAATGGAAAATATATTGCTGGATTAGAATGGTGCTATAGGGGATCTCCCAGGACCTGCTAAGTTGCTGAAGGGATGCAGCTATGCTGATTCTTGGTGTGACTCTGCAGAACCAGAATGCGGGGAGGCCCACTTTGAGCTTGTGCTACCTCAGAAGTTTTGAGCTGCAACTTGGCTATTGCTCCGGTTTTCCAAAATGCTTCTGAATAATACTGTTCCTCTCTTATGTGGTTTAGACCTTTGTGCTGGTTTAAATAGTGTCAGAAGAAACTGTTGTGTATTTTATAATCTGGGCCAAATGATCTTTCCATTTGGGGAATTCAACCTTTTAACATTTTTTAACTTGGGGACCAAAATTAGTCAGAAAATTCTTCTTAGCTATGTAATTTACAAAATAGTCCTTGTCATTGGGATTTTCTAATATTGTTCACTTTTGAATGTAACCTTGCTGGCAGAGGCTACTCTATTCCAGGAATAAATTAGTCTCAAAGGAGGGTGACTGTTAATGTTTCCATCATTACCTTCATATGGTGGAGGTTAAAAGCTATGTTTTCACCATAAAATGGAGAATTTATTTTTTGTCTTTTTGTTTTTTTCTGACATGAGAATATGGATCTTGAGATAACTAGCTGACTGTAAAACCAAAGCAAACCAGAAAATAATTCCTTTCCTTCTGCCAAAAAAAATCCCTTTCTACTCTCCCCCTCCTCCCCAGTAGTGTGTTGACAGTTTATACGTCTGACTGTAATTATGCATACTGAGATAAAAATAAGCCATGCTTCTTCTGTTACTTATCTCAGTGCAAAATCCTACTTTGACATACAAAGCATACATTTTACTGTTAGTATTCTCTTCACTTAAGGGGAGCCTCTGGTTGTGCAGTATGTGGGAGGGTGTTTTAGTGACTCTGTATAAAGGGACATGCTCAATACAATTTTTTTGGGCAGCTATAGGGTTGCCAACTATTTTGTAGGCCAGTCTGATTGTGCATTAGTTTCCATCACTGAATATCCCCGGCAGGCTGAATTCAACTGCAGTGATGTCAAAGCCCAGAATGACTCAATAAGGCAGAAGCAGAAACATGGAAGCAAACTGCTTTAGAAAGTACTGCATGAAAATAGATGGCACCAGATGTTGCTAGGAAGATGTGAGGATATTCAAATGACTAATTAACTGCATTTGGAGCCTACCTGAGTGATATGCTCAGAGTATGTGCAAGGTGAGACTGGTGAGACTCCATTTGGCTTTGGAGTTAATGGACTGCTTGAAACAGGTGTGTGTGTATGTGATTGGCTTTGCATGCAGAAGCGAATCTGAGTGAGAGGAAGGATGTTTAGATGAGAAATTAAATCCACAGTCAAGCTTTATTGCTCTCGTGTAACCATTGTTCCTCAATTTCTTACCTGTAACACGGAATTGAGGGTGCCCCCTGCCCTGTCCCTCAAGGTGTATTGTGAGGGTGAGAACAGCTTTTATTCTGAAAGGCCTGGTTAGAGCAAGTTTAAACTTTTTTAAATTGTTATGATTATTTTAGGCAGCACATCGTCCTCAGTCTTCACTTTGCTCATGCAGTCTGCATTGTTACTACATTTGCCTCTGATGTTTCATTTAAAATGTCACCATAATTTCAAAATGAAACTGTCAATTTTTTTCCTCATTTCACCTAGTTTTGATCTGAAATGGTACATTTCTTATAGTTCTTTAGATCATAAAGCTTTGCTTGAGGCTGGGCCCCAGCTGACTGAACAGTTATGCAAACATTAGCAAATTTTCCCTTGAGCTAAGTTTCACGTTTGCAATGAAATCTGAACTCAGGCAAATTTTGTGTGGTTTTCATTGCAAACATGTAGGCAATGCATGAAAGCCGTGCATTTTCCTGTCTGCTCTCCGGAATGATCTAATTTTTCATTTTTCTCAAGTCTCCTATGTTAATGACATAGCAGAGTTGTTGTTAATTTGCAGTTTAATAACTTCATGTTAGCCATTAGTGTTTGCTGTAATTTTGCAAGGCATTTTTAGTAATTTAGGCAATTAGAGTTTGCCTGATGGTTTGCATATTAAGATTTTAGCCCATGCATTAAAAAAAAAAGTCTCCTTTTCCTTCTTGTCATAGTCTGAAACCCCGAATGTACTTTTGTTTGTTTGTTTACAAGCATGTGTCATTCGAAACAGAAGGCAGGCAGATTAGTGTGGCTGTCTAGTCCCCTTCTGCCAGATTTTATATTTGGGCTGGAGTGGCGGATGGCTGTTGTTTTTGTAGGCTGGCAAGAAGTGTGATTACACAGAGCCCTTCCACCCCCTTACGGCACACTTGGAGTGTTTAGTGCCGCGCTTTGCAGTCCGCGAAAATCTGCCCTCGGAGCAGGAGCCCTGCCAGCTCTGAGCAGTGCTAATCGAACTTGTGCCACCAGCAATGATTATCAACACTTATACCTAAAATCCCCCAATTGTACAATGTACATAACATGCAAGGTCTAGGTTGTTCTTTATGCTTTTTGTTTTTAATAGATTTTGGTTTTCTGTTCCATTTCAGTTCATTTTTCAGCCAGTTAAGAAAAATTAATTGCTTATGCATATTAACAGCCTACGGGGAATCTTGCACCTTTCCCCCTATTCCCTTCTTCCCTCCCACCCTCCCTTCATAAGCACAAAAAGGAATACTTCTAAGCTAGTGCATGAGTCAGTAATCTTGATTTATTGATCTGAGATACCTTTGCCTCCATGCAGTTAGAGACTACTTTAGAATTAGAAATTCTTGTCAGTGCTAGTTTGCAACCCAGATGTCACAGCTTTGAACAGAAAAGAGAACAGAAAATTTTGCAGCCGTCCTGAAGCTGCAGAAGCTGTGACTGTTCTTGCCTTATGCTTTCCCCTCTCAGCAGGGTTTGAGGAAGGCAGTGGGTGCCCTCAGTGATTTCCAGAGGTAGTCAGATCTGTTAGCTTGAATTTCCAGTAGAATTGGTTCATTTGCAGCCGAACACTGGCATTTGCAATGAAATGGGAGAGGTGCAAACAGTTTTCTTTTACAGATCTTGCTGTGGTAAGGGAGTAACCTTGTGCAGGGCAATATGCTGGGAGGCTGGGGCTTCTTTCTGGACCCTGTAAAGAAGAGTTAACTGAAATTACTGTTGTAGTACTAGTTATCTAACAGGACAGTTAATAGGGCATTAGTCTCTGAATTATTTTATCCCTTGCTAGCTAAGGACATATCACAGAAACACAGGGGCTGTAGTTTTCCAAATCCAGTAATCTATGTCCTAGTACCCAAATGGTAATGAATATCTAGTGCTTTCCAGCAAGAAAGGCTCTTTATGAGCAACTGGTCATTGCATAATGCGGTATAGAGGATATAAATTAGACTGACTACTGAAGGGAATCTGTTTGTGTCCTGAAGCATAGTATTTAGAGACTTTTTTTAGGAACAAAACTGTCCTATTCTTTTTATTTATGATGTACATAATGTTGCTAACTCTTAAATGCATTAAAGAGTTCTCATTCATTCAAGCATGTGCACAGTAACCCTCAGTGGGAATTGTGTTGGTTATCCTTATGCTCCTGGAGGCAGAAATAGGGCTTTTTGGACTGTGAGCAAAACAGATCTCACTGGGCAGGGTCCTTTATGAATGTAGGGAGATTATTTTTGTTTTCCAGTGCATAACAACCAAATCCTCTTGTTTTCCTAGTATTATTTTGTTACCTCATCTCTCTTCCTCACTTGTCTTTACAGCTGAATGACCTTTCACGTGAAGGGTCAGTCTTTGAGAGAAATGTCCATCTGAAGAAAGAGGCATCACAGTGATAAAGCTACAAGTTTAAAGTTCCTTTTGAGAATGCAAAAAATGTTTAGAAGAGTTCAAATACATGAATTTATGCTTATTACAGCTTGACATGAATACATGATTTTGTACGCTAGCTTCTGCCCAAGCATTTTATGATGAACTGTACACTAGCTCACCGAACAGAAACAGCCCCCTTCCCTTCTCTCCCTGTGTGTTTGTGCAAGTGTTTGGGTGAATTAAGTGGCATGCAATGTTAAAAGAAGAAGGAGATGTAAGAAAATTCTGTAAAATAATAATGGGAAAGCTTTTTTATTGGTAGTCATGATGAAAAGCACAGCAGCCCACAGTATGACAACTAAATACATCCAGAGCATGTAGGTACTTGGCCTGTAGCTGTTTAATGAGAACCTGATTATGCCTTTTTATCCATTTGCCCTCCAGCTTGGCCATGCAAGCATGGGAGGGACTGTAACATGCAGTGGATGCCACTGCAAGCACATTGTTTCCTAAACTTTCCTTCAATATAGAACCTTGTTCTCTTTGTAAGGCTGCAGTTAGTGACAGCTGGTTATATTGGGAAAACAGGGCTCTGGCATTTTTCAGCTCTCTTTGGTCCGTTTGTTGCTCAGCTAATATTGGCATCTTTTCACGTGTGTGTTGGGTTGGTATAGTTTTTTAGCAGGTCTTTCCCCATTGCCTTTGTTTGGCTCAGAACTCTGAACCCTGTTCCTGCTGCCTCACCTCCAAAACTCACACCTCCACCATTTTTATGGCAACGGAAAAGTCAGGAGTGACACAGAGCAAGCCTGGATGATTGCTGAACCACCCCTGGACTGCCTGCATAACACGGCAGTGTTCACCACTCCGCAACAGAGAAAGAAGCAGCCTCTTATTGCTGTCACTTTAGGTGTGTTTTCACGAAGAAGCTCGAGATCTAATAGCGTGAGAGAGTTCCTCTGTTGAGGTACATAACGCTCTCCTGCTTTTATTCATCCTAGTTTGCATTTTGCTGTGAGTTCTTAGAAAGGCTTGTAATTTTTAAATTTTTATGTACTCCCACAGCTATGTACACAGAGTTTAGCTGAAGTTCTTGTACTTCCACTGAATGACACAAGCTGCAGGCAATTGCTGACCAATTTGTCTGCTATGGGTTTTCCCTCTAGCTGCTCAAGTACCAGGGGAACCTCAGCTCTGACTAGTTTGTTAATGTGTAATAAGAGTTCAAAGATCTCTGGTGCAAACATGTTTGTTCACAGTGTACAGCTTTGTTTCTATTAGAATTACAGAGGAAAGAGGTTCTAACACTTGCAAGATATTTAATGTTTCACATTAGTATTATTAGCTCAACATAATTCAGGCTCATCAAATCACTTGCTTTCTATGAATCTCTTTTCCTCCCTTCCTACACCCATCTGCTGGTTCCTATGTTTTTTTAACCTATATTTTTTGTTTCATCTACATACATTTTTGCTACTTCTTTGTTGCTTAAACCAGAATTTTGCCTGCTTTAACACAGCAAACAAAACCAAGGACAACATGGAAAACATCTGAAAAGATTAGTGCCAGCTGCAATCATGTCAGCAGTGCAGTTTATATTTAGAGGGGAAGCGTGCTGGAGAGGAGGTGAAGAGTTCAGGGTGGGATTCAACCTGACGGCTTGGATCTGAGTGAGGAAGGACTGGCTGCTGCTAGGATTGAGCTGGCATTCCCAGCTCTTGTATATGGTGCTGATTTCAGTCTATCATCAGGGCTTTTTCCACTGCAGCCTTAGAAAAGCTGTTTGGAAGGAGAAGGGTACACCAACACCCACCCTTTTGCTAAGAAGCCACAAGGAGCTTTCAATGTTCTCTGTTCTTGTGAGTTATCTGGCATAAACCTGATTCTTAACTCTGTACCTTACTCAGTCAACCACAAGTCTTGATACTTACCGTGAGTTTTTCTGTCTTGATAGTTGCATGTCCCCTTTCAATGCTTGTTTGTCACTTATCCCAAAATTCATGGCTCTATTCCTACGGTTCACTTGTCATGGAGGGAGCTATTTATGGATCCCCACATTACAGATTAGACACTGACGCTGACAGAATGGTCATAAAATAAAATTCTGGAAGAGCAAGAATGGAGCAAGCCTCTGTTGAAAGAAACATAGCTGAAATTTGACCCATTGATAGGTTTTGAATCTGACTACTGTATCAGTAGGCTTTGTTGCAATATTTACTCTATTTCCTGTGATCAATTTCAGGAGAAAAAAAAAAACCAACACTTTTTTTTCAAATATTACACTATATCTGCTTCTTGTACAACAAATACAAAAAGGAATTTTTTTAAAACTCACAGTCAAGCACACAATAAAGCATTTATTAAGAGGTCTTATTTAATATCTTTTTAAAATAAGAAATTTAATGAGATGTCTTGGTGATGGAATGTTCTTTCCTTCATATAGTCTTCACTAATGTACTGTTGAAAGCAAAGATTAGAGGTTCCAGCTAGCATAAAACTGAAAAATTTTAAATAATTGTTTTGTAATATTATAATTCAGAAAGATAAGAAAATTGTAGCTGCCACCTGTTAACGCTGCAGGTGCCAGAGCATCTGGAAACTGGAAAAGAAAGCCTTTACCTCAAATGATGCCCATTATTAGTTGAAGGAAGTAAAATCTTTCAAAAAATGGCCAGGAAGAAATATAAACAAACATGTAAAAAAATTATTATTTTACTTTTGGATTTGTGGAGACTGGGATAAGCAGGTCTTATGCCTTACTATGTGAGGAAAATAACCAAATTAATCACATCTGTATGGTTTAATGGCAAAGTACTTTATAACCACAGCAATATCCATTGCCTCTTAAATAAGACTTTAAATTTCTAGGAAGAGTAAATCTGAGTGATAACAAATGTATCACTGTCAGCCAGAAGAAAGAGCCCTTCCTGAGGTTCCCTCACATTCCCTCTCTGCATTCCCGACATCACCCCGTGTGAAGGCATCCAGCAGTGAAAGGGTTAAGAATGCACAAGGGTGAGTCTTGTAGCTGAATTTATCTCGGTAACCCAAGATCTTCATGAATGTGGAACACTGTTACTACTGCAGCTATTCTTGTACTGGCTTCCCCACCAAGCCCTGACATGCTTTTGTCCATGTATGCTTCTTGAGTTTCACTCCAGGGGGAAGCTTGGGCAGATCTGGTGACAAACAGGCCTCAATCCCTTGCATGCTTACTGAATCAAGTTGTTTATATTTTCCACGCATCCTGCTTTTGTTATGCTGGAATTTTTATTTCCTTATACTTTACCATAGTCTTGCGTACTAATTAAGATTGCAAATTATTTAAGAATTTTCCTTTGAGAGGAGAAAACAAGTGTAAGTCTTGAATTCTTCTTACTTATTTTTTATTTTTATAATCTCAAATTTAAATAAGCAAGTAGACAAAGGAAAACTGCTCCTTGTGCTCACAAAAGTCCAGTGGACTGATGCATTTAGACGTGGACTCCTTGCAGATGGCAAGTATAGATCTATATTATTGGAGGTTCGTGATGGAAGGCTGAGCTTTTTCCCAAGATTTGGCAGTTCTTGTCCTTCCTGGTCTTCCAAGGGGCAATGAATGCTTCTATGAAGACAGCAATGTCTGATCTTTATAATGTGAAAAAATATTAATTTGTCCTGTTTACTGCGGATAGCGGCTCATACCAAAACCTGAATAACAATATGCTGTGGTCTAGGGAGAAAATTGATTTGCATTTTTGCAAACAATTTCCCTATCCTGTTCATTTTGCTATATGTTGAGCTAAGTCCTAGATCCAGATATGTCCACCTAGATAGTGTTGAACTACTGTACCCAGCTGGTCTGGCGTGGGCTATAGCTCTTCCTTGTCATGGTGCTAGGAGGAATGTGTTTTAATATCACTGTCAGTGATTGTTACATATGGGAATGTTTCATTGCATTTGCTTACCCCACAGTATTGCATTCAAATGCAACTCCACTAATGTGTAGGAGCACGGTGTTTATGAGGGAAAATGAAGAACTTTGCATATGCTCAGGCTGGGTTCCAGCTCTTTACTTCTTCCAAGTCTGGAAGCTCAAGAAGCAGCCAAACTAGATCAAGCTGTATTGGAACAACAAGATGAAAGGTTGGATTTATAGATTAAACTGATATTTATAATTTGTGGGATTGGGATTGTAACAGTGCTATTACTACTCTGATACCTGAAGCAGAATTTTGATAAATCATTTGAAATCTTGTCTGGTAAGGGAATTTTAAGCCAGATTTTATTTAGATGAAATTCCTATTATCCAGAATAAGAACATCCCCAGAATATGATCATTATTTTGTATTTTCTTTTAAGTCTTTGAAATTTACTAGCTTCAATAAAAGGCTTTGGTAGGGAGAGCAATCTTTGGGATTGGGGGAGCAATGAAGGCAGGTAGCATTGTCCTTGCTTCCTCTCCTAAAAATGTGTGTGCACAAGTGTGTGTTTGTGTCTGTAGATCATCTTGCTTCTTTTGGGGAACCTTTTTTTTTATAGATTTAAGATTCAGCTGTAGAAAGTGATAATTAGCCTCCCTATTATCAGTGCAAATCACTACATCTGTATTTGCAGACATGAATAAATACTTAGTTAATGTTTATGCCTAAATAAAGAACTTGTACCAAAACTGATCTTTTAATTTACCCGGATGACTCTCTGAAAAAGATGTGAGTGTCAACATTTTAAAAATAAACCTTAATACCTAAAAAAGTGCTGAAATTCAGAGATATTGAATATCCATTTTTGAAAATGCATAAAGGAAATTTTCTATCTCTGGAAAAGCAAGCAATAAGCCTAGAAGTCTAACTCTAGGCTTCCAGTTTTAAAAATAATTAGTACATATTTCCTCACTTCCAAAACTAGTTATCTATTCGGAAGAGAAGTTGGGAATTTGCATATGCTCTCTTTCTGAGAGTGAAGTCCTTTGAGATTGGTGGGTGTAAAGTGATGAAGAGCTGTAGCATAGACTTGTTCCAAATGAGCAGAACATTTTTTTTTTTTTGAGTAGGAGACAGTATTTTTAACCTGCTCCCTCAAAGCTGGAATGATATTTGCTCAGCTGCTAATATGATTGTGGCGAAAGATACAAATAACAAAAAGGAAAAGCAAGTGCCTTGGTGAGCTTGATAGTAAATACATTCAACAATGTTACTATTATGAGGACACTTCCTTTCTGGGGAAAAAAAAGTGGTACTCAACACAACATCATCCTTTCCGTCCCAATTCTGTGTGAGACTAAACTTCACAATTTACAAGTCTGTGGTCTTTACAGTAAGCTGATATAAGCAATGCTGACTACTCGCCTCGCCCAGCAGTGTGTGGTCAAGTGCATGTTAGTAAAGATGAAAACTCTTAGTGGTTTGGCCCAAATTCTTTTGGCTCCATAGGCACTCTTGTGCTGCGTGTCAGAATGGAAATTGAAATACTCTGAAATCGTACTACAGCTGAGTGCAGCTTTAGAGTATAACACCAGGTGTGAGAAAGGAAGCTCTCACTCTGCAGGCGGACATCTCTACTGATTTCTCAGCAACTTGATGTTGCTTGGGATCTCCTGTCAGTAATAGTGTCCTTCTTAGGGTAAAATTTGGCAGACTGATTTGAAAAAAGTCTGGCAGAGGACAGCAAGAGTGGGGGAATGCCTAAATTCCAGTGCATTTCTCAAGATCAGTCTGGGAGAGTGCCATTGATCTCACTCTTCTGCCTCTGTAAATTTCTGCCATCTGAGAACTCTTTGGTGGGATGCTGCTGAGACAAGAGCCTCAGCCCTGGTTTAACTGCTTGCTCAGCTGCGATGGGTTGCTGAGGTGCCAACCTCATGGACAGTAACATGGGTCTCAGTGGTATAAATGCCAGCTGAAAATATCAACAAGAGTGAAAGTTACGCAAAATTTATTCCACCTTCTTTTACCCAGGAGCACAAGACCTGAGGTTTGTTCTTTTTCTTACAATTTAAAAACAAAGTCTATTGAAGGCAAGATTCCTTACTCAGTATGATCCTTGTGGTTAATGAATGGAAGTGAAAGCTCCTCAAAGGACCTTCAGCTTTTTATCTTTGCTGAATTTGTTAGGCATGGAGGTCACAAGAACATCAATGAACCTGTTTAGATGAGCTTAACTCATGCTAAAGTAGGGGTCTGAGGGCAAAATCACAGTGAGCTTGAGTGGAGTTATCAAAAGATGTGCCCACCAAAGGAAACCTCTGAGGGGCTGGGCTAACCTCAGTGAGCAGCTGTGGGGGTTTCAGTGTCTCACACCCTTCGAAACTGAAATTGTAGGGAGAGGAATGTCCTGTGGGCTGACTTTTCCCAGGTTGCAGAAACCTGACAACTGCTGTTGTAGAACTGGAAAAGTTTGCTTAAAATTTGAGTCTTCATGGCTCTGGAACGGCACTTTCCCGCCTTGCTTAGAAAAGGACAGTGGCTGCCCTGTTCTGGAGACCATCAGCAGCTTTGTCCTCCGTCATCATGTGCCTAAGTACTGGAGTGAATGTTCCTGGCCTTCAGGAACACGAGATCAAAGGGTGGACTGAAGTGGTGAATGCGAGTGAAGCGTGGGGAGAGAAAGCTGCTCTGGGAGGATGGTGCACAGGCTGTTAAAGTCACTGTTGTGAAATTAGGGAGGCTTGTGTATAAATCTCTGGGACAACTAGCATGCATTTAATACATTGAGTTGGGTTTAAGTCAGTTGTGGAATCCTAGCTGCTGCACAGTATTTTCAAAGACATTTATAGGATGAAAAATGAACTTGTGTTTTAAGTAAAATTTGAGAATATGTGCTACGGTGCCTGATACTTCCTTCAGACTCTGCAACTACAGGGAGTGTTTTTCAATCAGCTCATGTCACCCACTGTCCAAGTGCCAACTCCTTTAGAAAATTTTCTGTATTAAAAAAAAAAGAAACAAAGCCAAAAAACAGCCCATGTTCCCAAACAGATAACTCTTTAAAATATGAAAGCTGTTTTGAAAAAGTTAACTACTGATCTGTTTTCTCAAAAACTCAGCATTTAAAAAGTATCTTGCTCATCTTGGCTCTACAGACTTAGGCCCCATAGAGCCTGAACTTAAGAGTAGTTGGAACAGATCTTCAGGTACTGAGGATCAAAATAGCCCTCCTGACATAAATGTAGTAGTGCCAGCCTGTGCTGTCTTAGGATTTGTGTAAAGCAGGTCCCTTTAATAGAAAGTCAAAATCATGTTCTAATAGAATAATTGCCTTTTGAACCTCAGCTAATGTTTGTGATTTTTTTTCCGTTTGTTAGTTGTTTTGACCCCTTATGCCAGCTTGAGTAATGGTGCTGTGGAGGGGGGAAAAACCCTTTGAAAAGAGGAAAGTAACCCAAACCCATCTATTTTGAAATGGTATGAAGCAGCTGACAGTATTGCCAAAGTCTTGTTTTAGAGCTGATGAACAATTTGTCTGTCCCGAATGCCTTCTTTTTTTATTATTTCTTTCAAAATGTTCTTTTATTATTGCAGCTCATGAGAACATGTAAATTCCTGTAAGCCTCTCCTTTCCTGAACAGATATGTTGTGCTGGTCCTTCGAGAGATGCTGCTTAGACACTGATGCAGGACTTCTCTGAGCATGTACCCCTCTGCTGTTCTCCCCCTGCCTCCCAGCCGATACTTTTTACTCTCTTCTGAAATTTTTGCTATTGAAAAGGAGCAGAATTGGGTCACAGTTGGCCAGTTAAGATCTCCTTAGGTGTAAAGTAGTGGAGTAACTACTACAATCTGTCTCTCTCCTCCCAGCCAAGGAAGCAGGAGGGTCTGAAATGTTTCAGAGCCAACAGCAGTTATATAGTTTTCTGCCAGCTTTCACCTGACGTGCAGTTCTGAAGATGCACAAGTTCTTTCACGGCAGGAGCTTAAACAGCTGAAGAAGTAATACAGCAGTCCTTTCTCTCCCCTCAGAATAAACAAACCGTGTGGCACACCCTTACAGCACTGATGGCAACACCAAAACAGTGCGTGACAACTTTTGCCATACTGCTGTGTATGGCAAGGTAGAATTACAAATACCCTAGACTACATGTCCTCTTTCATTTTGTTCCTAGGATCTCAAATCTTGGCATTGCTGCTCTGCTTCCCAGAGAAAAAACAAAATCATATTCCCCCTCCCCTTCCTCCCTGTCACCTATTTTGGATGGAGTTGTAAAAGCCCTCTCCTTCACCTGCCTCCGTTCCCTCTCAGGAATGAAACTGCACTTAAAGCTTTCTTGCTTTTCTGAACAGGCTTTTCCCTCTCTTCCTTTCATTTGTTAGCTGATAGTTAACTTTTCTTCTCAGTAGTGAGCAGTTGCTTTAGGAGTATTCTCCTAGAGCTGTAAGGGACTGTATCTAACACTTCTCTGGCAACACCAAAAGAATTTACAGTTTGAGCCTCTTGAAATGCTTACATCACTTATTTTTGTGTTTTGCAGAGAACTACTGAAACAATAAAAATAATCTGAGAGATCTAATTTGCCATTCACTACTTGACATTTGCATTTCTGTTCCTGTTATAAACCCTGGCCAACCAGGCTTTAATCACATTCACGTTTGATTGCTACATCTCACAGATCCAGTAGATGTTACACAGATGTTAATGGGACACTTTCTGCAGCAGGCCTTAGCACACGCAGAAGAAAATCTTCAGAATTTGGGCTGTCGATGCCTTCTGTTGGTAACAGCTTCCTGGGTTTTTCTTCAAAACTTCCAACCTCTTTTTCCATTTCTTTGAATGAGAATTGAATTGCTAAACTTTGTAAACATTCTGAGTAGAGTTAATTACACTGATAGTGTTTTTGGCATAATTTTTGCACAGATTAATCTGTTCTCACTTGCTTGGGCTGGCACAGGGAGTGCTGTGCAGGTTGGGATGAGTGGATGCACGCTGTACTCAGCTGGCTCAGCTTCCCTGCCCTGGAATGCCTCTTCAATGCAGCCAGTCTGAACAAGGTCCCAGCTCCTGTGGGGATCTGAGGTGTGAGCACAGCTACTGTGAGGTGCTCTCGACACCAATGGCTGGGTCCTCTGCAGTCCACGGAGAGCACACAGGACTGAACAAAAGTTTTTGGGCTTGTTTGTTTCTAAACTTAAAATAGTAACAAGCAAAACATGGTTGGACTGTTAAGATTTTGGTTTTGGTCCTGTTCCTTGGAACTTCTAGTAAGACACCCTCATTTCAAGTGAAATTAATCAAAATATTGTCACACCCATAGCACTGACATTTTTGGGGGCTACAAATAAAATTGGAAGGGTGCCTCCATATTCTGGAAGGAATCACATGATTCTCTCCAGGGCAGCCTGCAGCCTGAAAATCTTTAGTGTATCGGACACAACAGGTAGACATAGACCCATAACTATGGCACATTTTAGAGGACATTTAGAAGTTGATAGCAATATTTTGAGACTCTTTCAGGCTTTCTCAGAAAGTGAACCTTGTTAACTAAATGTCTTTTAAATAAAGACACCAGTTTTACCGGTGTCACTACTAAACTTAGGTGTGCAGTCTGGAATTGGAGGGAAAACCGGGATGATGGTATCCCTTAGTTAAAATAGCAGATGCATTGTGCATATCAGCTCCAAGAAGGGTAAACATGTGTCCAAGGTCACGGTTTCACCCTTGGCTGACTGAGGTCCTTAGGGGAATTTTGGTTTTGCCAGAGTGTATGTAGAGTCTCTGAGAGTTGCACATAATTTCCCAGGTGCCTCTTGTTTTCTAAAGTCCAGCTTGAGGCTCCATGTTCCAAATTGCCTCTTTCATAATCAGCTTTGCCAGACTGTGCTGCAGAAGTATTCTGTGTTTTAGTGGACCCTCCACACAGGAAAAACCCAACTTACATTCTTGAAAAGAGACCATAATTGAGAGGGGTTGCTGCAGCAAGTACAGATGTGCATTATCAAGTATTGACAAATTTCTACTGATTTCTGTTTAGATGTGGAGAAAAATGCATCTCTAAAAGGTCAATAATAGGTAAAACTGTCACATTTTTAGAAGGGAATCAGCTGTTGCACAATTTCAGCTTGTCTTGATTATGGGTGAGAAGAATCTCACTATAGTTTCAGAAACTGCCTTGAAGCATTGCAATGTGGTTTTTTTTTCCCCCCCTCCTTTGTCACTTCCTATCTTTCTGAATAAGCGGCTTCCTGCTACTCCAGAACGGTCAGTGCCACCCCTTAATTTACAGTTAGGAATGCAGACACGAGGGAAGGCGAGGGGATGAAATACGGTGTCAAATTTGTATCTGCTCGCATTTCACACACTAAGGAGACAAGCCCCTTTGGCCAGTTGCCATGGGGAATTTTCTTGCAGAAGTAAATAAGTCAGAACAGAAAGAACTCAGATTCATACTACCCCAGCTGCAGAATGTCATTAAGTCTCAAAGGGTGCTATGTGCATTGTGTGAAAGGAATTTTGTAATCTGGCTGTAACTGTAGTTGCAAAACTATGTTTGAGTTTAAACCTTTATTTTGAACTTTTAATTATTGGCTTGTTTCTTGCATTCTGATTAAAGCACTCATTGTCTTATAAATAGTTTCTATTTTTAGACCAGAAAAAGGTTTAGATTAAACATTTCAATAGCAGATGAGTGGTTGATTTCATCTTGTTTTCTTGTTTCTTCCCATGCCAACTTTGATCTAATCTCCATTTCCTAATTCACTTTTTAAGGATGCTTGAAAAGAGAATTAAATCTACCAGGGCACTCAAAATATCATGTAGATGGCTTTTCATTTTAAAGTGTCATTCATTATCCAACCTTCTGATCCCAGTAATCTTCAGAAACTTGGACATAGGAGGGGCTGTTTTCTTTCTCCCTCCTCCCTTTTTTTTTTTTCCCTTAAAATGTCTAAGAAGAGAAAGTACAGCCACCTCCCTTCCACTAGCAGGTTTTTTCTTCTTCAGTTCTTTTTTGGTGTGAGTTACATGAGTGTGGCATCCGTGAAGTTGGTCCTGGTATACACAAGAGGAGGCTCATGCTGTGGCTTCATAGTTCCAGAGGACAAAGTAGCTTCTGTTTTCGTGGGGTGTCTTGTAGTGCTAGTACCTCTTCTCCGATTTGGTGAAGGAATGGGGAACATGTACGCCTTTAGCACTGATTTTTGAAATAAAACCCATTATCTGGAAGAAACAAATATCTACTAGAAAAACGCATTTTTAAAGTTGCCATTTAATCAGTTTCTCTGTCTCTGGAATAACACACAATGGCACAACTCACATTACAGCTTTTCTTTAAGTGTTTTGGATGTTGTCTCTGTGGCAGTAGATGCCATGAATTGCCTGGAGAAAGGTTGGTGCCTGCAGAGCTGCGGTAATTAAACCACGGATTCATTCAGAGTTTTAGTGCAAGAGCAGCCCACGCAAGGCTGCTTTAACCAGGGTGATCTTTGAACCAACTGATCACTCAGACTGTTGTAGTGACTGCAGGGTACTTGGAAGGCAGTAGGGCAGGGGATGTGTCTGCTGACGGAAGCCCAGGGACCTGGGCCCACACAGCTCCCACAAATCTTCCTCTTGCAGAGTGTTATTGCTGGCAGGTCTGCCTTAGACTCATCATGTCAGAGGAACCAAGGTTTGGCTTCATCACATGCTCCCAGTCTCATGTCCCCCATCTATAATGACATCTCGTTAACAAGAACTTCAACCTAAGCTTTAAACAGTTTTGTACTTTGTGGTCACTGGGTAAAATTCAGGCCAGAGCCTGCCAGCTCCTAAGCATCCCGTGTGACTCTTGCTGGCTCCGTCAAACTTCCCTGCAACCCAGGGAAAGGGAGGTTAGGAATAAAAATACCACCTGGGTGGGAGGGAGAGCACACGTGTGTGTTTGTGTCATCGCCCATTAGCTCCCCGAGCTGCAGTTTGGTGGAACGTGTACCGAGCACTACGCCAGGAGACAGTACATCCTGCTCCCGGCTCTTTCCCCCGACTATTTTTGTGCTCTCCACAACTGTTATTAAGCAAGACCACAGAGTATTTTTACAGCATAAGCAGAAGAGGTCTATGTTGCATTTTAGGGCTGTGAACCGTCAATAACCCATGCCGAAATATACGGATATGTAATGCCTTTATGCAATCTGAAGAACATGTCCTGGGATAAAAAGGAATTTGGATGTTGATAATATTTTGCAATGTTTGATCAAACAGAGTAGTTTGCCTCTGGATCCACCTCTTCTCCTTGTTTCGTTTAAAATGCTTCCTTTAAAGTTTTTAAAGGAGTTTATTATCAGTATTTCTGATAATAGAGTTTTTATTTCACTTTGGTTTTGGTGCAGCAGAAGTTGCGTGGGACATCCTAGACCGGGCACAAAGCAGTGATACAACAGCTTGTTCTACCTAGGCTAATAGAGCCAAGCAAATGGAAATCTTCTGACCTCAGCGTGATGTGCCTGAGACTGGGCTTGGATTTCTGCTCTTCTGAGAGTCTCTGCAATGTCATCTTTATTAGAGCTGACAAGCCAAAATTTTTCTTCTGGGTTTAATTGCTCTTACTATAATACTGGACCTTTATAAAGCTGACAAATTTTGAGAATGCTTTTACCCTAAATCTGAGCCAGTGTTACATTTACACCACTATCTTCTTGGGTTTGTTTCTAAAGAACATTTTTTTTTTTGTGCTTAAAATGCATGGCTCTATATATTGCTTATTTCAGCAGGATCTGTTGATCTTTAACGTTAGAAATTTCTATCCTGAGTTATTTCCTATGCACAACTACTTGTTATAGCTGAGTGAGAAACATTTTTTTCGTTTTTGTATTCTTTTAAGCAACATTTTAAAGTTTTGATGCCCAGTTTAAACCCTTTGGATGACATTAAGTAACTGCATTTACTAGACTCAAAATTTTGAAGAATAACATTTCAACAGGGAGATTAGGACAAGGTGGTATAGGTGGGTCAGTGCAGTTTGTAACTTATGGAGGAGGCAGCTCAAAACAAGAGGAGTTACACAGAGTGCGTGCTCAGTTCTGTTCTCCTGAGGATGGACATGGGACTGTAATCAGGTGTGCTCTAGAGTATTTCTGTGCCTTTTTTCATGCTGTGGCAGTCCCTCCGTGGAAATTCTTTGTCCCGTTTAGATCTGGAATACCTATAGAAGATAGACTGCTGCCTCCTTTTGAGAATGTAACAGCCAAATTTCTCAATTTTTTTTTTTTTTTTGGTAAACTCAAGGTGATATCAGAGTAGGTGATGAAAAAAATTGGCCTTTCATTCCTCAATTTTTTCTTAGTCTCAGGCCCTTTTGAGTTGTACTCTTATTTTGTACTGGGGATTACTCATAATTAAAGCCCAAGGTTTGGGAGAAGAGGTGTGGAGGGAAAGAAGGAACTAAATTATCTCTGAGTTGAGTACACTTTTAAAACATGCAGTAAGCACTGAGAGAAAGGAAGTTAATGACCTATTTTTGTGAGATGAGGCAGACAGTAGATTTTGAGGAGTGGAGCTGAAGAGCCCCGCTTCCTCTTTTGATATTAACTTATCCCATTTTAAGAGCTTTTTTGGTGGGATTTCAGTGCAGCTGCTGATGCAGAGTTAACAAAACTGAGTTAAAATTTCCCCTCGTGTTTATAGTGGGGGAAAGCCTAGCGTGTCAGGGCTGTGAGGGCAGAGGTGGCTGGATGAGAGCCCTCGGGAACAGGCAGCCAGGGGTGGTGGAGACCACCGCTGTGCCCGCAGCACCGCTGGCCCCACGGGCCCGGGTGTTTCACTCATGTCATTCAAAGTGAGTCAGTTTGCTGTGGTGTTATTTGGCTGATCTGCTTCAGCTGCCGGGTTGAGTATTTATACACAGATGAGAATGTGTGTGTAAGTGGAGCAAGTTAGGGAGCAACTGCAGAGTGGGTCAGCTGGCAGATGTAAGGTGAGACAGGGGCTGGGCTGAGCATCACCTAGGTGTAAGAGCAGGGTGAGCAGCAGGATGTCTGTTTAGCTTCCTAGGATTGCACAAATGCATGGGGATGAAGAAGTTTTGTCCAAAATTTTCAGGTTCCTCTTTGGCCCCTTCTGCAAGATGCAGGATTCTGAAATCCTGATTCTTGTCATGCCCTGGTTTTCTTCTCTAAGGAAGAAATAATCTTGGAGGTGTATGAATGAAGGTCTTGACCCATGCCCCACTCCTTCTCTGTGAAGTGGTGAGGCTAGGGGCAAGGACCTTCTTCCTCACGAGGAGGACAGCTCTGCTCTATGCCCTCTCCACCTTTAACACAGGAGTAGGCATAGCAAATTCCAGTCTCTTCTGCTTTCCTTTCCAGCCACACCCTTCTCCCTTTCTTGCAGGAGGGGCAAGCCTTAGCCCCTTTGCAGAAATCTGCAACCTTGCCAGGCTCCCCTCTTTCTCCCTCCATCACCTGCCCAGTGCTGCTGCCAAACTTCTGTCATCCTTGCAGAGGGAACAAGTTATTTTTTTTCACCGAAGCAGCAGACTTGGGTTTTACCTGCACACCCGTAATGGTTGCTCTGGCTCTGCTCCTGTCCTGGGTGCACTGCAGAATTTCTACAGGCTCCCCACGTAGTGCCAGCTCCATGGGTGGCCTGGAGAAGATAGGTCAGTGTGGGAGTGAGGAGGACTGCTTGTGCATTGCTAGGAAAAGTCCTGACCGTGGTGGATAAGCCCCTGTGGGGAAAGCCAGCAGATTCTCAGTAAGGTCTCATGCTCAGAGCAGTGTGATGCAGAGCCCAGAGCATGGGGATAGGGTTTAACACTGACTTTTGCTGCCCTGGCTTGGATTGTCTGTCCTTTGCTCCTTGCAGTCTTCACTGCCAATTTTGAGACCTTGAGATTTTTTGTCAGTTGAGAAAAATCAGGGCTAATTTCAGCAGTTCTTTTGTGTTAGCTCTAGTCAGGATGTGTGTAGCTGAATGACACTGGTTTTTTTTTTCCACCAGGCTTTCTCTTTCACAGATGTGAAACCTTTCGTTGTCCCTTTCAAGTAATGCCACAGTGTTATTCAGAGTTGTTAAGTAAATGCTGTAAGGATTTTTGATGCGATGCCTCAGTATGGGTTTGACAACACCCAACAACTTGTGATAACAGTTGCACACAATCCAAAGTGGCTCATTTTGTTGGCTGAGAAAGAAAGAGTGGTGGTGTTGTCTTGCTTTTCCTGCACTCCAGGAATTAAAGAAACTGGAAAAGAGCTGTATGGATTTTATAGAACAACTTAATGTTTTAAACATTTCTCTGTTTGTCTGAAATATGAGCTACCAGTACTTTCGTTGTTGCTGTTGCTAAGCTACAAGCAAGTGTTTCTTTATGAAGTGACACGGCTAAAAAAAAGCCTTCACTGTTTTGAAAGATTTTGCTGAATCTTGTTTTCTCCTTTTCAAAAAATTTTTTTAATCCTGCTGCCCTCTTTCCTCCCTGCACTTCCTCCCCAGGGCAAAGAGAGATCATAGAAAATTATTCTGTGACAATAAGTTTAGAAATAGCAAATGATGATAACGAAGAAACACAAATGTTTGGTTTTGGTTAGGACTGATTGGGATTGCTCTGATGTGTTGTAATTTTTGTGCACCCATTTTTACACAGATGCATCAACCAGCAGGGTGCATTTTTCATTGTTCATGCTGATCTCTTCAGTGCATGCCAGAACTCTGAAAACTACCACAGCTTTTACTCCATAACAACATGTGAGCTCTAAGTAGATCAGCTTTTAGGGAATATTTTTGTACGTTTTGACTGTGGAAAAGTAACTGCTGTTGTAAGTAAGGGCTGCCCGTTTTAATATGGGGGGTGTTGGTTAGGGTGGCTAAAAGATCTGACTTCTGAAAACATTTCTGAAGCTAGTGAGCCAAGTTTTGCCCTGGCTAAACCCGCATAACTTCACAGCATTAGTGCTGCAGGGGCAGAGAGCCTGCAAGCAGCCGGTCCCTGACAGGGGAGACAGCAGAGCCAGCCAGAGGAGACAGAGCTCAAAGCGCCTTTTCCTCCAGGCACCCACTCTCCCAACGGGGCTGTGAGATTTTTCCACTTTGTCTTCCAAAAGATCTGCTGGTAAATGGGGCAATATTCCTGAGTATGTGCCTGCTAAAAATATTGTGAAAAGTGTGAGAGATGGCCAGGTGATCTGGGCAGCGTCACTGGCACACTTTGGAGAATGAGCTTGGGGGGAACGAAAGCAGGGTGCTGGCTCTCTTAACAAGACCAAATTCGTTTTTCCATAGCGCTTTGAAATCCTTCTAGGCAGAGTCTTTTAATTGCGATGTGCTTTGGAGGAAACTTAAAGCAACTTATGGTTAGGTTACATTATGGGTTCAAACAGGATATGTATCAAATACCTGGAAGGAAAGTACGACTATTTTGGATTGCAGGGCAGCCCAGATTTTGCATAGAAATGCCATTTCAAAGCTCCAAGGCAGACACAACAGTTTTCCTGAAATAATACCAGCAGTAATCCCTTCAAATATCCCCAAGTGTATTGGCTCACGCATATTTTAAAATTCTTTCTCAGTTTTGTTATAAAAACTTGCATATTTCTCTCCCCTTCACCATATGAAAATCTTCTAAGAATTTTTTATGAGCTTTTGTAGACTTCAGAATAAGCCCTCCTTCCCCTCCCCTTCCTTACTTTCTAATCCAATTTAGTCAGATAGTTACTTCAAATCCCTTGGAGGCCTGTAGTTTGTTCATTCTCCCACAGTGCTGAGATTTCCCTCCAGCCCAGCTGGCAGGAGTTTTTAGAAATAACAATATCTCAGGGGGAAGGAGCTGAAGATTGAATGGGGTCTTTTGTCCAGATCTCTATGAAGCCAGATTAATTATGCATTGCAGAACACAGTTTAAAGCTCTGAATTAGGTCCTCATTGCAATGAAAGGAGAGCACAGGCTTGAAAACTGAAAGAATTCCCATTTCTATCAGAGGGACAGACATATAATGACTGAAAGCAGGAAGAATTTTTGAAAATTGCAATTAAACAGTATTTTGTATTTACCACTCAGTAGCAGTTGTCTTAAGCGTTTACAAAAGTGATTCTTTGACATTTTTTCACATGATCACTCCATAGGTGGCTGGACTTTGAGGATTTTCAAGTCTTTTCTGTGTTACTAGGCTACTCTTGAAAGTACTTGTGCTTTGATGAATGAGAGGGTTTTTTTTTTGGCCAGCACTTACCTGAATAGAGGTCTTTAAAACCTCAGCAGTACAATTAGCAGTTGGTCAGATGATACTGATGGTACAGGAAAAAAACTAATGGTTTTCTCCTTTACTTCTGGGGATTTTCTAAAGCTGCCTGACCCAGTGTGATGTGCAATAACAACATTTTTCTTGGTTTTCTAATGCACTTTAATTCCAGTTTGAGGAAAGTAAAACTCTTTCGTGAATGATAAGTCCATAATGCTACACAGCTACCAAATAAAAAGTTGTCCACAGGCATTTGTATTAATAAGTGCTCTTTCTGTCAGTGTGGGAGATTGTGTTTTGATAGGGGACTGGGGCCAAAGAGGGATAAGGAAAAGGTTAGCTATGAAACCTCTTACTCTACAAAATCTTAGTACTTTTAGATATGAACAAAATGGGATGGATGGATGGAGTGTGAGCAAAATAAACTGATTATTTTCCTTTTTATCATCTCCATGAAATCCCATGTATGGAATAACGTGCTGCAAAATAATGAACCATAATGAACTCTGTAGTTCAATAATTTTATTTAAAGATTACAAGCTGCAGACGTCCAAAGAGCCAAATGCGTACTTAGAAAGATAGCAGTGTTTTGGGGTTGAGTAAATAATTTACTGAATCACACTAGAAAATCTATAAGTAGACGCTTAGTGTGGAAGTAATTTGATACAAATATTATGCAGGAGAAATATTTTTACAGAGCAAGGACACGTTAATGAAAATTAATGATGTGTTTGGTCAGTATTTGAGGCACATGGTTCATCCTAGATTGTCTCCGTGTTGCTTCTCTAGACATGCAAGGAGTTAACTGAGAGCTGTGTTGACCAAAAGCAATTGCTGCTGGCAGGGAGTGGAGGAATGGGCACCTTTGGCAATGGTCTCCTACAGCTTGCCTTGAGTGGGCAGAGTGAACGTGACTGTGTGAGAACAGTTCCCAGCTGGTGTGCAGTTATGGAGAAGCTGCCGCCAATTGGCCTAACCCAGAGTCACCTCAAGTTGCTCTACCTTATGATGTCAGAATGGGGCTGGTTGAGAGACAGCGAGAAGTGCTCTGTAACGTCTTGCAAAGGCAAATCCAAGGAGTTTACCTCATACCTCTGCTTCTCTTCGCTTCTGCTTTGGGTCTGCTTTGCGCTTTTGCTACAAGAGCTGAAGAGCCTTGTTTTTCTTCTCTCTTTTCTTGTCCTGAAGTGAACCAGCTGGAGTAATTAGTACTTCCTAAGTTTTTTCCAAAACTCAAACTGAAATAAGGTTTCTGTGATTTGAAAGAAATGCGAGTGTTTCCTATCGTCATTTCACTGGCAATCATCTATGCCAAGGAAGGATGGGAATAGCTTCTGTTGACTCGAAGTGCTTGGTGAATAAATGCTCCAGAGAAGGTGGTGGCAAGGCTGGAAATACCCAGGTCCCCAGGTCTGCAGACGTGGTCTAGCTCTTAATATCTGCTATTTGAACCTTCTCATCACAGGTTTTGGATCACACACCAGCTCTGTCCAGGTAGTCTCTAGAAAATCAGAACAAAAGTCGGGTTTGCCTGGTAACTTGCAGAGTAGCAGTAGAGCTCACCACACTAGTTGTAATGCTGTGTGCAAGAAATCTTTTTCATGTCACCGATCTTGCAACAAAACCAAAAGATCTTTCGAAGGTAAGAATATATGGACAGCTAGAGCTGTCCAGAGCCTTTCCCAACAAAACATTATAAAGCCGAACAAAATGAAGTAAAATGTATGGCAAAGGGTCAGCTTTGATCTGCCAATAGGGGTGAAATACTAAGCAGGAAAACCCCTTTAATGTCTGCGAGTGACCAATGTAAATCCTTAATATCAGTAATGTTGCTATAAAGCTGAAGACAAGAATTCTGTACATTAAAATTACATGAACCTAAAAGCAACAGACCAGCATTGCCATGATGACTGATACATGGTTGTCTCTGTTAGTGGGAGACAAGGAAAGTTTTTAATCATAGTCGTTTTTCCTCCTCTTTCTGAGTGAGCCTTGAAGTTATTTTCCAGAGCCCTACTGTGACAGTTTCAGGTGATCTAAAAATGCCAAGTTTTGTCTAGTTTTACTGTAAAATCTGGGATCTTCAACACTTGAAAAGCTGACATATCCCTATGTGTCAAAGTAGAGGCTCAGCTGCAGTTCAGCAGTTTTGGCCCAAATAATCCTTGTGTCTTAGCTGAAGTATTTGCTTTAATGTCAAGAACCATGCTGCCACCACTCAAACCTTTCAGGGCTTTTTTTTTTTTTTTTAATCTGAGAGACTTTTATGCATTTTGCTCTTACTGGACTAGTTTAGTTTCTGAGTCCTGCATATGTGCAGTTGTAAAGAAATCAAATATTACAGCTGGAAACTGTGAGATCAGCCTTGTCACTGCTCCGGCCTCCCATTTACCATGAAAACAAACACAGTTTTCTTCTCATGTCTGCCAGCAGGAAGGGGGTGGGGAGGCAGGCATAAAGGCAGAGGAAAGTTTTTTCTTCAAAAAGGAAGAAGGTCAACTATTTTGGGAAACCAAAAGCTCTCAGCAATTAGGAGAATTCTTTTCTCTGCTCAGTGATTAGAGAAGTCTGCAGGCAAGCAGCAATTGCTGCAAACAGTAGAGCCTTGCAGATGGACGAGAGGTAAATGCATCCCTTTGCCTTTGCAGAAACACGTCTTTGCAGAGGACGAAGTGGATAATGCAACATATTTTGCTGTGCCAACAGTTAAATTATGACACAGAGTCTATAAATCTCTGTGCTGGATAAATCAGTTCTTCAGGTACAGTCAGTCAGCTGATGTGCTGAAGGCAAGGACTGCATGACTGATTTCTACCCCCTGCTTCTGATGTCTCTGTGGGACTCAGTGTTTCTTAAGGCTGTATCCACCTAAGACAGGGAAAGAAACAGACCTTGGAGAAATTCTTACCCACAAGATGCAAAACAATGAAAAATTTTAATTCAAAACTTAAAAAAAATTTCTAAAGCTGGAAAGTGCTGTTACTGCCTGAAGAAACTGCAGAATAACTTTTTAATGAGGCTTTGTTTTGGAGCCCTTGAGTTAGCCCCACATGTCTTACCATGAGTTCAGTGTCTCTGCACTTTTCTGGCAAGCAGACCCTCAAAGAAGTCCATACAGAAAATTGCAGACATGTTCCTCAATACTCTCTTGAATGTGTTTGTGAGTGTCCTTAATTTCTTTAGGTTTCACCTCATTCCAAACAATAGTTAGAAAACTAGTACAGGGTAGAATCTGAAAAGCATATTTTTGAAATGACCTATTAAGTCATCTGGTCTTCTGTTCTGCCAGTTTTCATGCAATGAAAATTCTCCTCATATTTTTTTAAGACATTTTCTCAAAGCCTGATACTTTTTGTTCAATAGCTTTTTTCTCTATAGATGCATTGCTTTTCTCTGCCTGCAGTTGTAATTTGCTCCCTTCATTCTTGGTGTTTACATTGCAAATACTACCAGACTGCTGTTTACAGTCCTTTCTCTGAGAGCTCTTAGATGTGCTATAAATGTGTTTATACAGAAAATTAAATAGTAATCTATTACAAAGCATTTCTCGGCTCAGAAACTTCCCTAGTTTTCATCATATGGTTCTGGTAATCTGGTGCTCAGCTGACTGTAGTATTGCATGTAGGATCATATGGGAACTGTATTAACTGTTGAAATGTCCAGTCTGCACTATCTCCACATACATATGTGCATTCAACACAGAGTTGTATTGATCTTTGCAGCTGTGTTGCAAGCTGTTGTTTATTGCCTGTCTGCAGTCCCTCCTAGGTGTCCTTTGTTCTTCATTCCTTGAGTTTTTCATCTGATTGTGGACATGCGTGAGGACATTCTTCCAGATGGAGTCAACCTCTCTGCCGCCTTCTAGTGGCTGTGCCTCTTTTTTGTTCAGTAGTATCTGTGGAAAGCGTGTTTCCACTTCCCCACGTCCTTCAGGAAGAACTATAACACAGAATGAATTTGGCTCTCCTTCTCTCCATACTTTCAATGAGGGTTTAGCAGAATACCTAGTAAAGAGATTCAGATCATGCTGCTCTAAGTACTTTTCCATTGGTTACCAGAACTGGGTGCCTTGATGTAGGCACATCCTGGAAGTCACAGAGTCCACAACACCAGTAGGGAGTTCATAGCCTTTGTCTTAACTGGAGCTCCTCCTGCAGCATTAATGATTTTCTCAGCCATTGGAGTAACTATTTCCTTACTCCATCTTGAAGATAAAATAATTCCTCCTCAGAATGTACTCTAATTGAGCTTTGTGCTGTCCTCTCCATTTCCCTGCAATACTGTGCCTGTTCACTGGCTTTACAGGCAGCTAATGCTGTGTTTGGAGAGGAAGGGCCAGAAAGAATCCTGAGAGAAAGATCCTTTCCTAGTGCTGGGTGGGAACAGTCTTCTCAGGCTGTATCTGTAGTAGCCTTTTCTTCCCAAATTCCCATTGTTATAAACATCTGTTTCAGACATCATGTTAAGTGAAAGATTTCTTTTGCTCCTGATTTTGTTATAACATTTCTAACCTTTTCGGATCAAGTTGAGATAATATTTGCAGCATCATTGTGTTGAAAGTTATTTTTATGTTTTATTATTTTCATTAAACATCTAAACATATATGGTATTTAAAATTTTATTTTATTTTAATTAAAAATTTACTTGTCTTCCGTAGCATTTTGTTCCCAATAGTAACATGGAATGGAGGGGGGAAAAAGAAGTATTTGGGAGATCTGGTGTGTCCATCTTCTGAGATGGCTGTTTCATTTCTGTCAGGTCTCTCTGAGATCACATACCCTCATAGCAGAGAGTTAGAATACTTTGAATACTATGGGGAGGGAAAGAGGAGGGAGAGATTTTGGCCAACAGTCAGAGTTGCCTCAAGTCTTTCATCTGACAATGCTTGTGCCTCTCCTGTGCTGATCACAAGATCATTAGATTATCTAGGAAGACAATTAATGAGGCTGATACGAGCCACAAAATTTTCTGTCACATGTTGAGATTACTGTGAGTTTGTCTATTCCTACGTAATGAGTTTAAATTGCCAGTTCATTGGGATACATAATTATTCTGCTTTGAGATAATTCTCTTATTTTTTTGGGTGTCTTTGTGATGGGACTGGTACTTGCTGTATCCAGGAGGACTAGTGGAAAGAGTACTGCACTGAAGTACCAGGAGTACTACTGGAAAGTCTTAGAGAAGATCTAGCCAAAGGTTTAAAAATGGTTATTACTATAACCCAAAACATTTATTCTTTCATTGCTCATCCTCTCTTCTCAGATGTCATCCTATGAATGCAGTATGACACATCAAAAAAACCCAGTGAAGCTGTCCAACAAATATTTGTTCACAGTAGGTGCATGATTCACGAGGTGGTGTTCTGCCAGCATACGGACATGTTTTTTTTTCCTGTTTATTATTAAGTACTTGGAATCTTATAAACTTCTCTAATATTGCACTTCTGCAGTGTTTATTTTAGAGAATACAGATTTTCCTATATTTTAGATGCTGTAAACAATGTAATGTCATGAATCACTATGCCATAGGGACTGGTATAGTTAATGTTTTTAACAGAAATCACTGGCATCTGTAAATTTTTTTCTCACTAATGGGTGGAGATTTAGTGTGGGTCTTCTTACCATGGCCTAGGAAGGTTCATGGTGTAACTCTAAGATAGCCCAATCCTAAGTGGAGTTCCAATTAGTAAAGGTAAAATACATTTCACCTACACTTAATGGTCTAAATTTGACTTTAGAGGCCCATGAGTCATTTTCTTTTTTAGCTTTCTTTTTTCATTAATAGAAAAAGCCTGTGTCCAGGGAGTGATTCATCTGAACTATGTAAACTACCTAAAATTAGGATGAGATAATTCATCTCTGGTAGCCCCTAATTTTTTTCTGATGAATAGGGTGCAGGAATCCTAGATGAGATTTAGAGGCTATACCCAGCTTTTCCATAGGTAAAAGCAGATGGGATGGATCTTGCCAACAAAGAGAGCCGTAGCATTCAAACAAATATCTACTCTACTGCTCAAATACCTTCTACTACTCTGACATGGAGGGAGACTTAAAGAGGAATGAACTGACATATGCCACTGACATGATTTTTAGCACATATTTCTGAGGAATGTAGAAGGATTTAATCAAAGCTATGGCCCTGAATGAAAAAGAAGTCTTCTCGATTCAACAGAAGTACAAACAAATCTGTGCCTTATAACTCACTGACTAGTTGCACAAAATTAATGTGATTCTACATCTTGGAATGTAGAATAATGTAGGGCCACAGTTCTGGTGATAGTTCTTGTATTGCTGCTTTCTGAATGCACAGAAGCTTCAGTCTAGAAGACATTCTGGGGAAATTCTTCTATTTTAGAAAACAAGACTGAAACTTTACCAGGAAATGAGAGGTTGCTGTGCTCTGTCCTGATGAAAATCCTTGCAGCAAACCTTAACTGATAGTGCTGAGAAACTGAGGGGAGCAAACTGGTGAAAGTAGCTATTTTTGCTACTTTCACTGCGGTGCTTTCCACCAGTCACCCCGCTTTCTGAAATCCATTCTCTTTTTTGGCTATAGGGCAAATAGTCTGTGTTTTCTGAAATTGAAGTTAGACCTTATGAACGTGTTCTAATCACGTTTTGATGATTAGGTACTGAAATAAATTTTCTTACTTCAGTAACAATTTTACAAGTGTCCAGGTTCCTGTCTCTCTATGACTGCTGCTGAAGTCGATGGTACCATCAGAAAGTGGTTTCTTGCAGAGAGTTGCTTTCAGAACACCTTTTTTCCCTCTGCTTTATAACGTCATAACTTGCTTTCTTACTCATGTGAACATCTAAGTCGGTTAATTTCTGTTTTCTGTAGCAATACTTTAAAAGCACAAATGGTCTCATTGTCTTCTCACTTCAGATCAATACTGATGTGATTTCTATTTGGTAGTAGTGTCAACGCCACTAGGCCCAGGAACATCATCACAGGCCTTGTTCAAATTCAGGCAAATTCAAGCATACCCGGCAAGATTTCGAGTATTAGCTAGCATTATATTATTATAACTCTTGCAGCTAATCAACAATTTGTTCAACATTTACTCCAGAACTTTTATTTAGGACTTGAAAAATTTGTTGATCATACTTAGTAACTGTGTTTTTGTGTTTTCTTTTGCTTTGCAAAGACAAGAAAATCTTTAGGGAAATTGCTGTTTTGTGTAGATTTATTAGCATTATTTTGCAAAGCATGTGCAACATAATGAGTCATTAAGATTTCAAAGTTTAATACACTGGAGGGGGAAAAAATCAAATTATATAAGACTTTAGAGCAATAAATATTTTATTTTGCTTATGGTGTGATGTTCAATGACTGTAAGTTACAAATCAGCATTCCTACTCTTTGCTTATGCAGCTGCTGCTTTTACATGTTTCATTCACAATGTTTTTTCATGAAGCAGCAAGCTGACAGTTGCCATATTTTCTGTTCATTTTTCTCAGAGCTCTAGACTGGAATGTGTCCTGATTTGAGACAAAATTTTAGGAGGAATTGGGATACAGGACCACACATTCACCCCGGGACAAATGACATAGCCTATGAAGAGTATTTGCATCTGTAAGCTATGTTTGATTTCTGTAGGCATAGGTCCAAAATCAGTATAGCTCCACGTTGTTTTGATCTGAAAAAATGCAAAACATTTTTAAAAGAGGTTGGTACTGTTAGCCCTATTTTACTGATACAAAAACTGAAGCACGTCTTGTATAGCCTTGTGACCTACGGTCAGTTAAACTGGTTTTCACCGGGAACTCATGGAAACAGGACTCATTAGTTTTTTGAAGTGGTTGTGGGATTTGAGGTCTGAGTCATGATAGGCAGTTCTTGTGCTTTGTTTAATTTTTTAAGGTATTTCTTACAACTAGAACTTAAACCTGTAGCACTTGACTGCTGTTGCTGATTCTCTCATTGATTTGGGAAGATGGTCGATATTTCTGTGCCTCAAAGTGGTATAAATTAATTGATGTTAGCTTCACTGCCAGAATTAACTAATGTTTGAAGCTACTAAAGTGAAAAGAACCTTGATTATCATTTATCCATCCATGTTTAATACTAGTAACTTTAAGTGTTCTTTTTACTGAAACAAAGGGTAATTTTCCTCCACATGTACAGCTTGAGTCTTGTTAGACCACAAATTAACAGAGCAGAAGTACTTGTGATATTTGGCTAACTGAGAATTGAAGACTGAATTTTTGAAAATAAACTGTGCCTGATAACTTTCATTCCCTTCTTTCTAGGATTCATCATTTCAAGTCCAGGAAGCTAGAATGAACAAATAAACAAAATCCTTGAAATTTAAGGTAAAACTGTTGAAGAAAATATTCTTTGTAAATGTAAGATAATTGTTTGAAAATTAACTGTGTCTGCTAGAATAATAGAACTTTCTGTTGCTGTTTTAGAAATAACTTTTATATTCTTCAATTTTCATCTTCTTTATTTCAACACACATGATGAAATGCATTGAGATTTACATATGGATATTTAATCAGTCAATCTAATTGTGCTTTGAGGGTTCCTATCAGTACACTTTTCCAGTACCTTGCAAATCCTTACTTTAAAACTATATGCATTTTGCCCAGATATCCTGACTCCAAGTGTATGGGTTGAAGTCTGCTGAAAGAAATGGGAATCTTTCCACTGACTGTCGTGGATCAAACCTCCCAAAGATATTTTGGCCTAAATTTTATATTTACTTTGACACAATGATATGGATAAATTTTCATTCTTTCTTAAAGAAGAATTGCTAACTATTAACTATATTAGCAACTACACTGGAAACAGAATAATTTAATAGTGTTTTGAGTTCAAGCTTCCATTTTGACGAGATATTTGGTACAGATATTCTACACTATTCCTGACTCTTATTGCAATTTTATTTAAATTTATTTCTTCTAATTAAATTTAACCAAGGAAGTAGATTTTTGTTATTTACCTGCTGAAATTTGTTGACTAATATTTATACATTCACGTACTGGCATAAACCCCCCAGTGAATACAGATTGAAAGAGCTGTCCTGCATTATTTCCTCTTTATGCACTCTAATTTAGATACTTTAAATACTTACGTGCTCTTATCCATGTGCCTGATTGGTTTTAATGATATAAAAGTGGCAGCGTGGCTGCAAATGAAATTCCTCACTCAGGAAGTCACCCAATAATTATCTCTGTGAAAAGTTGCAGAATTTTCCTGAAAAGTGCCTCAAATGATTCCATCAGGAATAAACACTTTTCTGGGAGAAAGATTACTCTGAAATTTAGGTCTTTACTCTCAAAATCAAGTCAGAAAAACTATTCTATCAGTACTGCATTGTGATGAATATATTTTGATTGTAAACCCAGTGTTTCTTTCGCCCTTTACAAAGAAATGAGGTTTTTCCAAATGATAAGAACGGAAAAACAGCTTGTTTCAGAGGTATGGGAGGGGCAAAACTATGTTTCCTCCTCTATTTTTCTTTTCCTCTAGCAAAAGCCAGTGAAGGGGCTTAGGGAAGAGAAGAGTCTCCTCAAGAAATAAGCAGAGATCGTTGGGAGGAAGGGAGAAGAGACTGAGGGAAAGCACAAAGTGCTGCCATTGGAGAGGGCCAAGACAGCTGAATCAGGGTGATACAGACTTTTCATTACCAGAAACAATTGCTCCAGCAAGAACAGCATGGGACTTCATGAAATGTTTTTGAACTCGGATTCCTGATAGGAGCTCATTACATAACTTGTGCTTTGTGAGTGCTGGCAACCGGCAACCTACAGAAAGACACAGCCAGAAGCAGTGTGCTCAGCTGCTTGCTTTTTTGAAAAAAATCACCTATATCTGGGCCAAGCATTAAACAGACAAGCCTATCTTTACCCTTCCCCCTGCCCCCTTCATCAACAGAAGCCTGGTTTTCATCACAGATTAATAAATGAAACCTTCTATCATTTTTCTATGCTTCCCACAGCCTTTTGGTAGGAGTTAACAATGCTCCGAGTCAACATTGCCATAGTGCTTGAAATGTCTTTGCATGTTTGTTCACTTGAAAGGGTTGTGGCGATGGGATTAGAGAAAGGCTTTTAATTCGTCAGTGCGTACAACCTCAAAAACTTTGGCATGGTTTTGATCGCATTTGGTTTGACAAAAATCTGTTGGGGAACTGTCTTGCTTTTTGCCTTTTATAATAACAATAATTTTTTTTAAAAGAGCCCGTGTTATGTATTCAACTGTCTCCTGAAGTGATTATTTGTATCATATGCTGTTAAGGAAATATGTCTAAGTGCTGAGGAATTCTAATTAAGCAGGCTCAGCTGGAACAAATAGCCGTAGGGTTTCACAATACTGTTCTGAAATTATTGGCACGCCCAGAAGCCGGGGAAATTCTTGAATTTTGGGGTTTTACCATGGTGGACATAGCCATTAAATCTTACTTATTTGTTTTCAAATCAATGGGTTTGTAGACCGTGTGATTTCACAATTGCTCTCTGTGGTTGTTCCTCTTTCTTACTTTCTCTTCCATCTGCCCTAAAAAAAGATGCAATTTTAGCCAAGCAAGCAGAAACTCTTCCACATTTCTAAGAGAAGTGTTTACAGGACTAAACACCATAGAATTTCCTTGGGTTCGGATGGGTTATTTATGAGAAAAAAATTTGGTTATTTTCTGTGGAGGTAGAGGCAATTCTGCCGAGCCCTTGAGGGGAACTGCTTTGTAGGTATTTACCGAATCTGTGAAAATTTAACAGAAAAATCACCTATTAAGTTGTGCTATAATATATCATTTTCTGTGTAGTATGCTCATCAAAAAACAAGTTAAAACTTTTCTGTGTTGTGTAACTCTAATTCCCTGTTTATATGGTAAACACTCCTCTGTTTTGCTTTCCGAGGGCAATCATTCCCTGCCTGCCTAATCTACTGTTGCTAACAAAAATGACAGTAACAAACCAGGGAGGAACAGGCTTCTCTGGCCCTTTGTTTTCACTCTGCCGATTGAACACATGTTTTTTTTCCCCCTTCGCCTTTCCTCTCTTCTCCTTTTCAGAGAAAGGAAACCATTCGTGTGTTGCACTAAGGAAAAGTGATTGAAAAGTGGAAGCCCATACTTTTCTCTTCAGCAAGCGGAGATCTGTTTTCAGTCTGATGTCTGGCGAAAGGAAGCTTCAGAGCTGCAGGCCAGCTGCCAGGAATGTCTGATTTCCTTTCCACCCACTCCTATGATCCTCCCTTTTGGCAGTGATTACAGATGACCACAGCTGTCATGCTAGGTCATGGTAAGCTGTCAAGCAAGGTAGTACATGAGCTATACGAGGCCCAGTCCTCAATCTGAAGAACAAGATCTTAAATTGAATCCGGTATCAGCCAGCATGCGAACATACCACAGCAAGAAGCGCTGGGCTGACATCAACTTGTCGTTCCAGTTCCTTGGGGAGCTGGGCAAGATGTGGGTGCTTCTCTAACCTTTACACAGCTTGTGATATACTGAAGCATGAGGAGGGGTTGTAATTTAGTCAAAGCAGACAATTGTCAGGAATGGGCAAGTCCTTCCAGCCAGGTGAAATGAGAGCACTTTGCGTGGCTCTCGCCCAATAAGTATGTAGTAATAGAGGCCAAACTCCATAATCAGTGATCAGAACAACAGCATTCGGGTAGTTGTGCTGCGTGCAGCACTGTGTGGGTGACTGATTGTTGACATTATGGATGTGACTGAAAATCACCACAGAAATGCAGACTTCAGAAAATGATGGATACTTTTGTCAGGGACATAACTTCTATAAATAGGACTTGCACTCTACGTCAGGCAGTATTTTGCTAAGCTTCGCGTGTTCAGTGCCAAGTGCATAAATGTCTTCTGAAGAGGTAGTATTTTACTGCATTTTATGCTGTTATGCTGGCTTCAGAATGTACTTTTTGCTGTAGCATCTGTTCTTCTTCTAGCAGCATATTAAATGACGTGACTAAAATCCATTAGGTGTTTGCTCTGTATGCCTTCCTCCAGAGGGGGAGGCACTTGCAATGAAGTGTTTGTTTTTAAAACATAAAAGGAAAGGTTGCTTTCTGTTTCCCAGAGAAAAAAAGGTCAACACTAGAGGGACAGAAGGTCATAAACACTGTGATTGTCCATTGTTTTTGTGGGAGTTTATTGCTGCTTTAGGCTGGCACAGCCAAGGAACTTGCCCTCAAAATAGCCTCAGGGTGTGTGGATATAGGTGATGCTGTTTTCCTTTGGTTCTCATTTAAGATAACACAGTCTGATACCTGTGGTCTTACTCCAGTTGGAGGATGATCACCCTAGTGAGTTTCATGTGAACTTCATTTAGTGTGATTTACTTCAGAACAGCAAACATAATTTCAGTCCTTTTGCTCTTTGTTCTCCCAAAACACCTATGGCTTTGGAACAAATCTTACATAAAATTAAATTTAACTTTATTAAGCTCTTACACAAGGTTGGTAGAAAATTCCAGGAACCCTCTGGACGAGAGCCAGTTTCTTTACTGATTTCTCCTGGCCAAAAAAGGCAACTAATGACTACTTTCACAAGGCTGGGGAATCCACAGCTACAGCTAAGAGGGGTAAAAAAAATGTCATAAATAAACAAGTCCATCCACAAACCCTTCCTCAGGAAACCAGCATGGGAAGCACAGACATTTAGAATGACAATCCAGCATGTTTTGCCAAAGAGAGACTTTCCGAAACAGCTGTAGAAATGGCTGTAGTTTCCTTGAACGTCCATTTTAACAGCACTACAGCCTCAACTGTTTATATGTTAATCTAATTGTTTTCTTGCTGTCAGCTGTATTTATTGGCATTGTATAAAGTTGTTAGCCTTCGTAAGTAACCCTTGAGAGGGAGTGACGGACTTCAATAAATGCTGCTGTCCATGAACCCACTTACCTTCCAGCCTCTGTTCATTCAGGTACAGTCAGTTTTGAGGCTGTGACAGAAGCTGTTGTTCGGTCTCCCTGCGGGATACCATATTTGCTTCATTTGTTCAGAAAGCTTTTCATAACTGTCCTGTGTCTGGAGCACTCAGGAGTGAATATGCTTCCTCTCTTTGAATAATGGTTGAACTCCCTGTGGAAGAGGAGGTATTTAAATAACCGTGTTGCCATGTAGAGTATCTCATGACTTCAATCCTCAGAGTCCCTGAGCTATCCGAGCACATATTTATAATCGGCTTGGTGAATGCTCTCTCTGGCTATTTATCAGCTGTGAGCCTGTGTTTCCATTTCACAAGTGCAACTCTATAACTTAAGAATATGGTATGTCCTGTCGTTAGCAGAATTTTTTTATTTTTTTTGTCTCCAAGAACAGAAAGTTCCCAGCACATGACAAACCTTCTTTGTGTAATAAATACACATATACTTTCTTTTCTTTTCTTTGCTGACTTGGACTGTGGGACATAGTTGCTGAGACGCAAAAGGATTTCTGTGTCTGGCCCTCACCGCCATGTTAGACAGTTTAGCTCTAAATATATTTGCAACTGGCAGGACCTGCGTCCATACTGTTGAACTCTTCTACACTCGAAAACCCCAAACTGACTTTTGGAAACAGTCTCTGGCCTATACTAACTAACTTCTGAGCTGTGGCTAGGAATTATATGCAACCTGGCACTCTCCCAAATGCTAGCTGACCCACACTACAACTGTGTCAGGGCTGCTCCACCACTTTGATAGGAAAGACATTTGACATTGCTTAATCTACAAGACTACGTACAGTTCTTAGCCATGAACAGGCTTGTCTGTACTGGGTAAAGGGAAGATTCTGAGCTCCATAACTGAGACTCGGATGCCTAAATTTCAGTTCAGGTTGAAAGTTTGCAAGGCTATCTGTAGTCATCATGGCTTCTGAAAGCCCGGAGACACAATTTTGTAAATAATTTCTTTTTAAGTAGTATTTAAAGTACTTAAGTACTCAGAAGTAATACTATTTTGGTGAGACTGAATGTCCTGGCATGGTGAAAGCACCATCAAAAGTCACAAAATGGGTTTCCCTGATTTGACATCTCCTGAAGGGTTGGGTTTTGTAGTTCTGTTCATGTTGACAGAAGTGGTTTGAGAACAGAAATGAGCAGTTGTGGCTGCTTCGATTTAGGAGTCTGGATAGTGCTGGTGGTGCGACACTGAGCTGTGTGTCAGAGCTGCCACCCAAATACTCAAAGCTGTATCTTTCACATAGAAAGAACAGATAAGAACAGCTGAGGATTACCTGGAAGTACTCTGGGGTTTTCTGCTGAGTGAGGTACATATGGATTTGGGATCCTAAGGGTGCTCTGGGTGTAAGGTTCTGATTGCCTGTTTCCTTCAGAAGTCTTCTGTCCTCTGTACTATAGCTTAAGGCGAATGGTGATATTAACACTGGTTTCTTGGAACAAAGAGGTGAGCTTAACCTAGCCATCCTCATCCAAAGGGATGTGTGAAGGCCCTGAACACAGAAAGGGTTAATGAGTATTTCCTGCGATGAGCGGTGAGTTTAAAGGAGATCTGTGGCTTAGAGAAATGATGATTTCCTGACACACTTCTCCATTTAGTGTTTCCTTCAGCATCTTTACCAGCTGAGGCAGCCCCTGGCTCCCATCTCCATTGCACCTGTGTGATCACACAGGAGTTGCCACCTGGGCTGAGACTTGCCAGCCTGCTCTGGGACTTGCCAGCCTGCTCTGGGAGCTGGGCCTGGCAGCAGAAGTGAGCATAATATCACCGTACGAGTCCCACTGAAATGCAGGCAGCATTGGCCCAGGGAAATTGAAGGCAGGTGTCTCATGTCCTCAGTAGTGCCTGGACCATGAGGCTGTATGCTCCAGTTGAACTTGTGCTAGCAAACAAGGAAATTCCAGAAAAATGCTGCAGAGACCTTCATGTTCTCCATCTATTGACCTTGCACGAGAATTACCACCCCCCTGCAGCAAGACTCTGCATTTTACTTGTTTTGTCAGCCAGCCTTCCCCTTATAATTAAGCTGTATTTGCATCTCATATTTATTACTGGGTAACCATCAAACAACTGCTTCAAGACAGGCTTTGGACTAAGACTGCTCTATTGGTCAAAGCTTATATCCTGTTGTCACCAGTAACTCCACTGAATATCGGAGAATGCGGAATACACACTTTTTGAAGGCTGTAAACTGACTTGTGTTAGATAATTAGAAATGAGAGTCAATACTCAGTTTTGAAAGTTTAGATTTACAGTTTTAAAACAAATCTTCCCACTTCCAGAAAAATATGGATGGAGTCTTAATTAAAAATTATGTTTAAGAACAACAGAAACTGTTGTGAAATGTGGATTGACTCAGAATTTTTAAGGACTTGCTAAAAGATTAAAGAAAAAAAACAGCTGTCAAAAGTGCATAAAATTCTACTTGCTTGCTATCTAAATAGGAATTCAACTGAAACTAAATGGATATGAATTTTTGTTCAGACCTACTTCAGCTGGTTCACATCCTATCCTACCTGGGATAGGACATGAACCAGATTTAAGAGAAAATAATTTATCACTTTGTGAAGAAAAGAATTCTGCTAGGGTGAAGGACTGAATTAGAAATGACTGGATTTCTCATGAAGGAGTCATCAGTTATGAAGTTTTATTTTTTTGTGAGTGCCCTCAAGAGACCAGGCAGATCTAATCTGTGAGGAGCACTGCTGACTCAGGCTGCTGCGGGAAGGCGTCGAGGACAGCCAGGGAAATCTCTGACCTTCACTTTGCCGTTGACTGACACTTGGGGTTTTCCTGCCTGGAAAAGTGGCAGTGGGTTGGGGTAGCTGAGGAGGAAACAGAGACCAGAACCATTGACCTCAATCTAAACACAATACAGAAAAAGACAATAAACTCCAGGAGGAGAAACACAGGAGTGATTTACCTAGGAGGAAGTGAGAATATTAAATTCTTTCAAGTAACTTCAGAAGGTGTAATAGAGGAAATCTATTGAAAACACACAGAGAAGACATCTGTCTCTAGCCAGGGATTCCTATGACACATAGAAGTGATAGATATCTACTATATAACTAATATTTTACAACCTGATTAAACCTGTGAATACTGTGGGATTATTGCAGAGAGTGAGAGGTATTTGCGCAGTCTCTCCTCGTTTTAAAAAACATGGCGAGGTGAGATTTTAACAGTGGGCAAGTTACAAATAGTAACATACAGAATCACACTCTGAACAGAAATTCTTTGTTTCTTTTCCCATTACAGTATTATATGGCATTGACTCTGGTTTCCATGTAGCAGAAGCATGTATCATATCCTTATCATGTCCTTAGGTTCTTAGACACAGAGATCAATTAACATATGTCAAGGGTAATTCTTACACTCCAACTGCACCTGGCTGACAGCACCTATATGTATGGAAAGAACAGAGCACCAGAATTTAGGAATTATGTCCTGTCAGATGATGAAGATGAAATAATGGAAAGTATTCTCTTTCTCTCCAGTCTGTTGAGTTTGATATTTTTATAAATCTTAACCCGCACTAAATTTTCATAGATTTTAAGTATGAAAAAAATAGAATTTCTGTCTTTTTAAAGTAACACATTCATTAAGAAGGAAGCTAGAAAACCATCTTTAGAAAACCATTCCTTCTATTATAGATGAAAAGAACCAACTTGTTCCCCTCAACTCCACGAGCTAAACTGTAACAACACAATTTCATAATTAAAGTGAAAATAAATTTTACTGGTTTGTCTTAGTTGATTCCATATTGCCAGGTAATTGCCATCCTTTTTGTTTGTGTGCCTAGGACATTGTGTTCATGCTCAGTGCTGTGAAAGAAAATCCAGTAAAAAATCTATTTTGCAATGTTGAAAGTAGTTCTTCTTATTTCAAGGAAAACAATGAATTTTGTCAAATCAACAGTTATGACTAAGTGGGCCCAAGCACAAGACAAACTGAATAAAATGGTATGGTTGTAAACCACTTAATTTTTTTCCCAAAGTACCTCGAGAAAAGGTTTCCTCAGAATCTGCCATGCAGCAAATGAGTAAAGGAAAAACAGACCTATGACTTACTATGAGTGTGTCTCATCACACCATACTTTAGCGCATCTTTTCTTTATTCCCTATGCTAACATTATAAGTGACTAAACACATGGAAATACACCTTCCTATATCAGTATTTACTCAATGTTAACTGTGTCGAACAATGGCTTGGTAAAAGAACCACTGCTAGGTTTAATGCTCTGCTGGCTAACCAAGAGTGAAAGGGGAGTTTAACATTTTGTTTATCGCTCGTTCATTGTCTATCATCAGGGCTACATGATGTGTTTGGACAGCCTAGTTCTCATTTCCATAATTAAAGAATTCCTGAGTGCAGGAATACTTTTGGGAAAGCAACAGAATTAGATCAGTAGAGAAGATTTGATTTATGTGAGTGATTGTCTCTCTTATATTGGATGTCTCCAATCTTCTTAATTTAGGAAGATCAGGGTATCAAATGCAAAGGGATTTTGTAACAAGTGCTTTAGATTCAGGTGCACAGTGGATTTAATTTCTCTAAGCAGTTTGCCACCCTTCTAATATCTTTAGAGTGGAGTTAGTCTATTTGTAGGGTCTAGTAAGTGGTTAAACCTAACTTTCTGAAAATGTGCAGGTCACAAGTGATAGTACGACCAGTTGAAAAGTCTTTGGAAGGTTCTCTTCTTTAGAGACTATAAAGTTATTTTTCACCTCTGAGTTATCCTGACTCTAAGTCTTCATTCAAATGAGCACCAGCTGGTAGGAATATTTCTGTAATTGCAAAGTGACATAATAAATAGGGCTGAGAAATTTCTCAAGCTGTTCCTGTTCCATTTCAGATGGGCACTCTGGCAGCATTTGCTGTATGAGGGAGTTTTCATCAGCTTAAGGCAGACTTAGCTGAAGCAGTATGGCAGACCTGCGGTTATATACTGAGGCCAGAGAACCTTTGGAAAAGTCATGCTCCAGCAGGCCATGTTCCCTACAGTAGGATCTGGGAGGATAAGGGGAGAATGTTTGGTGGTGTGCCTGGCTTAAGAAATACACAAATGAATGTACAAAAGGAATGCTTGTACACTGTCAGTTGGTGTCTACTTCCAACAAGAAATGAGAAAGTAGGGGAACATCCCAAGCCTCCTGGCAGTCTTTTGTGTTTGCCTTTCATGCTGTGCAGGTAGAAATATATAACCTTAATGTGTAGTTTGTATATTTTCAACCTGCTCTGCATTTCAAATGGTGAATGAAGAATTGTGTTACAGGCAAATTCTGGAGAAGATAAAAACAAGACAAGCAAACACCAGAGGTGAACCAGGTAGAGGATTTCATATTATGGGGCTGAGAATCAACTGCAGACACACAGCTGGAGCTGTGGGTTGGATACTGCGTACATGACCAGCACCTCCAATGTTATTTTATTCTTCTTAAAACCACTGGCACTGCTGAACAAACTGCGTGGAGTACAGTCAGCTTTATTTTTGATTGTTGTAACTTTTTCCTTTAGATAATCTAAAATTAAGTACTCTGTGGATTCAGCGACAAAAGCTCAAATAGCTGTGTATGTAAAAGAAACCTCCTTGTAAACTGAGCATCCCACTGCCACAGAGCATCACTGGCACTTGCTGTGGGATGTTTGATCTGCTGACAGACTGGAGCAGGACAGGGAGTACACGGGGACTTATTGGAATACATCCCAAGAGTAACGGCTTATAAAGACTTGCAATAAATAATAAATGCCCAAGGTAATATTCTTTCTAATGAACATTTTAATGGTTTCTTTTCCCCAGTAGGGGACTTTCAGACTTCTTAATAGAGGCACAAAATGAACTCTTTGTGCTACGGCTGTCTCTCTCCATCACTCTTTGTTTTCTTCTCGCCTGTCCCTTATTGCTGGCTGCCACTGCTTCACTCTGCCTCCAGCTGTGAGGGCAAAGTTTACAGTGTCTTCAAAACCTGCTCTTTGTTTTCTTTGGTTGGGGTAAAGCTTGATGAGGTACAAAGCAAAGTGCCTCCCCTGCCCACTGGAATGCTCAGGGCAGCATTCCTGTGCCTCAGCCCTGCTCCCTACACCAGGCATGAACTGGGAACAGAAGAACCCAGCCTGCGTCTGCAGTAAGGCACCATCACCGGCTGCACTGGTGACATGGTGAAATTAGCTGGATAAGTTTTTACAGTATCAACCAAGGCAAACTTCAGACATTTTCACACGGAAGCAATGTATCTCCAGTGCACCCATGTTCTCTGCATAGCTCATAGCTTTTTAAAATTCTTTGCTAGATGCAGGATTCCTTCTTTTTTTCCCACAATTTTCCTAAAGTTTTTATAGGCAGCCTTTGTGATGGAAAACAACATCGTGTTCTGCCCTAGTGATTTACCAAACTCCATAATAACAGCAAATATGAATATTAGTTTCCCATCAAAGTGTTTTGTGTTAAAATTCAGTCCTGCTGTGAGGTTATGCCTAGCCACCTTTAAATAGTTAAGAACTGTATTTTTAACTGGAGTTAGAATATTTCCTAAAGGAACCTACAGTCTGGGATGGAGTCCAGATGTACATTTGAGATGGATAAAATGGAAAGTCCTGATTTTTTATTAGGCATGCCATTCAGAGTGCAAAATGAAGTGTGAGCAAAGAGAGCATGTTGGCATGGCAACGGCAAGTAAAATTTAATGCAACAGGTTTTGATTCTGACCTGCAAAAGGAACTATTTGTCCTGAGAGACAGCTTGTAGCCCATAAAAATTTTAGAAGACAGTAACTCGTCTTCACTAAAGGCCAGCAACTGGAGAGCTGGATACCTCAGAGGTTTTCAGCCAACAAAAAAATCTAAATATTCTAATGGTGGTTGTTCTGACATAGATGTGCAAAAAGGAATTACTTCAATAATGTGTCTATTGCTCACATGATAGCCACCTGCACACAACCTCTTAAGCACAGAGTCTCTCTGTTATTTTTGATAGGGTATGCGGTATTTGTAAAACTGTAAAACATAATGAGACTAAATACTTTGTAGAAAAATATGCAGTGTCAATTACCACGATTAAAATTTTGGTTTTAGAAATTCCCATCTCCCAAATCTATGATGAATCCACAATTATGTCCCCATTACGTGTTACAGCTATTCAACCAAAAAGACTGAGAGAAGCAGCAAGTTTGGGAAAGCAAGCTGTTTTCTAGATTAGTTTGTTAAGGCTGGAACTAATGACAGCTTAAACTGCACAACTGATGCCAGGTATTTGATTCTGAAGTATGTGCTCATTTTCCTTTCAAGATTAGCTGCGCTGGATTCCTGAGACAGAGCTGGCTGCACAATTCACATTCAAAACGTTTGACTGTCTAATTCCATCTGCAGCCACCTCATCTGTCTCCATGGGAAGAAGCAAATTTACAGGAGCGAAAAGAGGAATGAACTACTTTACAGTGTCCTGATTTGCAGGAAGAAACAAACTACTCAAACCTTAAGAGTACCTTTGATCGTCCAGGATTTGCTGTTCACCCTCTGGACTAAAGATGCTCATAGAAGTTTGGCTAAGGGTAAGAGACAATCTTCCAAAATGAAGAAAATATTCTAGACATGACTTAGAGATTCATCTTGGAAAGGGTTTGGGTCACTCTACCGGAAGGCAGGCAAGTGGAGAGTGGGCGTCTGTGCTCTTTTTGACCTGAGGATCCTTGTATTTTTTCCACCTCACTGTTCATGGATGTCTTCATAGAAAGGTGGGCAAAGGCATTCTTGCTTACAAACTACATATGCACTTCAGGCAATAAAAACTTCCACTGTTCCTGTGAAGTGAAGCTTCTCCAGCCTTCCCTGTGAAGTAAAGCTTCTCCAGTCTTCTGACACACCATGCCATGCTCTCACTGTAGACAGATTTGAACAGCTCAAGGCAAAACTAAAGCATAGCAGCCTCCTTGTTGCACTGTGACTTGCTGTTAGTCAAGACTTGCATGACTTTCTCACAGCATCAATGCTTTCTATAGCGGACAAACATAGTTATAAACCACATAAGACTGGAGTTTAGTGCATTTCTGACACTGTGACAGCTGGCTGTGTTTGGAATCTGCATCCTGGTTAATATAGGCCTATCCTGACCTACATTAACAGTCCCTTTGTCTATGTATTTAATACTTTATTTCATTCTAAAAGAAAGATGCTCAGAATGCTGTGTGGCTGAAAGCTTTCAGTAGAAGTACGCTTAAAATACAGATTATTTTTTTCATATCCTACTGAGAGAAGAAACAACATGATGAGGGCTGCAAGCAGTGAGTTTCAATGTCTTTTTATGCAGCATGGGTCATGACCAGAAGTTCTTTCTAACCCCCTTTTTCTAAGCCCCTCTTATGTGAGTCTTTCTTTTCTGGTCTTAGTGAACCTCTGGGATTTTCAGCTGTTGATGAGAGTTTTTTTCCCAGAAGTATACATATGTGAAATTTTGCTGTTTGATAACACTGCCTACATAATTTCCCATTGCCTGCTGAAATCAATGGAAAGCCAGTCTCTCGGAAAGTTTTTTGCGGTTCTGATATTTTTCTGAGATGTGGCACTCGGTGCCATGGTTTAGTTGAGGTGTTAGGGCATGGGTTGGACGTGATGATTTTAAGAGATCTTTTCCAACCTGATGATTCTGTGATTCTGTGTGATTCTGTCATTCTGTGAGAGGTATATTTTTTCTTGTTGCAAGTATTTGGAATATAGCAGGAACCAGCGGTACCTACACTGGAATAAATTTCATCAGTCCCATGTACTGTAAATTGCTGCCCACTTAAGATTCATCAGGTAGACAGTGCCCTTGGCTTTATCACAGTGGGATGTACCCCAGGAATGCAGTGTCTTAACAATGCATAGTAAAAATACTAAAAAGACAATATTCTTTCCTTCTATTTAAAGTATACCGTGCAGCACTTCCTTTGGAGGAACTGAGAAGTAATTATCATCATACCACTATTTCCTCAGTGTCTAGATTAACAACAGGTTATGGGGGTCCAGAGCTGAGGAATTTAGCCTTGTTACCATTTATAGGTTCTCTCTGCATCCTATAATGTGCTTTCCCATTAGCTAAAAGTGCCATTTCAGGAAATTGCCTTAAGGCTTGGTTTGATTTGGGGTGGGGGTGAGGGAAAAAAGCAGTTGCCCTGTTCCACTGTAGCTCTAGAAAGTTACTAAGAAGCAGATATGCAATTTTTTTATCTGTCAATTCTTTTCCATTTTTTGTTCAGCAGGATATCATCTTCAAGAAGTTCACACAGACCACTGCATCTCAACCTTTTACAGGTAGTCAGTAATAGGGTAAAAAGAGGGAAAGGATAGTAAGAAATGGTCTGGTTACAATTTTCTAGTTTTGCTAGTTGCTAAATTTTATTAGACATAGACCAGAATATTAACTGTATTAATACTGATGTATTAATACATGGAAAGATATTTGTCTCTAATCCCCAGGACTGGTAATTTTACAAAGATTATTTTCCTTTTGTGCTGTCACTGCTCCTGACAGGACAACTCCTCCTGGTCTCGAATGGAGCAACTGACAGTCCTGCAGGCCACGTCTAACATGAATATTTCTTAAAGACCTCAGTAGTTTTGATTTGTGTTTTGAGATGTTTGTGTCTCCTGGTCCATATTTATTGAATTCTGAAATTCATTCATGTTCAACAAAGCAGTCCTGCAGACGAATGTGTTTGGTCCCAATTCGAGTCTCAGGTACAATTACTTTTTTTTCTTTTTTTTTTCTTTTCTTTTTTTCCCCTGTTACCGCACATTCATTAAGAATATGTTCTATTTTTAAAGAAAGTATTTTTAATCCTGAATGAATGAGATTATGGGTGATAGAAATCTAGCGGTTGAAACTCTGGATAAATTTGCAAGTGGAGAACCCCATAATTATCTAATTGCTTGCAGACACATCATAAAATGACACCAGAAGTGAATGGCCAGCAAGGGCCTCATGCATCATGTATGAAAGCCAATTTTTTTTTTTTCACTTGAGCTATTTAATGCAAATCTGGAATAACTCCATTTTAAATTAGATTACTCAAAAGAAAATATTTCCCTAAAAAACTTTTGAAATTCTATTTTCTAACTGTTTTTAAGCATAATTTCAAAAGTGAAGATGCTCTTTCAGCAATATGTTTTGCACAAAATCATCTGTGAACAGAAAACTTCAGTAATATTCTGAGCAAATGCAATGGATCCTGTAAATACTGATCTACAAATTGATTTATATTGTCATGTGGCTCATTAACACAATTAATTTTTATGGTTTTTTTTCCTTCCTATTAATGCAGAAACCCCCCACACCTGGACATAGAATGACTACAGGAACCGTTGTTAGGATTAGTGAGGATTTTGTTTTCTAATGTGCGGAGTTGAAGCAGGAGATGTTTGTGTCTATTGTTCATTGTATTTTATTTTGCATAAAATCTATTCATTCAACTTCTTTATTTTCAAGGATAATTCTATCAGATTCTTACATCTGAATGCCTCCTGGTCTTCCACGTGATTTGTCATCAGATAAAAAGTAGATCATCTCTTTTAGTAGTAAATCTGATCAGGGATGTTGTGCCACTTCATTTTTAACTCAATTTTAATTTGACAGATGTGTATTTAGATAGCCTATATCATCTGACTGACGCACAAAACTTCTTCCTCCAAAGCAACCATGTGTCTTCTGCACCTTTTCCATCTCATTTATGCATATGTACAGATAGGGCTGGCTATTCAAAAGATATTAATATGAAAATGATGACAATTTATTTTATAATCAGAACAGGGCATGACTGGAGCAAATCAAGTATGCTCCGAAGACTGTGTGCCAGACCTCCTTGTCAAGAGCAGGTGGCTGAAGAGTCAACAATATGACATAAGTGCTTTGAGTGTGATCCGAATGAGCATAACTGATTCACTACCACATGGTATCCATATACTTTGTGGGGGCCTTTATTCCGCATTGAGGCATTGAGACATAAATCAGCACATGGGGATGTTTCTACTATGCTGATCAATGAGGTACATCATTTATATGAGATGCATGGTTCTATGCCTACTCAAGACCTCTTACAGATGCTGCCCCCATAATAGTGAATATTTGAAGAATGTGTTTTGCTGACAAGGAATTCAAAAGTGCTTTTAATTTTTGCATAAAATTAATATGCATGATATTCCATGCCAATATTTGAGTGTCAGTTCATACTCAACGAGAAAATCACCAAAATCCCTCTGAAAAAAATTCAAAATGTTCTGAACATTCCTAAGCAAATACAACACAGCATGGACAGGGGGAATATCTAATAACTTGTTAAATTATGAAAAAGTATACTAACTTCCTGCTCTGATGAGGTAACAGGTCCACAGGAAAGACTAAGATGCCAGCTCCTACGTTACTTAAGTTTTGGGACTCTCTTCAATAATTCTCTCATCGGAAAGCTAAGGAAATGAAGTCTTGCAAGTAAATGCAAAGCTGAATTAAAGAGAAACTAGATAATAATGACCTGATTATATTGTTTAATTGAAATATACTGAGGAGTTTCTACAGGGAGTTTTTCTCAATTAAATATTGTTAGATATTCTCATGAATTATCTGAATAAAGGAATAATATTCTATGCAGTAAATTTGCATATGACAGGAGATGGGGGTGGTTCTGAACATGTGGAAAGCAGAATTAGAATCCCAAATGATTTTGACAAATTGGAGACATCATCTGAAAAAAATAGGATTAAGTTCAGTAGGGACAAATGCAAAGTGTTAGGCAGAAATAATCTGCACAAATACAGGATGGGGTAACACAATAGACAGCAGTTCTCTGGAAAAGATCTGGGAGTGTGAATCAAATTAAACACGAGTTGGTGAATTATTAAAAAGCTAAGTGACCTTCTAGTTTGTATATGAAAACCAGAATGCAGCCTGCAGAAGTAATCTTCTAGGAATTTATACTGGTAAGTATTCTGGAGCTCTGTAGCCAAGGAGAACTTGAAAAATTGTAGTTATTAAGCACTCAAAAAAGAAGCTGGGAGGGTCAGGGCAATAATTAAGATGTAAAAGAAGCATACTGTTGCAAAGAGGAAAGGAGTAATATGTTCTTTTTGTTCATGGCAGACATAATAAGAAAGAACAAACTAAATTACACCAGGGGTGAGTCAGAATACTTATTAGGAAAATCTCTGTAAACATAAACATAGCCAGGCCTGGAGAGGTGATGAAATCACAATTATTAAGGACATACGTGTGTAGCGAGTGACACAAAGATTGATTCTGCCTTGAGGACAAACAAAATGACCTTTTAAAGGCCTTTTCAGCTCAACTTCTATAATTTTGTATCAAGACAGGAAAAAATTTTGAACCTTTGCTTATCTCAAATTTCACGTTCCATGAAGAGATTTAGCGAATCACAGGAAAAATTCCTAGTCAATGAGACTAGTAGTCAATGAGAGCAGTAATTACTTGTGTACAAGAACTCAGTTTGGTGAAGTTATTGCTTAGCATTCATGCTGTGTGAATTTTGTTAAACCTATACTGAATTATATCAGGAACTATTTTAAGATTGCTATTTCAAGTTAGTACGAGGACAATTAAATAACTTGTAGATTCTGAAGTGATTTGATCTACTCAGGGAATAAGAGCGAGTATTCAGTAAAGTTAGTTCTTACTCAATTGCCCATGGAAAGTTTTTGCAAAAGAGAGATGACTGAATCAAGCCACCTTTATATATACTCCTGCTGTTTGGAGTGCAGCTCTCCAGCTCGTGGCTGGAAGAGACCCACAGGGAGCACTGTGTTCTGTGCCCTGCTGTGCACTGTGTCCATGACCTGAACTTCAGCATTGCTCCCTGCAGAGTGGGAGACGTGAGTTGCACAAAGCCAGCGCACTGACTTTTCGTCATCTGGGCTTTCTCTTTGGTTATTCCTTTTGTGCAATGCAAATGGGCTGATCAAGGAATGAACTGTATCAATTTCATTCCTGTGTCTATCCAGAGCTCTCTCTCTTGATAGGGACTTGATGTTCTGAAGTGTTACTTGAACACTGCTCTCAGTCTGTTGTTTGTTTAGGCTGGTGATTAAATGCTTAAAGGGTGTAGTGGTGGAGAAATATTTGCACTATCCAAAAAAAATATTGGTTTCTGAATATTTAGGGAAGCTTGTGAAATGCTTCATACCTTTCTGCTTCTTGAAGTCTGCGGTAACTCTTTTGTATGCTACTTCCTTCCAGCTTTATGTACCACACGGTACCAAATATCTGTAGCAGAGATTGGGAAACCTCTGTTAGCAGGTCTGGTTTATGGTTATGCTATAAATAGAGGTGAAACATGTAACTCATTTCAAGAACATTTTCTTCACTGAGATCACAGCATCATTTAAAGCTGTCCAAACACTTAGGGTGAGTGTCCAGGTAGTTTGGATTTTTTTTTTTTTTTCAGGAAATTTGGAAGTGGGACAGCTTACTCAGTGTAGATGATTCATATCTTTATATCCTAGTTTGAAGTGGTTCACCACACCGTGGCCACAATTTCAAAAGTGTCAGATGATCATCAGACAACACTCCTGCCTGTAAGACTGATTGATTTTCCCAGCTTTCTAGAGTTTTCATAACTTACTAACCTCTGCCCCTAAACCCAAACAATTTAGGTTCAAGTACAAGCATTAGGAAACTGTTTATGAAATAGTGAATATACTAAATTCCCTAACAGAGAAAGCTCTTAAAACCAGAGCTCTGGGGACTGAAGTGCAGAGATACCGCCCTTCTCGCGGATTCTTAAAGCACTTTTCCATGTTCCTTTACAAAGGTTTTATCTTTTCCAGTTTTAAATCTTTTTGTCTAGACAGCAGTAAGTAACTTGCATACCTTTCTGTCAAGAATGGTATGGTTAAGTCTTTCAGATAAATATAGCTGGATATTTAAATACAAAAATAAATGTCTAAAGCTCTACTTATTAGTAGCATCTGTCTCGCACTTGATGTGTACTTCTCAGAAATATTCTAATACCTACAGAGGCTATATTTAAGCAACCTTGCTTCTGATTCGGTGATCACATGTCATGCGCTGCCTATATTGTTGATTTTGTTGCTAAGACCCGCTGTGAGTTCTAGTTTCCAGTGTTTCAGGTTACATGTTTAAACCTGGCCTTCCAACTGTTTCACGCTATCCTGTGTGTCCCCATCTACTGAAGCTGATACTCTGGAGGCTCTCTCTTTCCACACTGGTCCACACTGGCATGAAAAATTGAGTGGAAAGAGGAGTTAGGATTACAGATTTTTTTGTTTATGGTAGTTGTTAATTTTCCATTTTGGAAATGTCACTGAGAGGAAGACTTAGGAAGCACTTATTGGGTGTATGTGGTCAGCAGATAGGCCTCTGTCACCTTCTCCCTTCCCAGAGCATTGCAGCCATTAGGGAAAAACTCAGAAACTGAGGAACCTGGCAGACATCAAAGCTGAGATACCAAAGAGGACCACAGAGAAAATTTTTTACTTTAAAACTCTTTCCCGTAAGCCTTTGATTCGACATTTTTCATTAGGACAGATAAGGAAAAATTTGATCTTTATGAACACTTATTCGGAGGATTATATTTAGGCTCCCCTGTGCTACTGGAAATGAGACCTGTGAAGTTTTAAGTAACTTACATTGTAAAGTGTCAGTGGGACTTGGGCTATCCCAGTTAAGTTCTGTGCATGATGACATATCAGTCAGCGTGACATGGCTTCACTTTTGCAAGTAGAAACCCATCATGCACTGTGTTGTGGAAATTAATACTCCGTGCCAAAAAACTGTATTTCACTCTATCAGACTTGAGTCCATTCCTCTGACTCTCTCCAAATATTTTTTGTACATGGCTATGGCAGTTTGTGTTTCTTCAGTGAAATAACTCTAGAGTTTGTATAAATGTTTCAATGCATTGTAAATTTTCTTGGCAACATGTTAATACTCCTTTGATTAGAACAGCCACTGTTGTTTGTTTTTATATTTAGAGCAAAGAAATGCAAACATCCTTACCATCAAGACTAGGTGGGGTAGCACTGAAGGTAGGTTGTTTTGAATCTCTGTACTGCTTGTATTCTAAACTTGTGTGTGCCTGTTTTGTCCTCTGATCCAGCAGAAGCTGCTGTTTTTCAGGATGCAATAAAAACTGTTTTCTGAACACTTCTTTTGAGGGCATAAAGGGCAGAGAAGAGAAAAAAATCCAAGCTGAACAAATTCATACACTGAGGTTGACTTTACCTTAGAAGAGTTGCTTGGATTTTCATACCCCCACACGGGTTCATTGATCTACAGGCCAAAAAGAGCTGGTTGGTTTTGATTTACAGATTCTACATTGTTTAGGGGATTATAGCCTAATTCTCCTTCTGCTGTGACTAGTCAGGGCATGAACTGTAGTCATAATGATAGGCACTCTGTTTCTGGATTTTAGCATGCCAGGCAAGGAAGTCACTTCAAAGTAAAGCTGAAACACGTGAAGAAATTGTGGGGGAGAGAGCATTAGGAGGAGGAAATTAGGTTGACCCTGGCTTATTAAAGCATAGTATACACTGATGGACTGGTGAATTTAGGCACCGCTGCAAAGGAAAATACTGGATGAAAATGACATCTGCTTTTATTAATAGAGTTGGTATGAAAAAGCAAATGTAACAAAAATGTAATTTGGAAAAGGGATCCATTTTAATGGGAAAATACTTTGTTGTCAATGGTTGTTGGTATTATTTGCACTGGAATTTTATTCAGGGTCTGCTTTAAGTTGAGAGCACAGAGAGGAGCCACACTGCACTTTTTGCTCTGCATGTGTCTAATAAGAGTCCTTGTCTTCAGTGGTTCGCAGCTCCCACAGGGGTGGGATAAAGGGACTTCCTGCTTACAGAGAGCATTGAGGGCAGGAGCTTAACTTCAGCACTTTGAAATATCCTTGAAATTGCTTGGTAAAATGTAGCTCATGGATGTGTGAAGCTCTTCTAGGCATTTTGAGGCATTTTGGCTTAATTTACTTTTGGTTTTTTTTAAATTTCTCCTCTTTTAAAGTCTGGCCTGAGATCTTAAAAGATGCTACAGTTTAGAACATTGTATTTTCACAACGTTTGGCTCTTTCTAATCTCTTATCTTAGCATATTGAGATATGCTATTACAGCACAAATGATATACAAGAAACCCTTGACTGGGACTGGATATTTCTTTGTAACAGACAACTTATTTGCTATATTTTGTCTCTTTGTAGCCAAACATGATTCTCTTTCCTTTGGTATTTTAAACGATTTCCTTAATTATTTCTGGAACTAGTACTTGGGTTGTTGCTTGTCCAAAAGTAATCTATTGTGTGCTCTAATGACAATGAGCAGATTAGGCTTGCTGGTACTTGCTTCTATCTCAAATAGATGAGTGTCATTGTGAGGGCTGAGCTTCTGACACAATATTTACAGTTATAACCTCAAAAGTTGCTTTCTGTGCGTTTGCTTGAATAGCCAATTAGGATTCTTTGTTCTGGTTTCAGTCAGTAAATTTGCTCATTAGAGCGTTTTTATGTAACCACTTTCTGATCGAGACATCTGAGGAAAAGTGACAGGGAAAGGTTAACAAGTTAAACCAAACATTAAACTTTAAAAAATTTTAAATTTTGAGGCATTAGAACTGTCTTTGGTGTAAAACATTTTAGGTTTTAATTCACCAGTTCATCTTCATTCTGGAAACACTTCAGTTCGGAGACTACAGAGAGATTTTAATTTAGATGTGTTCCTCTGCCCTGTAGAATGAGCCCAGTGTTATTTTGCTCACCTGGAGATCTACTTCCTCTAATAGACGGAGGCCAAGTTTGTTTTAAAACTTGAATATTAATGTGTTACCAGATTTCTTAGAGGAAGTTTGATTTAATCTGAAATCCTAAATGCTTCCAACTGGTATGCTCACATCCCAGCTGCACACATTCCTGGCAGTGAACAGAATGTGACAAAGCAAAGATTTCTCAGATGTTGGCATTGTAGAACTCCTTTCTTCTTCCTCTCCTTCTCTCCCCTGCCCTTTCTTTTTGGATTGAGGGGTCAGAGAGGTTCAATTTGGGTATTGAATTACAATGCTGGCACTATTTTGGAAAAGAAAGTGTTGACTGAAATCCTGAATCCTTTTTTTTCTCCTGTTTGGCACAGTGTGTATCCCCACAAGTAAAAGTATATGGATGCAACTGGAGAGCCAAATTAAATGGTATCAAAACATGGTAGCTCTAAAACTGTAGATCTGTGTGGCAGACTGTTTAATCTTTCACCTGCTGTATGTGATATAATAACACTGATATATGTTTGAGCAGCCTTTTGGGATTTTATATATCAGAGAGACTGTGTATTTTGAAATTTAATCCTCATGAAATATTTGACATCCTGAATGGGATAATTGACACAGGGACGCTAATTAGGGAGTTGTAATTCAGAAGGTTCTGATCATGTACTTTATACTGACATGTATATTGTCCCCCTGGTAACTGTGTTAATGGTGCTTAGACATGTGCATCAGAAAAAGAGAGCATACTCCTGGGAGCTCTGGAAATCAATCTCCTATGTAATGCCATTTTATAATGCTCTAGAAGGAACAGATTTACACATTTTTCCATTTATTAAGCCAATCATATATATAAAATATTCTGGCTTTGAAATAGTTTGATTCAGCTGGTGTTTTCATTCTTAAGAATCTGCAGTGAATAATATCTTTCTCTGAAACTGAGCTTGTTGCCTAAACTGCTTTGCATTTGTTAGTGTTGACTTGAAATCTTGGGTAAATCTATTCTATTCAGCTGAACTGAGTCCTGTTTACCTTATGCAGGAATTATTTCATCAACTCCTGAAATGCAAAACCCATGGCAAGAGAGAAAAGGCAGTCTTGTGATTGCGCCTCTGACCTAAAGGACAAGCTTTCTCCAAGTATGATTTCATTCAGGTAGTGAGAGTAAGATCTGGATTAAGAAACAAAAAGATTGGCCGTAGGCAAGCAGGTGAGTTCAGTTTTTTCTGTTTCCCCCCTGGCTTTGTGATCACGCTACGTACATAATCAGACTGTCTGCCTGCCTCAAACAGAGCATTCCTTTACGGCATTTCAACAAATCCAAGAGCTCTTGAACTCATCTTAGCAGACTTTTCAAACTTTCTGCATGATCATATGGCTTAAGTCAGGAAATACTTTTAAAGCACTCATTTGCTATATGGTAAGTGAATACAGAGACTTGTTAGTTAATTCTGCTTATGGTGCAGTGTTCTATCACTGCAGAAAACAGAGAAGCAAAGAATAGGCTAAAATCCAGTTAAAATTCCTGGAGTCTGGCAAAATGTATTGACCAGTTCTAGAATCACCTGGTGAACATTGACCTCGCTCTTGAAAAATGTGTAGAGGGATTTTTAACTTTTTCAAAATTAAGAATTTTTAGGTCTCCTGGTGTGCAGCTTATACAGAAGCTGGCTCTTTCTGCAGTACAGCATGTCCTCTGATGCTCATGTTTGAACATTGCTTCAGCAATGAGTCAGAGTTCCAGCTATTGTTTCACTAACATCAGTTCCTGCTGTGCTGGGGGTTTCCCCTCTCATCTTTTTCCCAAATTATCAGCCAGACCCAACCCTCTTCTGTTCATAAAATCTGATGGGAGGCCCCAGATTGGGCTAGGGTGGCTACAAGGTACTATTCATGCAATTATAGCATTACATCTACCATGCAGAAGAAGTGCTTGTTGTTCATTTTCGTGCCTGCCCTGGGAACCCGGGTGCTTTGAGGCAGCAATGAGAGAACAGTCATTACGAGACAGTGCGGACGGCAGCGCCTTGTCAAAGGTGGCACTTGGGTGGGAGGACCTCCTGTAATCAGCGTCGTGCAGCTCAGTGTGGCTTCTCTGCAGAATACTCATGCTGTCATTTCAGGAGTTCACTTGGGGAGAAAAAAGTGGCAGAGAGGCTTAAAAATGTTAAGAATTACCAGTGTACAAAAATCCGTGCAAAGCGTGGGGAAAACCTTTTGCTATTTAAAAAAGTACACATAGAAAGAGAAGATGGTGTATTTTGTAAACAAGAAACCAACCAGATTGTTCTACTGCAGCTGTAAACTCAGACTGCAGGGAAGACTGGAAGGAGCTGAGAGTATCAACCTCTTATGTCCCGCAGCACAAAGACATGGAGAATGGAAAAATGAACATGTGATGTACAGACTAGGCCAATGTTGTAAATGTGTCTGAATCACCACAGCCACCTGAGCTGGAACCTGCTGTCATCTGGTCTAATACTAAATGTTCATAAAGCAAGCCTTTCACAAAACTGAACTCTTTATGACAGATGTCATCTGGCAACACAAATGCCATTGTGATAGGACTTGCTCTCCATCTCATCAAGGCTAATGAGAATAGCCATTACATATGTTCAGAAGTGTCCTTGACTTATGGCAACACCCACATCTTGTATGGTTTCAATCTTCCTTGCATGTGGATATTTTCAGATTTTTGAAGTTGTTTTAAAACTTTTCATTTATGTTTCTTTTGGAAATACAAAAGAAATTATGTGTATGGTATTGTCTCTTAATAATCATTAAATCACATCTCTTTCATATGTCCTTAACCTTGCACCTCAGCAGCAGACTAAAATTTGACTCATTCACTATTTAGTGCTATCCTCAGAGATGAGCTAGGAGGTAGTAAGTGCAGATGTCCTAGTCAGACTGAAAAGTTGTTTGGTATTTTGCTTCATTTGTGATGCTTCAGCATGAGACAGGAAGATTTCCATTTTAAGTGCCTTTGCAAAAATTGTTGGTAAATTCTAACAGTAATAAATATGGTTATTCTTCTTGAGTCTTAAGCTTTCCACAGGCTTTTTTGATTTTGTGCTGCTTACAGCCCCAGGACCCTCAATATAAGAGAAAACAATGCTTTATTAAAACAAGCTGCTATATAAAATGTATGCTTACTCAGCTGGAAGCTACTTGGCCATTTCTGCTGCTGCTCTCAAGTTCCTGAGATGCAGATGGAGTTGGGTTAATATAACATAACTTTCCCAAGAGTCTGCAATAGGACTTGATGTGTTTTCTGCTACATATCCTCATATTCCAAATTAACCCAAAGACAAATGGGATCTATTTATTTGCTACATCTCTGAGACAATATATTTGGCTGTCACAGTAGTGTCTGCTTTGTATTTTGAATAAAACTGGCTCCCTAAGGAGCTGGTTAACTAAGACCAGAGAATACCCTATGTGCAAAAAAAATCGATGGCACACTTGAGCATGCAACTTGACAGGGAAAACATCAGCAGAAAAAACCTGAAAAATCTTGTGAGAGATGGCTTGTGCGCCCGATCTTTGGTTCAGTGTCTTCTCCCTGTTCTCTAGGCATGTGGTATTCAGTTACGAGTACAGAATCAGAGAAAACCTGAAAAACAATAGCAGCAGTGTGGAAATCAACCCATGTACCCACAATCACTGAGTGGTTCCAGAAGATGTGGCAAATTATATTGATGGAAAAGCTGATTCATAAAATTTTCCCTAGCCCAAAAATTTGACAAACAAAACCACTCTAGGATATTTAGAATCTGTCCACTGACTATGCCAGGTGCTAACAGACAATTCCCTTGACCATATTTTTATCAAGAAAGCAAAATCAAATATTTGAGAATCAAGCTACATGAAAAACAACACAGCGGGGCAACAAATTGATCAGCCTTTAACAGAGAGGACTGACAGCTCCTATCCCTCCTCTTTGTTACTCCTTGAAGACAGACAGGAACAGTGGTAGATGTGCAGCTTATTGACTTGCTAGATCTGTTCTGTTATTCAGGCTGTGCTGGCAACAGTTCCAGTTGTTACTGACCAGGCATCCACCTGGAGATGCGTGTGCACCATGCCTCTTGTGACCTGTAAAAGAAGGGAGAACACTGTTAAAATGAGGTTGGGATGCAGCCTTGAGCACCAAAGTCAAAGCTCTTTCATGCTAAAAGCTGGATCCTTACTGCCTTCAATGTTTTTTTTGTTTTGTTTTGTTAAATAGGTGTCTGTATTTCTGGTGACCCAGCTTTTTGGTAAGAGGGAAACTGCATTCACAGAGGGACATTGTGATTCAGAACTTTCAACAATGAAGTAGCACAGGAAGGTAACTTTTCTCAATGACTCCAGCTCATATGAAATAGAGTATACTGTTGGCATTACCACTTAGGACAAGCCAAAGCCACTGCAGAGATGTACAAAACTTACAGACGAAAAGATACACCTACTGTAGACAGACCAGTTTGTTGTTGAGTCATTCAACACTCGCAACTGAGTTTTTTCATTACAGCTAAAACCATCAGTGAGTGAGTCCCCAGTTGCCCATGGCTGGCTGCGTGTCTGCTGAGTGTCTTTCATGGCAGCTGCTGCAGGACCAATCACGCAGCTACTCCTCAGGGAGACCACAGCCTCCTCCCACCTGCTGTTTACATCCCCACCCATTCAGCTCCAGGGTTAGGCAGGGGAAGGAAATGGTCTCACACTGCATGTGCCTACGTGACACAGTACGGTGTGTTAGAAATAAATCAAGGGGTTTGCTCAGGATTGAAGTTACCAAGGGCCTCTGATCAACGCTGACCTAAGCCACACTGGATCTTCAGCTGCGTGTTCTCCGTGGGTGAAGGGAGCAGGTGACAGGACCACCTCAATGTAGCAGTCTCAATACAAAATTGGATTAAAGCAAATGAATTTGAGAGAAATAATTTAAAATTGAGAAACTCTAGGAAAACACTCCAGGTGGCATTGTGTCCAGGAAAATTTTAGAGTTCATTTGCTCTTCTCTGTGCATGAATATTGATCAACAGGCTGCTTTTTTTAACCAGCAATGATGATGGAGATGAGGTGATTGTTGTTATATTCTGATTGCATTTCTTTAATGAGATAAGTCCTTAGACTATTAGAGGTGATGAAAGGTGTCAGTAACAGCAACATCAGGAGTGAAGGAAACCAGTACCATTGTATGTTTTCTGGTAATGTGGGGAGCAGATGTGACTTTCAACTTTTTAGAAATTGTTTCAGAAGTCATGCTAATAACTATTAAAAAACCTCCCAAACACCCAAAGCACTGAAAACCTCAGTATTCAAGGGGGTAAAAATACAGCTGTGGGTGACATGGTTTGGTCTGAATTACTGCAGGAAGCTGAAGAAGGCAGCTTCTCATCCAGTGTCTAATAGGCTGTGAGAGAACAAGATGCGAAAGATAAATGCAAACAACACGTATGACGCGTTCCTTTAAGATAGTTATTACTCCTCCTCTTTTCCATTTCATTTGGAATAAAAGAGGGTCAAATAGCCTGTTCTGTTGTGTTCACATTTGCTAACTGTTTACACTTCCCTGTTAATTACCTTCTGTAGTTTAATGGAAAGAAAATCTCAAATTCTTTGTTTTAAAAAGCTTACATTTGCTATACCAAAGAACTCATCAAGTTCATGCTCCTTTCTAGCTTTCAATCCAAAGTAGGATCTTTCAAAGATTTGAAGAAAAAAAGGACAAACACCAAAATAGACTTTAAAGTGCTGCTCATGCTGATACAACATCAGATAGGAAATGAAAGTTTAACAGTTCAACTAGGGCATATTTCTTCAGCTTCTAGGGAAAGACAGAGTTGCTCAGGAAGTGTGGCATTTTGCCAGAGCAGGGAGCCTCCAGGAACTGAAAGATAACAGCACTTGTGACCCTTTGCTGCCTTAGACCAGCTGGAGAGGAGGAGGCAGGCACTGGTGTGTGCACTGCTACGGGAAAAAGAAACAAGAGTACGTGAAAATTGTCATACCAGCATTAGGGAATATAATGTTTCCAGGGTTAATTTCTTTTCCATAATATTGTTTTTGTAGTCTATATCTGCAATGATACATTATTTCTCCGCTAGAATTCTACCTATATTTGCGCATTTTCCTGTGTCATGTGATCACAGAGAGTGAGTATTGCAGTTGGTGGGATCTGTCCTTTAAAATTCTTAAGAAGTTTAAAGGTGTGCTCTGGAGAGTTGGTTTCTCCCTTTCCACTGCAACTAGTGAAGAATATATATAAAAAAAGAATCACAAATGTCACTTCTAGCATTTTGGTGACCCAGACAGGGTAACTTCTCATTCTTGACTGGATCTGCTCTGTAAAGAGATCTGACCTTGAGTGATAGGGACCAAGAGTGTAGCGATTCCACTGACTAATTGTTGGATACCTGCTTTCTGTACTGGCTGAGTTGAAAGGAAGGCACCAGGGCTGTCCCTGCCAGCACTACATGCAGTCCATGGGCTGCATGAAGCCTGTGAAGCAATGTGTTGGCTCTCTGGGCAGCCCAGAATCATCTTGGGACGTCTGCTGCTTTCCTCTAGTTTTGCCTCTAGATGGTTGGGCTAGCAAAAAAAACAAAAAGAAAAGAACAAAAAAAGAAAAATCAGATGTAGCTAAGAAGAATGGGAAGTTTAAGATGTTCACATGGTGTTATTGCAGATAGGTTCACAGGGCATGTGAGGATGGGAATATTTCAGTTGAAATAAGAAAAGAGCCAAATGTTCAATGGAGAACACATGCTTGTTTAACTTGCACTGTGCTGACACACAGTGGAGGGCTCCACAGTACCCTTTCTAAAATTCTCTCCAGTCCTCAGTAAGAAAAGAAAGTACAGATTTTGTGTACAGAGGAGGCACTCAGCAACCCTTGAAGGAGCAGCAGCTGTTGAACCAGCTACAGAGAGAGCTAACCAGAAAACACTGAATGCTGAGATCAAACAAATGAGAATAAATCAAAGAAACAGCAGGAGACAAACAAGGGGATGTAGCCCAGTGCGCTGCCTTGAACTCAGTTCTCTCTTAATCCATAGTGACCTGGGTTTTGTCCTAGAATGGGAAATTTTCCCAAAATATTATTAGCCCTGAATGGGTATTTGATTCCATTTTCTCGATTTTTACTGAGGTATGTTAATTTGTATTACTAAGAGAACTTGTTTTCAACATAATTTTACCTCTCAAAAGTTATAACTATCCATACTGCTACATAATTTTATTTTTGGCAATTACTACAAGTAATTGTTAAGCGCTTCTTATCTGTATTTCCTGGATAATAATTCCAGAGCATGGCCTCTTTTGAAACTCTTCTCACCTGCTTGGGCATGATGCTGCTGGCTTAAATGTATTTCCTTCTGTTTTGAAATAAGCCACGTGAGAGGATACTCCTAATGTTCTTGGCCAAATTGATAGTGCTACGTCCTGCCCTGGGAGTCACGAGCATTCGCTGTGTTCTTCAGAGATATGCATTTGCAATTAGTCATCCATACAAGGGGACTGTTTAAGACAAGCCTTTCCCCCAAAGCAGTTAATTCTTCAAAATGAAAATAATCAGATAATGAGTTCATTTCCGATTTCACATTTAATGCCAAACATTTTTGGGTAAACAAGATATGCTGGCAAAGTTCTGCTCTCATTGTATGTTTTTTATTAACTGGGAAACAGACAGTTGATTCTTATCCTCTCTATCAGCTCAAATAAATTGCACATATTTTAGAAAGAGAGACTTGTGCAAACTGGCTGGCTGGTTTCAATGTGGGAGCCCATCAGCCAGTCTGTGTAAACTGCACCCGGGCCCTGCTAGCAAGAAATGAAAACCTTTTAAGACCCAGCTTGGGAATCTCCCACTCAGTGGAAAGTTTTACCACAGTAATTCATATTCCTGCACCATGAAAATAAGTAAGGCAGCAGGGAGTCTATCTATCTCTGGCAACTTTGCCAAATCAGACAGGCCCAGTGTTGGAGCTGCTGTACTGTTCCTGCTTCCAGCCCCTTGGAAGCGTGAGGGAGCCCTGCCCAGTGTGGATGCTCCCACTCGGCTCCAGACAGCTCCCGAGCTGATGGAAGCACCTGCTGTTCAGAGTGCTCAGGACAGCAGACACTGCCAGGTATTCTGGGGCTGTGTTTTATAGGGTTGTGGAGAGAGGTGAGAACACAACAAAGCATGGGACCAACAGAAGTGTTAAATACTGCTCTCTCCCCCAGGAGCTCAGCTTTGGTCAGTGGACTTGCTGTGGGTTTACAGACCTGCCAAGGAGAACAGAATCTGGCCCAGAATTTTAGGCTCCTGAATCTTTCAAAATTGATACTTCTTTCCAGACAGGAGAAGCTGAAAAGAGAGAAATTGAAAAGATTTAGTTGGAAGTGGTATTTATGACTTACCCTATGTCAAAAGCATTTAAAGAAGATTTTTCCTAAGGTGTCCCAAATTTTAGCAAGAGGTCAAAGGATTCTCAGTAATTTCTAATTTTGAACATTGGAGGTTAGAATTAAGATTGATGTTTAATGCCTATTGTGCAAATAATATTCTTCCTATCTGTGCACAATGAACTTCAACATGTCACAAAGAGACCAGCCATTCATAAACAAAGCAAAACTGTCTTCTCTGTGGATCCTTTATATCAGCTTAGTGCTTAGACTGATGGTGCTAGTTCCTGTCCAAACTGAGAAAAAAGGTAAAAACAATCTCTGTGCTAAAGAGCTCACAGTCTCAACATGCAAAAGGAGTCAGAGGATGAGCACAGACAAGAGGCAGGAGTACCAACAGAGCACTATGGATCAGCACAGCCTAAGCCAGCAGTTAAGATTTCAAGTGGGTATTGCAGAAAATGAGTATTTCAGGGTAAGGTTTGAAAGAGAGCGATGAGTTTATTTGTATAGATGTTTTTCTACTTTTTAAAAATAGTGAGAAACAGTGTCAGAGAAAACAATTTGAATCCAGACTGCATTTTTAGGAAGACGTAATTGGCCCCAGAAGTCTTAGATTCAGTTGTTGGACAGAAAAAAAGATCAGTGGAGGTTATTGAGATGATTGTTTTTTCTGATCTACAAAATGACATCCATGACAACGGAGGGTGTATCAGGGCTATATGGTGCAGCTGGAGGAAGACTTTGGCTCCAGTTTGCAAACTCCAGACAAATCCCAGCTTTGACAACTTTGCTTATAGGTTTTGGGCTTCTGAGCTTGGAACAGCAGTAACCTGAGATTTTGCTGGGGTATGGAGCAGAGGGAGTCTGGTGTTCACTAAATAAAGCCAACGAACATTGCAATTTCTGGGAAAAACAATATTTGCAGCGTGGGCTCCAGACAGGAGAAGCTGGTGTATTAGTAACATGTGACTGGAGGCAGTCTCAGCAGCACAGCTCTTGCTGTCAAGAGAATAAAGGAGTGTCTTGAGAGAACTTCTCTCTTCCAATCCTCTCCTTAAAGGGGGAAAAGTGCAAATATTTTTCGTTCTGCTGTCATTTTGAGGATGAAGCCACCATTTGGAATTTCCTAACCCAGTGTTTAGCTTTCAGATGACAGAAGTACAACAGTTCACAAGAACTCAGCCCTCATGCATGCTAGTTAACACATTCATGGCTGAGTTAAATGCTGGGAGACTCTAAGTTGCTTAAATAAGAATTTGGCAAATTACAACCACTACCATACCCCACTCTGCCACTGAACAGATAAATACATGTATCTCTTCTCTTTCTTTTTAAAGAACCTTCTCAGATTATTTCTTTTTCTCTTTCAGTAAAAGCCTGATTTTGAAAGTTATTGTCTGGAGGCTGTATTTCCATAAAGCAAGTAGCATCAACCTGCATTGTCCGGTGTTGAGGAAAAAAAAACCTTCACAGAAAAGGAAGGCAGTTTGCTCTCAGGAGTCTTCAGGAGCTGGGTGCTGAAGGAAGGCGACATTCTTGAGGAAAAAGTTGCTGGCATGGGTCAGCTGCAGGGGAGAAGCAGTACTGTACTGTGGGTATGGTTCCTCTAGGAAATTGGGTATGTGTTCTGTTTTTCTGTTCTCAGGAGGCTATGGTCCCTGGTAGATTGACAGTGGCTGTTGTTTGTTGCAATGTTTCAGGGTTGCTTCAACCGTTTCAAGCCCTATACCTGGTGTTTGGGTTTAAAGAAGTTTGAATTTGCTTAAAAGTCTTCAACTTTTCCATGCAATAATAGGTTCTGGGCCGAGTACATTCTTAATCCAAAGGTGCCCTCTGTCAACTCCTCTGAAATTTCTGGTTCATGGCTGTTTTCTCAGGAATTGTTTTGTGCTCTGTCAGTCTCCAGTTACAAGAACTTTAGTGCTATGTGGTTTTTCAAGGAAAAAAGCCTATGGTGAAGGAACACTCAGAAGAGCACCCAGCTTCCCTGCAGGGTCCTTTGAGGAACTCCACTGCAAGAACACAAAAACGTTATACCTGAGTGGAGTGATATTTTTCTAATGGGTCTCAATGCTTTCCCATCTGGTTTGCCAGCCTGTTTCAGCTGTGCAGGGATGTTTGGCATGAGCACCCCATTTCATCACCTAGGAGGGTCACCACATGGTATAACAACACATGGTATATATAACCTTTTGTTGACTTCTATGCCCCTGTCACTCTAGAATATATATATATATATATATATGAATTTTGAGTAGGAATAGCCCATTTAGACTAGTCCCTTGCCCTCTCCAAGGTCTGCTGCAGAGCAAATGTCCCCCTGCTCAGACTCAACCCTGAGAGGGCCCCCACCTCCAGCAGAAATGTACCGGGACCCGTGCCGCGACCTCCAACTGAATGTGTAGCACTGGTTTGTCCTTCAAGTGTGAAGCCAGTAAAGACTCTCTACCACAGTTTTTGAACACATTTCCAAGTATGGCAGGGTTCAGTGGCAGGCACATAATAGGGCTTTTGGCATGTATTATACTGTGCTCAACAACTCCACTCTCTGATCCAAACATGCCCACCAAAAATAACTTCAGTGAACAGCTTTTATTTTAATTATTCCAGTGTGGGACTCATGAAGTTTTGCCAAAAATCTGGCTTGTAAAGCTTTTTGTATCTAAGCACAGAAACCCCTAGTGTGTAGTTAATCCCTAACTGGGATTTTCCTTTTCCAGTCACAGGTCTATTCTGCAATCTCATCTTTCTTTACCTATCACTTGCTCTCTCTGTTCACCCCACCAGCTCCTTGAATTCTTGCCCTTTCTTGGCTTCTGTCACTGTTCTTTCCCAGCTATCCCCTCTAATTTTCTCTTTTCTCGTTCAGCTCCTCATTTAGTGGTTGATGGCGCTTTTTGGTGCTTCCACAGTAGTTCTGATCTCTGCAGGGGTTTCAGTGAGATCAGTATGTGGACTCTTCTCTCCCCCTTTATTCTCTCTGTCCAGCCTATCACATTATCACATGGCATAATAACCAAAAAACTGCACTTTTGCCAATGACTTGCAAGCCTGCCTTTTCCTATATGACCTGTTTCATTTCATCACTGAGGTTGTTTTGTTCCAGTGTCCTTCCCTTCTTCCGCATGTAGCATGCGTGTATACATTTTTATGTGTAAAAGTCATAAAGCAAACATAAGAAAAAGGGATGTCTCCGTGGTGTGGTGGGACAAGATACTGGGCTGTGCAGAACACTTCCAGATCCTGAGAGGGCTGATTAAGATAGTTACTCTCTCATCTCTATGTTGGATTATTTATTTAACCTTTCCTTCATCAAACCCTAATTTGCTTTGTGGGGAAACACATGCAATTTAGGATATTAGTATTTGAAGAATTATTTGCTGTTGTTTTGTAAATAACCTCAGATAGTTACTAAAGTGTCCCTTTAAGAATATTAAATGTGAAGGAGAAAAACAAAAAAGGTTTGACATGATGTTCAGTTTTGGTTAGGTTCATTTCCTAAGCATGCCAAAAGAGAAGGAAAAGGAGGAACTTTCTAGAGCAGGATAACCTATAGCTTGATAGTTTTCAGCACAGGTGGGGATTATACAGATTCAGATGCCTGGAGGGAAGTGAGCCCAGCTCCCCTGCAGTCTGAGGGAGTGCTCTGGTTGTAACTCGATTGCTTAAAGCAAGTCTGGCAGCAACAGCACCCTCTTCTTTACTGTTTTGGTGGAGGAGGTCTGGATAGCAGTGGAGCAGGATGGTAATCCCTGCGTTGAGATAGGTGACTAAATTCCAGAGAGGCTTAAGCTAATTCTAATACCTTCTGCATTTCCTAATGGCTCACTTGAGCAACTCCTGCTCAGTCCTCTGTTTGGGATCCAAACCTCTGGATCCCAGCATGCAAGTACACTCCTGGAAGTCAGAAGCTGTGGTTTTCAGTGATGTAAGGCCTAAACATTGCTTGTGTCCAGAACAAAATATTTATGTGTATTTATGTAAATGCTTAGCTTTACAGGGTCTGTGCTTGCTTACCTTGATAAGTGCTGCTAAAAATAACAATATGGACATTGTGACATTTATGTGCAGCGTTCATATAACATCTGTTACAACATCTATAACACCGGGCTGGAATTTATGGAGCAAAACCATGAGCAATGTCTTTGCACCAGCTAAGGACAGACAAGACATATACTTTTGAAAGAACCCCTTTGCATTCAGGATACTTTCAAGCTGCTTCTTACTAGCACGCTGCTCTGTGTCTGGCTCAGCCTGAAACACAGTATGTAACACTGGCATTTTCCTTTTGTCTCACATTTGGACTGTGCTCTGGTTCTGCTACCGTAAGTTTCTGTGCCTATGCAGTGAGGAATATAAAATGGGGGATTTTCAAAGGTCTGGAGGTCCTTCAGTGTCAAATTACTTTTGGAATTCTACTTCAGCATTTCCATAGGGCCCCCAAGTATTCTTGGCAGTTTACAATAGTCCTTGTCCCAAAGCATTTAAAATACATTTCAGATGTGCTGAGAATAATAAATCTACAAGAAGGGAGAAAAAAGGAATTAAATAATCCAGGATATAGTTAGAGGATCAGTGATTATACGGGTACACTTTAATTTATTTTTAAGGCTTGGATGGAAGGACACTTCACTTTTAATTATTTTTTATTGACTTACATTTTGACAGTGTAAGGAATGTTTCTAGAAATCAGATTTGAATTAGAGGGTTTCACATGAACTCTGACTGCTTTTGAAAGAAAGAGTTGCAAACACTAGACTTCATTATCCTGTAGAAAGACTAGAAACAAAATGGTTTATTCATCTTCTTCTCATCAGCTACTCTTTTCCAAATATACTGATGCATTTTCCCATCTGTGACTGAAAATATAGATAGCTGAGAAACTTTTGCCTTATGGTTAGTGCAAAAAAACCAGAACATATAGTTCTGCTTTATTATAAGAAGAGGGATGCTGAAACATTTGAGCAAGTATCAGCCAGAAGTGTTAAAAAAGCCCCTAAAAAACAAAAATTTAAAAAAAAAATCTGAAATAATGGAAAAGCTTCTACTTTAAAAATTTAAAACTTTTAAAAAACAACAACCTTGGATCATGTAGATTTGGTGCCTACTCACTGGAACGTCACCAAATCTCACTTGTTTTGCTTGGGCCTCACTCAAACATAACTGGCCTCAAGCTAGTAAGCAAGCCAGCAAATGTCCTGGCTTGTAAAGAAATCTGATCCAGCCCTGTAAACCGAACCCAGCCTAAGAGCAGTGGTGAGGGGAACATATGGAAAATTAATGACAGATAATAGAATGGTGGGACAGCCTTAAAGAAGAGATTGTTGTTGAGTTTATGCAACAATGCCAGCTAATGGTTTTCTGAGTTAAGAAAGTTATAGAGTATCTGAGCGATGTTTTTGACTTTGCCAGCACTTAAGCTCTAGAAAGGGCTACTGTGTTTCTCTTGTCCCGTTGCACATTCTTAATAGATACCTGTAGTTGCTGGTTCAGCTGCAGCAGCCCTTTGGGAAGTACAGAGATCCTGGTCCCCACCTGTTTAAATAAATGGGAGCCTCAGGAAGAGGAGTGCATTGGAATTTCCTTGGGCTCAAACTGGGCATAACAGCAAAAGCCAGGCTGAGAGCTACAAGCCTGCCCAAGCACTGGGAGGAGGAGGTGAGGGTGGTGTGTGTGTTTTCTTTTTTCCTCTGCAGACCTCCAGGCATTTTGCAGATATAAGCTGCTAAGTGATATGATGTCACCGACGGGGAAACAATCCCAGGGAGCTCATAGTTTCACAGCCCCTCTCTGGTGAAGAAACTGGAAATGGAATGAATGGAAAGAATGATTTTGGTGACAATGTATGTATTTCTGGAATGCACAAATCACATATTTATTTGGCTGGTGGCCTGGGATGCTCATTTAGAGTAGACTTTGAAATGTGACGCCATACAGTAGCTATTTTGTACCAAGAGAAAAGTGATCCCTTTCTCCTTATTCCTCCACTTTTGTTTTATTGAAGACCAGCTAAAATCCTAACATTCTTCCTGCCTGGACCCTGAAATGTCTCTCACTCCTTCCATGGCTGCATCCATCCTGCTGCACAAGCAAATGTTGAGGTTGATTTGCCCACTTGGAGACCCTTTAGGGCCAAAAGTTGAGCAGCTCACCTGTTCATTTGTTCATTCATTTCATTCATTTTCATGTTTAAAATACTCTTGTGCCATTCAATATACTTATTTTTTCTTCCTGAACCTGTTGCCTCAGGGCCAACACGGTGGCTCAGGGTCCTTCCCAGAAAAGCACTGGGGAGGCTCTGGAGAGGCTCAGATTCCTGAAAAGCAGGCACTGAGTGTCTCTGATGTCAGCTCTAAGCTTGTCTCCCTGCTCAGCTGAGAGGAGAAATGGATTTTCCCAATAAAAGCTGTTCAGGTGACTCTCTGCATTTTTACTGGAATATAAAGCAGTATGCTGAGATCAGAGTGTCAACAAAATGGTGTATTCAGTAGCTTACATTCCATCATAAGGATTCATACTAAGCATAAAAATGGATGTCTATAAAACAAAAAAAAAAAGAAAGCTGACTTGTATAGGACAAAATGAATATGTAACACACACACACATGTTATATATATACACACATACAGAGTGGTAGTTGTAATACCTGTAGTGCAGCAGAAAGCCTTAATTATGTGTGTGGGGTGATTTAGCAGGCAGACTTTTTTTTCCCTGAGAAGTAACTTTTAAGCCACTTCACATGGCTCAAAGACTGGGAATCGGTATCAGTGGGAAAGGGAAGAAATGAGAAATGTTTAGAAATACCAATGTTTCCAAACATAAATATTTCTATTTCTGGTTTGTTAAACCTGTTTTCATCCTTTTGGGTTCCTGGGGAGGAGTAAAACAGCCTAAAGGTAAGACTTATGATGTAAAAGAGTGTTTGCTATGACCTTGCCAAACCTATGAACTGACCAAGAGAGGTGATGGCTCCAGAGTGCACAGTGCATGTTTTGCTTTTCTAATGTCTAGAAGATTCAATACATCTGAAATATAGCAAGAAAATTTCCTGCAGGGCAATGGAGATGTCCTACTGACAAGAGGGAGCTGTATTCTTTTCTCATCACCTCATAAACAGTGGGGTTCTGACTGAGGATGTTAGGTAATGCTTGCCACATACAGAACTCAAAGGGGTATTACTTTCATTGTATAACCCTTTGAGATCTGAGGCAGTATTGTTTAACAAAGCATATTGTTTTTCCCTCTTGCTTTTACTGAGCTTTGATGCTGATTTTAGAACTTGACAGCTGTGTTTAGACTTGTCTTACAGCTCTAGTACAGAGTGGGGGAAATAGAGATGTTTGGGGCAGCAGGCAACGGGAACTGCGTGGAGGGAATAGAGTCAAGATTTGCCTTGGGAAACTGTGGAATTGGTCACAGTCATGGACTTGTGGCACCCTCCTTTTGGGAGACTCCTTAGAAATGAATGGGGTGCTGGTCCCTTGTGCCCCACCCAGAGCTGTGTGCCTCAGGGAGGGACTCGTGGCCACTTTATCACCACTGTTGAAAGGTGTGAGCTCTAACTAGGCACCATGCATCAGAGTCTTTTCCTGCCTTTGCTTGAGATTGTCATCCAGAAGATATTAATAGACCCCCAGGACTACTTGATTTTCCCTGTAGAGCTCTTAATTTCTGCAGTAATTAGGTATGAGTATTTTGTGTGGCCAAATAATTAGCGTGAAAGAATAACTATTAGGAATTGTCTCTGAAAAAAAAAAGTCAGAATTCGTTACAGCTATTTTAATAAATGAAGAGAAAATATACTTTTTGTCATTACTCTCAAATCCCTAACATCAATTCTTGTAGAATTGTGTGAGTTCATCCTCTATGGCATAAAGAAAAGTGTAGAGTTCGTATTTATTCAGTAGATGAGTTTATAGGCCTGTCTTTGAATAATTATGGATATCTTGTTCAATATCTGAAATTTGTGATATTCTGCCATCTCTGCAGATACCAGAGGAGAATGTCTCGAATGAGTCAGTGGGACTGCACACAGGAAACCAGGGACTGGGCTGAAATAGGAGAAAAAAAAAAAAAAAGGACATTCAAAACTAATAAAATAGAAATCAGCACAATCCTATTCAAGTTCTGAATATCTTGTCTCTCCTATCTCATCACCTTTTCTCCCTAATGTAGAAGAAGACCAAAGAATCTTAATTCTTCTCAGCTTCTGTAAAGTACCATGCAAACAAGGGCTCTTAATGAATTATGTGTCGCAATATTGTTTGGTTTTCTTTCGAGAGAATGGTATTTCCATGGTGTTTACTTAAGTCATACCACTGAGGAGAGGTCTCCTGAGTTTCAGTAAGATTATATCAAAAGGAAGATGCAAAACCCCAGGTACCTTCAGATATTTCTTTCTATGATGTTTGGGTACATTCTTGTTTCCAAGACGGAGCGAATCTTATGAGCACAGAGCCCTTGGCAGCTTCTACAGCTTCTCTGTAGAAACACCACCTCCCCAGACCATGAGCTTGTCCATTCTGTAAAAACACTTCTCCCACTCTGATATGGGATGTCTTCAACTTTGTTTTCTCACCTTCTTCCCAGAATTTATCTGCCTTTGGCAGCTGAGGGTTGTGGCATGATGAGCAATCCTTGCCATCCATCGCACACACTTGCACTTTGAATGGATTTTTAGCTGGGTATCAGAAGCAAGGATAATTTAATGGCTACAACTTTTAACCATTTCAAAACTGATCAGTTTAGTAGGAATGTAAAATCAGTATGCTTCTATGCCAATATAATATTGTTTGTTATGGGTCAGTATCATTTGTATCCTCTGGCTTTATTTGGGCACTGAGCACAAAACCTGTATTTATTTTCAAATAACAAAATGTACTACAGGATTCTCACTTCTAACAAAGGATGCTAAACCATATCCCTGTAACTTAGCCCCCAAGTTTCAGTCATTTTAGAGAGGAAAAATCTAAAAATTCTTAAAGTATTTTTTGTCAATTTAGAACCAGACCCGAATTTCATCGCTTACACAGTTCTTCATTTTCAAACCACTGTGTTTGGTAGAAATGTCTGGAATGTGGAGTATTGTATTTAAAAATAAAGCAAAACAATTCCTAATAGCCACTCTATCATTTAGCTAAACAAAATCCCACACCCGCATCATTCTGGAAGCAGGGAGTAGTGAGGATGGGAGCCGTAGTGGAAAAAAAAAGAATTAGGAGTAAAACTGTGTATTCAGTGGCCAGAATTAATCACTCTGAGGTTTGGAACAAAGATGAAAATATAAACTAAACAAAACTGCCTTTATCCCATAAAATACCTAAAGTGCTAGTACAAGAATTCAGAGGGTGCAGTGTTTAGTTCCAAAGAAAACTGTAGGAAAGGCCAGGAAGCCACTTCTGCTTTGTTAGCCTTATACCAAGGATCAAAGCAGAAAGGTATCTCATTTCCATATATAACTTTGAAGTATTTTATAAAGAAATTCAGAAAATTTCTTAGAGTAGTTCTTACCAGGCTGCCTTGCATCAGAAGAATAAGTTAAAACTAGAATGTCTCTTTGCTGGAAGATGTACCAGGACTGTATTGTTCAAAACTTCTTCATCTGTCTCTAGTAATTCTTGGTTTGTGAAGACCAAGAAAGAGTCAGACAGGTTTTTTATTGCCTTGGGATAATTCTTTTTTTCCTCTGCTCTCATAAACCTTCCATATGCTTCTACATCCATGTCTTGTTTTCAATTTTAGTGAAGGTTTTTATTTGGAGTCTCATAAAATTCTAATTTATTGCAGCTTCTTTTTATAAAATGCAGAGGGGAGGAGGGGAGTATTGAGATAGCATGTGCAAGGCAGTCCCAAGGAATGCATTTGAGAATTTATAATGTTGGGCAGTTTATCAACCCCTGCTTCAGTTATTGGCAGCTACTTTCCATAACTCTCTAACCTATAATTCTGTGTTCTCTCGGTGTGTATGGAAGACATGTCATATCAGTCTATTTAAGTAAGAAAGTCTTCTTTCTTACTTTTGCAAGCTGTCTGCATTTGCAGAGAGTGAGGGGAAATTAGGCAAAAGAGCCTTCTCTGTACATGATGTGCTCCTATAGGTGTCAGTTCTCACTGTCCCGTTGGGGACTGATTTCCATCAGTGTGCACAATTTGTTGAATGCTCACAAGAAATAAGATAGGAGTGACATATCCCTCTGGAAGTCACCGATGACAGCTGACCCTTTCCTAGGTTAGGAGCAGAGCATTTGTCTTTGAGGGAGCAGGAATACATCCAGGCTTACCTACTTGTGCTCTGTTCAGAATTGACTCGGGACCAAACTGAACAAAAAGGAACAAAGTGTATTTTCCACCAGCAGAGCTGTTTTTCTTTGCCCCTCTCTGGTGTTAAGTTGACCAATCTAAATGAAAACCTCATACTTCAAATAGTGAAGAATTGTGGTGCTAATGTGTTACCACGGTTCAAAGTTACTGTGAAATTTCAAGTAGTCCCTGACTTCTGCGGAATGAGCACAACCTTTTTTGAGCAAGGAACTACATCGCTTTTACATAACTAAGTGATGTGCTGAAAATACCTGTGAAAACAGCTGCCCAGAGCTAAGGGTATAGTGCAAGAGCACAACCTACATAAAAGGTGTCATCAGGCAAACCAGTAGTTTAAGAATTTTGTGCAAATGACATGTATACTTTTGCATATGTTGTATGTTTGATATACGTGTAAACATATATATGCACACACATGCAGGCATTTTCTGAACATATTCTTCTTTGTGAATGTGAACCCCTTCCCACTCTGTACATGTCGTGGTATATCACTAATACAACACTTGTGATGTTTAAATGTTTGGGGAGAATACCCTCCTGGAAAAAGTTCATAGGGGTGAGTCAACCTAAGTACTGAAAGGGAAATTCAAGTCCCGTAGCACATTTGAAATCTATTCTTGCAGGGGCTGTAAGGAAATATGAGAGCTGCTCTGCTGGAGAGAAACTGCTGGGCACTGGACCCTTTTTTTCTCTTCTAAATAAAACATAGAATAGGCTTTTAACTGCCTTTTGTCCATAATAGCTACTTAACCCTGTTCACTAACATTAAGGAAAAAAAAAAAGAAAATTCCAAGAAAAAATTCCTATTCAGAGTAAAAAATATAAATTAAACCGAAGTGCGCAGTGCACACCCTTTTCTTTCCTTCCTGTTTTGTTTGGTGTTTTCTAGCTCTGCTTTTTGGACAGCTGAATGGGGGCTGGGAAAGTGTTTACAATATTTTCACATGATTGAGATGGCAGAGTTCTTGCACTCTGTGAAAGGCCTTCTGTTTTCAGATGGCATTGAAAGTTTACCGTCTTTCCAGACAAAAGGAAGAGAGCCCGTTGCCAGCGGATGAGTAATGGGCATGGCCTCTGCACAATACCTCCTATCCAGCCCTAAATCTACATGGTGTTCTTAGGCTTCCCGGCTTCTCCAAAGCAACCTTTGTCTCTGCTCTGGGAGACCAAAACTGCTCGTTGGGCAAGTGGGGATGCAGCCAAGAGGGGAAGGCTCAGTGACAACAGTTGCTCAGTGCTCACTGCCCAGTATCTGCCTCCTTACCATGCCACTATAATAGTTGGGAACCCATCAACAATCGAGCATCTTCTATACAAATATGTTGCAGACCATCTGTATAGTTTTCAGTTCCAGAAGATTCCAGTAACTCACTAAGTTTTAATACTTTTTTGCTTCTTCTTGTTAATCTGATGGGCTGCCCTGTGATAAGTGATTAAAGCAAAAGCCTGACATAATTTCTTCGGAGCTAAAACTGCACAGAAGTTGCCAATTCCTGTATTTGTTTTCTTACAAGCGATTTGAAGCAGGCATTTTCCACTGTTAACAACTTTTAGGTTCTATCAAGTCATCTTTTTTTTTTTTTTTGATCAGAAAAATATTTTGGTGAAAACGATTGCTAACGTAATCTTAGAAAATATTTGAACAGACAATTCTGAAGTTTTTCCAGAGAATCTGTGCACTTGTTGGTGTTATAGAGACCAGTAGGTAATTTTTTTCTTCTTTCTCTTACAAAGCTTCCTAGAGCTTGTCTATTTGGAATTTATCTATTTATGTATATGTGTATGTAGGCTTCCTATGTGTGGGGCATGTATGTGTGTGTAAGCATGTCTCTCTCAGTGTACCTGTCTAAAAGAACTTGCATTTCCCTGTGCTATAAAGGGCATGAAGAAGAGCTTTCTAAGAATTAACTAAGCGTTCATTAACTGCACTTAATTTTGTCTGTGTTCTTGGCTAAGAATTGTCAGTATTAAGTTCTTATTCTTTCATGCTAATTTGGTGTTGCATAGCGACTGATGTATTGTCAGGAAAACAGAAGCAAAGATGTAAGAGATACAGGATTTCTTAAGGATTGGTTGTAGCTGGTATCAGCAATTTACTGATTAACCTGTAGTAACCTGTAGTGCTGACAGTCCTGGATACACAAGCAATGCATTAAGGTTATTAGCAAAACAATTTTCTAAATTACCTGAATGGAGCTTTCAAGGTAACTAATTCTATTCTTTGGACTTTTTTTCCTGCCGCCCCCCCCACCTTTTTTTTTATTTTGAGTAGCTAACCATCTAAACAGCATTAAAATAATCTGGCTTCATTTCCTCTGCTGAAAGAGCAAGGCAGCTGAAATTTGGACATTTTGCTGAAAGGGGGGGGGGAGAAAAACAGGTAGTTTTTGTTTTAAAGAGCATGACCATACACATTCTGCTGTGGTGCTCTGAAAGGGGACTTCCCTGTTTTAAATGCCCTTGAGCAGAGAAATACCAACACCTCTTAATTGTTTAATATATTACAGCCTAAAATATTTACAGAAGTGCTTTCCAAGTATTTCACTGTTCCAGGTGCTTGGTCCTGCACCTCCTAAAATAATAGGCTATTTCCCCTCAGTTTTCCTGTGCTTGGTGCCACAATGAAACATATGCTCTGTATCCAGGGAAGGGGAAGTGAGGGAAGTAAGTGGGATGCCTGACATTGGTGCTGGTGCTTGTGGCGTTCACAGACCTCTCTGTCTTGCATCACAGAGCTGCTAAAGAATGAGAAAATAACATGGCTTGTACTTGGGCTGTGAGATCCAAGGAGAAAAATATCATGTTGTTAAGCATTTGAATGTCACTCTGCACAAAGACCTCTTCTCACTGTGAGAAGCATCACAAAAAGAATAATAATTCTACTAATCGGGAGGGCTGAACATACACCGGTGCACAGTACAGCTGTCTTGCAGCTGCCTTAGGGCCATGCTCCAAAACATATTTATTCTTGCATAGAGGTGTCACGAAGCCAAAGTCTGGTGTCTGTCACATGTAACCACGTTCCAGACCGAGGCAAAAAGATTATTCGGAAAAAAAATTATGCCTTGTTTTGATCCAGTAGGGACAAAGTAAGATACAGTTTTGTTGGCCTGTGCTTAAAGAATTTATTTTCCAACTTGCTTAGCCAAAATGCACTGAGGCTTTTTCCCACTCGAGAAATAAATCTCCTGATACAGAGCACTTAGGGGTCCCTAGGTTCTGTGAGACTCTCCCCTGACATATCAGGATTCGAGCTGCTGTGTCACTCTTATCAGCACGTTGTGCCCCTGCTCAGGAGCCGTGCAGTGCAGCCATGCCACGAGCATGGGTAACCCCAACACATTGTCACTCAGTGCGTGGGCACCGAGTGAAGCTGGGCAGGTAAAGGGGCTTACTCTGGAAATGCATCCTCAGAAAGTTCCTTCTCCTTCTTGAAAATCCTCCCTGCTGTGGAAATGCAGGCTAATGCAAATGGTTTAAAGAGCTGGGGTCTCAAACCCTTCTAATAGTTCTGTGTAAGGGAGCAGCAGCTGGATGGTTTCCAGTAAGGAGCTGGAGGGAGAGAGGCTCTGTCTGGCCCGAGGGAGGAGATAATGCTAAGTTAAACAATTCTGTGAGAGTGGAGGACTGAATCTTTCCGTGGCTGCAGTTTCCATCAAGCACTTCCCAGCACAGTTGCCTGCCATCCCTTTGAACCCACGTCTCCCATGTGACAGAGCAGTGATCTGGATGCTGAGCCACTAGACTAATATTGTTCTTTTAATCTCACAAAAATGTGTTATAAAAGAGTTGGATTCACATGAGAAATTAAGTATAAGATCTGTCCTCATAAAGACATTATACCATGAATGCTCTCTTTCTGCTGGCTGCAAGAATAGGTGGCTCAAGGGTGAAAGGGTAGCATTTACATTTAAATACACCTATTGGAACTGCACAAACAGAAGGCTAAAGCTACTGCTCCCTCTCTGAATGCTTTTAGAGTTTGCTGCTTTTTTTTTTTTACATAGTAGCATCTCTTTTTTTTTTTTTTTTTTACATAATCAAAAAAGGGAATTGAGATCCTTAAGGTCCCATAAAATAAAGGAGATCTTTGTGCCAGCAAGAAAAATGGATGAGCCTTTTCAAAGTAATTATTTTACTTTTTCATCTGTATGTGCCACTCAGAAGGCGAAATCCAGATTTCAACCAGAGCTTTCTCTGCTGTTACACTGACTGGTAGTGCTGGCTGGGTGGATGCTGTTTACATTTCCCAGAGAAAATGAAATGCACATTTATTTATTTTTTTTTTTGTATCTGCCAAACCCAGATTTACCCTGCGATAGAACAGAAAGCTCATTAACACCTGGAGAAAACAGAAACTGAAACAGGGTGGAAAGGGCATTTGGTGCAAGGGTAGCCTGGCAGCCGTGGTGCAAGCTCAGTGAAACCCTTGAAATGCACCTGCTTGACCCAGGCCAGGGCTTATTCCCTTTCCTCTCCAACATCTTTCTCGCTTCTGTACAGTGACAGAGGCTTATGGGCTGGAACTGAAAAACTCTGGGGTTACCTTTGCTTTTTGGGATTTCTGATTGAAGAAAAAAGAAAAAAAAAACATAGAAAAAAGAAAAAAACCAAGTGTATTTTCCTTGATTTTTTCTTCACATTTTTTGATGGCTCTTTTATCATTATTTTCTAGTACCCACATAAGGGCCAAAACCAAAGATCATGAATAAATACAATATAGCTGGGAATCAGAAATCAGGAGCTCCATGCGGAACAATTTTTGCACATACTCCCTGATATATATTAAATTACTACACAACCATATAGCTAATAACACAAATCATTATTTGTATGTTCCAGATAGCTCTGAACATTTAAGAACCTGAAATCCAGATCTGGATGTGCCGGTTTCTTAATATGTAGTTAATAATTTTTCCTTTGAATATGTGTGTAAAACTGCTATCTTAATATATAACTTGGACAGTGGGGAATACTAAGTAATTAAAAAAAAATTAATCAAATGATATGGACTTTGGAATCTCTGCAGAGTGAAATGATCCCATCATCAAAATGCATGCAAAGAAAGGAAGAGTGAAGGAATCCATATCTCCAAGTTCAGCAGCCCTTTATGGATAAATTTTTTAGACTATATGTGACTGTATTTTGTTTGGGTTTTTTCCAGTTTCGGCCTTTCCAACACTGAGTGTCTGTATAAAACAAAACAGCGTGCCCCTTAGTCTTCCTAGTCTAGCAAGTCCTAGTCCTCCTAGTAAGTCTTCCTAACTTTTATGGTCTAAGAAATGCTGAATAATTTTTTCCTGTATACTTTCTTGATTTTTAATAATTTTATGTCAACTACTCATCAGTCATCTTTTTTCCCAAGCCAAGGAATCCTCTGCCACCTAAACTCTCCCTGTAGAGAAATTTTCTACACTTCAGATAATCCTTGCTGCACCCTGCTTTAGCTCTCCTCCTTCTGCTATGCATTTTTGGAGGTGAGGGGGTCAGAGGTGTGCTCAGTATTCACTCTGAACATCCTTTATTTTGTTATTCTTCCCTTCAAAAGCACTCTTGAAATGCTGTGTGCTGTCTGACTGCTAGCGAGCATTGGGGTGACATTCTCATGGAGTTTAAAGGTCCATTTTGAGGAGGAGCTTTCTCCTGGCCCACGGATTCATATGGCCACATTACCTGAATTCAGAGGATTTTATGTCCTCTGCAGGGCAGTTTAGACAACCTAAATTTCACACTTGTGTTTTGAACTTACAGTGCAATAAATGTGCCTCAGTGCTCCTGAATGAGAAATCCCTTCTGGCAGCCAACAGTCAGTATTACGCACCTCAGCTCCCTGAAAATTTAGGCAAAAAATATCTTCTGAGTAGTAAAATAGAAAGTAAAGCCCGTATGCAAAAAGTAGAGGGGATGGTAGATATCCTGAGGTTCTGGTTCCTGGCCTCAGTTTCCTGTTTTCAATAGTAGTGTAACATAAAATACTAAGTTTTTTTCTGAGAGAAAGAACCAGAATCAGTCTACTACCGCTGTTTGAGAGGTAAGTAATTTCTCTTGTTTCTGGAGAAACCTTGTCAGGTTTCCCTTCCAGGCCAAAGAAGGAAGCCTGTAGTTGCTTTTGGGTTTTCATATCATTAGGCTGTGGTCAGAAGATGGTTCAAGTTGCTGTTTGAGGTTAGAATCAGACACCTCCATTCAAATTCAGGCCATATTATTGGATATGGGCCGAGAAGTTTACGCTATAAGTTTTGTATCATGAAGTTATATCAAGCGTAGCTCAACTACAATCAAATATTTATTTCCTATTTTGAGGATCTCGTTTTACGCTCTGAATGAATAAAATTCAGGCTGACCGAGCACAGGTTGCGAGACAAGTGCAAGCTCTACTTAGAGGTTAACAACCTGATTTCTCTCTCACACCAGTTTTATGGTCATTTAGCTCCATTGACTTTGGTGGAATGAGTCCTGATTTACAGCATTGCTTCAGTGCAGGTTTAAAGCTGTGCTACACAATAGCAGTGCTGGTGTCAGGTCTTTGGGAGCAAAGTGTCTTTGCATTGTGCTTGCCACAGTAGTATCAGTTCTGAGGGCGTAAAGAAAATCTTTATTAAATCGAGATCCATAGAGAACACATGTTGCAAGAATTATTTTGGTTTCTCATTTGTGGCATTATTTTATCATTTAATATCGGTTATGAGGTTTGTTGTTTTTTTTTTCTCCAGTGATTTGTCTCTTACCGAGGTAATCCTGGGGTTTCAGATCAGAAACATAGGTTTGCAAAGTCCGTATTTGTGTGTAATTTTGGTTGGTACAGATACCATCAAGCTGAAATTAAATCTAAAAAATGCTGTTAAATTTAAAAACAGAAGCCCAGCAACTAAAAAGATAGAATTAGTAATTTTAGGCATAACTTGGGAATTAGTTTATCTTCTGTCATCTTTCCTAAGTGTGATTGTAAGTTTGTGCACAATGGACTACCATTTCTTCAATTTAATGTGCACCACCGTAGGAGGTCTCCTGTGCTGCTTCTTACCTCATATTGACTTCCTAGTGTAGAGCAAGCAGGAAAAAACATCTGAGTGAATGCATCTGATCAAGCAATGAGAATCTGTGCTCTTAGCTTGACTCATGTTGAGACAAAATACTGTGGGAAAGCTAAGCAAGCTGAACACAATAAACTTTCAGTCTGCTTCACTGCTAGGTAGATACAACCTTGCCTGCTGGAGGTTTCCTTTAGGATCTTTAGCTCATGTAGGCTGAGGCTATGGAAGAGCACGTGTGCTTTAGATGTCTCTCTGGTGTAGTGCTTAAATTGCCAGAGTTCACTTTTCACAGTCCTTAGTCTGCCACTGGGAAGCTGCAGAATGATCTTCCTTGTGAGCCAGCCCTTGTCTTATCCAGTGCAATGGCCATGTTCTTTGGAGGAGAGATCAGCTCTCCTCTTTCACCTTAACACAATCTGAAGTGTGATAGGAACATCAGTAGGGCAGGGCAGCATTAAAAAGAAGGATTTGTTCCCTGACAGATGGCATTGTTTCTCAGTTCTCAGCAGCAGAAACTTTAAACTAATGACCTTTCCAGAGCATGTAAGCCAGCTGAGCCCAAGACTCATGTTCGTTTTGATTATTTGATATTTTGTTATGATTATTTCTAGCAAGGACAATGTTTTGCAACATCATAGTAATGATAATAATAAATAAAACCATATTCCCTTTTCTCCCCGAAAAAAACCAACCTCCACCATGGTTACTTACCCAATGGGTCTTGGGGGGCTTCTAGGCTTTTGCAGTTGTCAGGGTCAGCGCAAGACAGGCTCTGCTGAAAGAACCAGGTACCTGTAGTGCCACTTCTGTGTTTCTCTTACTCCCCCTCACCCAAATCCTGACTTTAGAGAGGGAACAGACATTTTTTCTTATGTGCCTGGCTTTCTGGGAGAGCCACATAGCTGTGGTCTGTTCACTCAGCATTAGCTGTGCTGCCCAAAGTGTGAAAGCAAGCATGGAGTGTAGATTCTCTCAGACTTCTGTGGGATCTGGAGCAGATCCATGAGGAATGCTACTGTTTTCAGCACTTCCCTTGCTCTGCCTAAGACCAGGCACACTGAGATATGAATGTTGTTACAGCTGCCACATACTATATATAAGCCTCATGTTGATGATTATTGCTTTAAACTAGAAGGTCTTTGTTTAAAAATGTTTTCTTCCATCTAGAACCTACCAGGTTGTGTTATACTTAAAGTAAAGCTTTCTATTTTTAATGTTGTTAACAGTGTACCTGGAATTTATAAACTATCATAATTTGTATTTATAAAAAAAGACTGTCTATTTATTTATTTATTTATTGTGCAGACAGCTTCATAGTAATGGAGAACTAGCCCTGAATTACTTGAAACTAACTGGCCTATTCATTTTTCAATGGTTTGTATCATTTTCTGGTTTGGTTTCTTTATTACTTCTAAGTCTGTTTCGATCCAGTCCCTCATTTATAATGCTTTTCTTTAAAATATAATGAACTCTGTTGCATTTCAGAGAGCTGCATGGTCAACTCATACCACTTCTGTCACCCTGCTGAATGCCATGTCACACTGCCAATGCTTGGAAGCACTGACTGCTGGCTTCGGCAAGACTGGAAGTAAAGGAAGACCTGGACACACTGACTATGTCTAAACTATTAAACAAAATTAGTCAGAGACTTTTCCTGGAGGCCAACTGTCATGAATGAGCTTGAATCCATGGAGCTAAACTCTCTTGCCCTCCAAATCACTGTGGCAACGTCCAAAATATCTGTTGGAGGTGGTGCCTGACCCAGGTCAATACACAAGCTGTGCTTTGGCATTATCTGGAAGAGCATTAGCAGGCTTGCACCAAAACCATGCCAGGGACCAGTTTAGTAGTATGGATGGTTTCAGGCCCATGCCTTGCTGGTCTTGTTTAGTTTATTTAGTGCCAGAGGGAAACCCAAGTAATTCTGCCAGGAGTCAACAGGAAACCCCTACTGGCCTCAGTGACCGGAAGCTGCTGAGAAGTATAATCATGAGGCTGTTCACCTCCTTCACATTTGGATTCTTTTTCTCATTTTATTTTTTACCAAGTGAGCCCTGAAAATTTTTGAAATCTCATAAAGTAATAAAATTGGGTTGTTGCCTGCACAAAACTTGTTAGTTTTGAACTACCAAGAGGTTTTTCACACAAGCTGAGCTTCTGGAAGAGCCAGCTTCAGCTCTCTTCCCTGATGAAGGATCTCCTATGTCTTTGAGCAAGTAGCTAAGAGCTTGTGTGACCAGCACCCTGTTTGGATATAGGGGTAAGAAGCAACAAGATGTTGAGATGCAAACACACCAGGTGCTTGAGGTCATATAAGCATCCTAAACTGATATGAACATAAAACTTCCCTTGATTTCTGTGGCAACTTATTTCACATGTCTGGAAAGGCAATTTATTTTAAACCCTGCAAAAAGGGCATGAGTACGTTGTTATATCAGGATCTTTTCAAAGTCAGAGCACTGGGGCTGGGTTTGGATAAGCCTTATGTGTCCTTCATACAGTGTGAGGTAGTTTGGAGAGCTCGTGCTCTCTGTTTCTAGAGCTAACTCTGTGCAGTGGTACCCCAGTTATCCCATGGAACACTGTACTTCACAGTACTGTGTTATACTTCTCCCTGCAGCAACATAAATCAGAATCAGGCAATTCATGCCTGAATCTTTTTCTCTATTCTGAAGATAAATGGCAGTGAAGGCTGAGTAGTTTTGAAAAGCTCGACGTACAAAATTATTGTATTAGGCCATGCTGTATTACTGAGATTACAGAAAATTACCTACATGTATTGAATTAAACCATGATTTTCCAATGATCTCAGCAGCAGCAGAATTGGGACAATTTAATCATTGTGTTATCAGTTTGGTAGGTAACTACTATCCTGAGTTGCTGCTCAGAATGAAAAAAAATTGTGTTGTTTTATCCAGAAGGTTTCTGGTTTCCAGCCCGAGCCCTTACTTTTCTTAGATCTCAGGCATATGTTTGAATTTCTGAAGCTGACAGGTACTGATTTCAACAGCATTTAAAGCAATTCATATTTTGACTCAGGTTTGCTACAGGATGAGTGTGTTCTTAATTAATGTGTTCATTTGATGTACAGCACCTTGCTGAACTATTAGAACTTGGTTGTGTGCTTTTACCCAGTATTCCTTTTTGGGTAAAAAGACTGTTTCTTAATTGACCTATTCATGGAGCAGTCTCATAAAAGAGGCTGTAGAGCCCTACATGTGCATAGTCATACCCGGCCCAGGTTGTGCAAATCTTGTTTAATGAAAATATTACAAAGCAAAGAATCAAGCTGTTGCCCAGAATAAAATACCCAAAAATTGGTATTCTTTCGCTGAGCTGGATTGTGAAAAGCAGGAAGTATGGTAAAGCAGATGAGGAACATTTGACCTTATCTAATTTTACCTCCCTTTTCCTTCCCTTTTCTGTCTTGCCCCTCAATCTTGAAGCACTCTCCCATGGATGCTTGCATGTGGCAGTGGCTCTACTCAGACCTACTGAGACCAGTGCATCAGTTAAGGTTTGTAAGGCCATAATGTGTTTATTTTTGCGGTCTGATCTTGTGAGAAACTAAGGAGGGCTGGCATCTCCCTCCTACTGATAAGGGTGATGTTGAAGGAGCTCGGTGCATTCCAGGGCAAAGCCTTGGAGGCTGTGGGTTAGAGAGCTGCTAACTCTTCTTTGATAGTGCATGCAGATTCCTTTGGCCTTCACTGGGGGAAAGCCTGGCTCCCCACTAAAAAAAATGAATGGAAAAGAAAAGAACAAAAACCTTAGATACAAACTCCCAACACAATAGTTGCGGTTGTCCAAATAAAACATAAAAACCCCAATCTCAGCCCAAGCACTCAGTCTAGGGAGGCTTTGGAATTAGGGGCTTGAAGCTCGATCCAGGGATGAGTCCGTGGTCTGTGGAAGAAGGGTGCAGGCTCTGGCCATGCTGAAGTGGGCTTCGGTGTGCAAGGACGTAACCCAGTGGCCTGGGCTGGTAGTCCCTGCTTGCTGGCTCAATGCTCATTCACCCTGCACAGGCTCTGAGTTGTGCTCTCCAACCATCACCCCAGGCTTCATCTCAGGCTCTTTTTGACCCCCTTTGACTGTTTTAAAGCTGGATCCTTTCAGCTTATATTCTCTCTAACAATTCACTCTTCTCTCTCCCCTGCCCTGCTCCTCCCCCCTCTACTTCCACAACTGAACTCACTTTTCCAAACTCCCCATTCCACCATCTAGCCACTCCATATGTTTATATTTTCCTATTGCTGAGGCACGGCATGCTGACCTGCCTGGACAGAGCTCCTTTATCACAGAGATAAACATGATGTCCCCCTCACATAGAGTTTCTATCATGTGTGACCTTTCATCTTGAACTGCCATGACCTTTTTTTTTTATTAATGCTGTACTGTGCTGCTTGCAGAAGCCAAGAAAGAAAATCTTTTGTTTCTAGATAGAATACTGCTAAAGGACATGATACGGTCTTGTTTTTAATCCAGCTAATTAAAATCTGCATGTGCAGTGTAACTGAGAACTCAGCCTTCGCCCACCACTTTCCCACAGGCAGGGAATAAAGGCCTTTAGTGCAGCAACAGCTAGCCACCCTTGGATAACAGAGAACAGAGACCACAATTCATCCCAGCTTTCCTTATCATATTCGCAGAGGGCTTTCCCCTCCCTCCCTCTTTCCCTCCCCCTCTCTCTCCATGGAATCACTTACTGTAGCTATGTGCCTCTATATATCACTGCAGAATGTAATCAAGTTAAAAATATGTTAGCTCACATTTATCTATGCTCCAGTGAGCTTCAAATATAATTCATTTCTAGTAAAAAAAAAAAAAAGAAAGAAAGAAAGAGGGTGGAAAAGGGGGGAAAAAGAGAAAGAAAAAAGAAAGAAAAAAGAGAAAGAAAAAGAAAGAGTCAGTGTCTATTTCTAATCAAATGTCAACCCTACTTATTTTAAAACTGTTCTGCCAAGAACTAACCGAATATCACAGTTTAGCAGTTCACACTTTTGTATGTTCATTACGTTGGCTTTTTTGGATTTACTGGATGGTTGTGGTTATTACTAAAGCTGCCTTTTGTGTGTGTGTGTGTCAGGGAGAGGGTGCCATGGAATTTTTTCTTATGAAACATTTCCTTGGTTAGTTTTTCACTTGTTGGTTTTTGCTGGGTGACTGAAGTGGGGAGGGAAGAGGAAAAGGAGGGCAGCCTGGTGGGAAGGAGCAGTGAGGGCAGAATGGGAAGCACTGAAATTGAGCCTCCACCTGTTTTCTCTTTCTTCAAGTCATGTTTTATATGATGATGATGAGGTCATCAGGAAGTATAAAAATGTGCCAGGAGATTCAAAACTTGGAAGGAGATTGTACAACATGAGTAGAAAATACATTTCAGTGCATGTGCAGAAGCCCTTCCCCCAGAGAAGCACACAAACAGGCTTTTTGTGGGCATTCCCTGGTAACCCGCACAAAGAGCTGCTCAAACAGCTGTGCCTTTGGCTGAGCACCATCCATGGGGCTGCTGTGGAAAATGCTGATTTTGGGGCATTAACTTCCCCAACACAAATTCAGAGAAATATACTTACAGTTATTAATGGAAGGGACTGTGAATCCTGAATAAATATGCACCATGTTGGGAAATTATTTTCTTTACCTGTCATAACAGATGATTCATATATGTGTTGTACTCAGGGAATGATTAAAGATATATGAAAAAGCACTGTTTTGAATTCCAATAAAGCTTATTAGGTGACATCAGTCTAACTAAAGCACCTGACACCACATTTTTTAAGTATCTAAATATTTTGAAAACAGAAAACAGTATGATTAAAAGAAGTCAGAAGTACCATGCTGCCTATATATTAAAATATGCCATGTTGAACGAGTACGACAGTGCTTTTCATCACAATTTGGTTACATTGTGCTGAATTCTATAAGCATGAATAGAGATCTGTACACTTTTCTGCTTTTATTGCCTATGGAAGGACAATATTAAATAAGAAATAGCTATTACTATACTTATATAATTCTGATATATTATATTTATATACCATGACATAAGTTTTTATGTATTTTGGAATTAGTGTCAAATCAGTAGAACAGTGGTAGCCTAGAAGACATTTATCTGTATTTTACCAAGTTATGGTTTTCTGTTTCTCATATTTTGAGGAATATATTCAATAATTGCTCTTTATTAGTGACACCTACTTTGACACATTGAAAAGCTTGTTAATGTCAAGTCACATATTTGATATAAAATTAGTGTTTGCATATTACATAAGCAATATAAGATTTATGAAGCTTCATGTGTTCCCTTTAAGTGGGCTAATCCTAATAAATACGGCATTCTTTCTTGTTGCTTAGCAGTCTTCCTTAGACATAAAATTAGTTTGTATTATGGCAGACAACTACAATTTTTATGGGCAGAGCCAATGTTAAATAATGTCTTGTAATTCCATGTAACGAATAACATAAATTAGGGTGGTGATTATTATTTTTGTCACTAATAACTGTTGTTGTAGAGAGGAGACGGCACATAACAAGAGCTGAAAATCAACCCCATTGCTATGTTAGTCACAAATGGCAAGCAGCATGGCATAAATTCCCTCTCAAAGTCACTGAAGGATGCTGAACATCAGGGCATGCTAAAGGTCAGCCTTAATAATGGGGCATAAGTCTCAGATCCCCACAGCGAACATCTCATGTATTGAAAATCAGGATGTCTTTAGTAAGTCTCTAAATCACTTTATGCACTCAAAGGTACACCCACAAAATTTAGCTGGTTCTGGACCCAGAAGTGTTTAGGAGGTTGTTGTCAAAACACTTAGGGAAAAGAAGGTCAAAATGACATTCTGTAATCTCACATGTGGGACCTGAACCTGCACTTCTGATGTTCTGGTTCATCTGTGCAATCAGCAAGCATTTACAGGGATTCCTTCTTGGTGATACCATGGAAAGTAAGGCTGAGACAGGCGGGTGTACTGAAATTTTGTATCAATTTTTTGTTAGTTTTCAATTCCCATTACAAAAATTTATTTTGAAATTTTCAAATTTTCATAGTTTATACATCCACTTTTTATGCCACTTTTTTATTAATCTTGTGCACAGCAGATACATACTGATCTTCAGGAACTAAGAGGATATTCTACATTAAGTGAAAGTTCAGAAAACTGAAGAGGCTGACATCTCATAGATGGCAGTTATTTAAAATGTTCAGCTATGGCTGCAGAAAAATCCCTTTAAAAATGACCATTCTTCTTTCCTATACTAACCTCATATCAAAGCAAGTACTTAAATCAGCACCAAAAGGAGTGAAAAGAATAATTGTGATTAAATTCCTTTTGATGCTGCAAATTCCCCTCGCAATCCAATCCTCAGATTTCACTGCATCACTTCTTAACAAAAGAAGGCTGCCCAAGTTGTGCAAGAATATTTTATAAGGCTATGAAACCAAGGGCTGCTTAATCAGGCCCTTTCTGCAAACGATAAAGACCAAGGCAGCAAAGCTGAAACCAAACTGATGATTCAGGGGGACAGTAGGAGGCAGCTGCTGAACTGCAAACAGAGCATGAGTCACCCTCTCCCTCACTCTTGAATGAAAAAGCCCAAACCAAAACAATAATATGATTAGAAATTACTTTCCCTAACCTCGAAGTCAAGGAAGAGAGCGGCAGCCCATCTGTTCTTGCAGAATAACTAGGTGAGTTTATTACTGGTGGTGAATGGGGTGGTGTAGCCACATAGGTCTGGAAACGGAAGAGTAATGCTGAACAAATAATCATGCCAAAGTCAGGTTTTACCTGCTAAGAATAATTCTGAGTGAATAAAAGCCAACTTGGAAGCTGGGGTTTAGCCTACTCCAACAGCGTACTCACAACAATAATCCTAATAAGTAATGGGAACACAGGGACAGTGCTTGTTAGTTATAAATAATTAGTTATCAGCAACTGGAAGCCTGTGGTAGCAGCAGGAGCCAGAGGCTGGTGCCTTGCAGGTACCTGGCAAATGAAACCTGGTAGGCACACACCGTGTCCCCTCCCCTCACCAGGCTGAGTGAGAGGTGTCAACTACTGAAACAGAATAGTAGAGCTACTTGCTCAAGGCATCTTTCTACTCATTCACCCCTTGTCTGTCAGTAAGGTCCTGGGTTTTTTTCTGGAACATGATTATGTCCAGAAGGAGCAAGGTGAGCTTCCATTCAGTTCAGCATTAAATTGAAAATGAGTCCTTGCAAGCTCTTCTTCTCTACCTGTGGTGAGAAGCCTTGACCCCTTTAAAGAAAAAACAACTGAAATCCGTTTTTCCAGATTCAAGCCTGTTGCTGCTCCAATTCATATTGGTTGGATCAGTGTGCCTACCTACTCCAACATCAGGTTTTTGTCTTTCCCTGCAGGAAATAAAGTCCTGAACTGTACCTTCTACCTAGCATGGGGAAGACAGTTTTGGACAGGTAGAATATCCAAAGTTCAGCTTTCTGAAATTGTGCCCACAAGCAACTAGCCAGAGTTTGGCCCTCTCAGTTTGTTCACTTCCTATGAGGATGGCAGTATTACAACATTTAACATCAATACAACAATCCAAAGAAAAGCAAAATAACATATTTGGCACGTTTTCTGCTACCAAGGGATTACCATTTACTGCTGCTGTTATTTAGGAATACTTACATACATACGTGTAGCCTTTCTAATTTTGTCAAAAGAAATGGGAACAGGATTATATCTGAGCAAGCTAGCTAAACATTTACTAATATGACTAAAATAATTTGTGATTCCTCTCACTTTAACCTTTTTGTATACTAAATGTTGAATAATTTCTCTCTGACAGACAAGTACTATGCATATGCATGGCCCAACACTTCTGCCTTGCTTCCTATCACTGCAGGAAGATTGGGATAATTCTTCTGTTTGCACCAAATCAAGTAGGGCGTTGGTAGCAGTAGACCTTTTACCATCACTGCCCCAGTTTTTGGGTTCCAAACAGCTGAAATGTGCTGGGTGCATCCCTGACAGCTTAAACCTATGGAACATCTCTGAAAGTTTAGCCAGCATCATTTGAAAGAATCTGTTTTTTCAGAGGCAAACATGTGAGTGCTTAGAAGGAAATACTCCTGAACACATGTAGTTGAAGTTTACTTCTGACGACATCTTTGGGAAACACACTGAAATACCACACAGGAACAAGGGATGCATAAAGCCTACAAGCTCTTTACCAGGTGGGAAAGTCATTCTGTGACAGCTCAGAGATGAAATGAAACAGAAGAGACAGAGTTCAACACACATGAACTTTCTGAATGAAGGCAACTGAAAGGTCAAGAGAATAATCTGAGTGATCAGCAAGGTGGTGAGGCACACACCAAAAGTCAATTTCAAGTGTGCTTCCAATCAGCTGCTTGTTTTGAGAAAACATCATTTCAACCTTATTTTTTGCACCTGCAAGTTGGTTACCCGGATTAGGCTGATATCTCTTCTTTTTGCTGGGACTGTGTTGATGCCTGGCCTTGGTACTCGGGCCTAGGGTTTTGCATACTTTGTTTATACATTACAACATTTGTATTCCCTTTTCCTTGGCTTTGCTTCCAGACATCTATCAACAAACCTGTAATTTTTTCTTTTTTGTTTGTTTTTCACTGTCTACCATTTTTTCGTCTGTAAAATGATACCTCTCGTGTCTTGAAGGTCAGTAAATGTCCTCCATGTAAACCTGCAAATGCTTATTGAGATGCTTTGATCTCTGTTTAATGTCTTTGAATTACTTTCTTTTTATTTCTAGTTATGGTATTTTCCTCATCTTTTGTCTCAAATGCTTTTCTTTAGCTAGCAAGATTTTTGATTTCTACTTTCTAACTTGGTTCTCTCTTATATTTTAAAGTGCTCAAAATACTCTAATCCTTTATAAAAGTCCTTGCTTAGATATGCTTTTTCAGAGACTCAGCTGCTCACACCACATTTTTTCTAAGAGTTTTTTTATTTTGGTGGTTACTACCCTGAAAGATGGAATTCTTGGCTCTTCCATTCGAATCTGGTAAGTAATCTCAAAAAAGTTAGGTAGCTTTGGTGTTGCTTGTGACATTGGGATTTAATTTCTTTCTTTATTTGTGAGTGACCAAGACCATTATTGGTTTCTATAGTGAAGATGGAAATATTGCCATTGGAACTAAGCTGTGGTTCAGGAGGGACTATTGTTTTAAAAGCAGTGAATTTAGGAGGCAAATGTAAACTTTCTTAGTGTGATGGAACATAATGTGTTCCTTTGAAGTATGTTTCAAAAAATGAGAAGTTTTAATTAATCATGCTTTGAACTTAGTATGTAAGTTAACTTTTCATCTCTGACTTTGACTTGATTAGCTGTCAAAATATTATTAATTATAATACTATTTTAATTTTTTTTTGGAAATTCTTTGTAAACTGCCTTGCAGAAGATCATAACATAAATTTAAGCAGTTGTAAAACCCTTCCTTCCATTTCTAAGCATTGAAGCTTGGAATAAATCCTGCTGAAGTCACTGGGAGTAAGGGACAATCTGCCCCATGATCTGGGAGGGTGGTTAATCTTATTCTTACCATAGCTGTGTCTTGTCTGGTATCCTGCTTTGTGTCTCTCAGGCTCACTATGGAAATAAATTATGCTTTGTCAATGTCTTGTTGGTAGATTTACATAAGTCTTAGAAGATTAGCGAGACACAGCTTTTCTCTGTGGAAATTCTGCCCATTTGACTCTGTGGCATCGTGAACATCCAGTCATTTTATTATTTTTCTTTTAATGACTATTTCAAAGCAATGCCTTGAACAACCAGTAGAGACTCTTCTAAATAAAAGTGCAGCGCTTGTTACCTCCAGTCTTCTGAAACAGTTGTTGTTTACACGTAGTCTGAAATTTTAGTTTCCTCACAACCTGCATGTCTTGTGGGTCTGGTAATTTTTTTAAAATTTCATATATTGGCAATTCAAAATCTTGCACAGCTGCTCCTCTTGCAACAAAACCAAACAAACACCTCCCCACCCCAAAAAACCAACCCCCAAACCTAAAACAAAATAATGAAACCCAAGAAGTTTAGAGATAAGGAATCCCCTGATGTTCTGAGCCAAGAAAACTGGTGCAGGAAAATAATCTAGCTCTCCAATAAAATGCCACAGATTTTCTAATTGCTTACTTTAGGCTTTTCTAATCTAATGCCATCACTGATTGTTGTATGAGCTTTTTACTTCTGATGGACTTACCGATTTTTTTTCTACCACCTCTCAGCTTGTGATAAACCCTTCAATTCATGCCCCAGCTTCCTGTTCCTGATATGCAAAACACATGTCAGAACAACTGGCCTAACTAGAGATTAAAAAAAAAAAAACAACAAAAAGCCACCAAAAACCCCCAGCAAAACAAACAAAAAAAACTAGAGAGAGAAACTATAAAATAAAAAATAGAGAAGTACAAACACCAACCCAGTACAAGCTCTAGGATGTTAAAACTGAGATTTCAGAGATTCTAGAGATTCAGTTGTTGTGTAAATGAATCTGAGATTTTTTTTTTGCTGTTGTTACTAATATAAATTTCTTTGGCTTGTAAAAGATTCAACGAACGCATGGCTGTTTCTCATTAGTGGTGGCTGTCACTAAAATGAATATGTTGCTGAGTATTCAGTTTCTGGGAAACGTGGTTGAAACACGAGCAGCTCTCTCGATGCAGAGCTCAGAGTCAGATGTTTTCAGAGGGGATGTTCCCCATTAAGTAATGACAGAGAACCATACGGAACACATTACAAATCGAAATACTGATTGATGAAGTGCCTGTGGTCAGCTTTCTACAGAAATGAGAATTTTGAAGGTATTATCACGTCAGCATGGAATTGATCTCATGTACAATCACATTTTGTTTTCATTTCTTTTTTGCTTTACAGTCTCACACGTGCTGTTCCAGATCATGTTTATAGCGAGCAGAACCTCAGACTAAAGGAAATAAAGCATCGAGTTTTAGCTCTGATGTTTCATTGATTTAGCCAAGTTCACAGAAGCCAAATATGGCTGAGTATATAAGCTCAAATAAGTCTGAGTTTGTTCACACAGCTGGTGAGCTGTAAAGTCTTTCTCCCTATAGCAAGCTTCTCCCTTCCTTCCAAGAGCTGGGAGAAGGGACTCAGAGTTTGCTGGAGCATGCAGACCTTGGGGAGAGAGAAGTGGGGTTGCCTGGTCAGGCAGAGCAAGTCTTGTGTGATATTGCATTTATCAGACTAAAAGCTCCTCTTTGTCTTCCCCAAAGTAGATGCTTTCCTTCTTCCACTTAACTCATTTCCAGGGGTTCGGTGAGGAAAATCAACTGGTTCATGCTGACTTTAGGGCAAGATTGCTTGATTTGTTTGCATTCAAGTTACTTATTAGTCTAGCTGTAAGTTCAGGTTTGTTTCAAATACAGTGACCTCTTCTGTTTTACACAGAAAGCAAACAGGGCTGATCGTATGAAACCTGTGTACACATATTGCAATGAATGCATGTCTGAGTCACAGTGTATTTAAAGAAAAATATATAATCAAATAGTAAATTTAGAACCTTGGGTCAAGGAATCTAGCTTTTTTTTTTTTTTTTCCTTCCCAAACAGTTCTTAAATGGTGCTTCAGTAAAAGCCTGAGCTGGAATAGACTTAGACACATATTTAGCACAGCGTTATGAACACGTAAGTATTTCTGTTTCTGAGATCCCAACATGAGATTATTAGTGTGGTAAGGCACATCAGGTGTGAGAGCCAAGTCTTGCTTGCGCCTTTGCTAATGGAAACTCACTCAAGTGAATAGAGTTGCTTGGTTTACATTCATACAGCTGAGGCCATGGCTTGGCCCAGGACTTAAAAGTTTGAACATAAGGGAGACATAACAATCAAATGTCTGCTAATGCCTAGAAATGTGAACAGTGGACCGAGTCTAAAAATTAAAAATGAGGAGAGAGAAATATCAGGCATTCATGTAAAGTATGTGGGTAAAATTTAGGATCTATTTTTTCATAATCATTGATTTCAGACAATTGGACCTGATTATTCAGAATTGTTAAGAATGAAGAATCCTTAGCTGAATTCTCTGAAAATGAAATCTTTGAGGCTTACAGCAAAAATTAAGTTTCCTAGTCCTTTTAAATACATGTGAGTGATTTTGGTTGTTTTTCTTTTTCTAAAAATTAGCTGTGGTAAACTGTCTTTCAGGGATCTGATTTCTGCCTTTCAGACTTTTACAGATGTTCTCCAAAATGTAGAACACATGTACCTTCTTGATAAGCAATTTGTTACTTTTCATTTTGGGTTGATTCATGTCAGAAATGTGCATTGGTATGTAAGCAAAAAATAGTGTTTAAGTGCTTAATTATTTCAAAGGATAAATAAATGTGGAACAAAATGAGGAAACGTTTACAAGCATCTGTTCAGGGATATCAGATTTTAAGTTATCTGTAGCCTTCATAATTATTTCAATGTTCTTATGATATTAAAATGATAATGCAGATATCATAGTGATAGTAATGATGAGTAATTAGCTGAGATCCTACTACCTTTCAGATATTTAAGTCAGGAAAATACTGGAAGTCTTTTTGGTAGTGGTAGTTAATCACTGGCAACAGATACAGACTTGTGGTGGGGCAGAAGGGTTTCCTGGCAGGAGGAAGATCGAGAGAGCTGCAACTGTCATTCAAATTGCCTTCCCCATGTACCATTTTCTTACCATACACAAAGACCCTGCAGTCTTCGTGGCTCTTCAGCCCAGCACTATGAGCTCTGCTCTCAGAGATGTTGCAATTGTATTTTTGGTACTGTCCAGGAATTGCAAGTTTGAGCTTAGATCGGGCACGGGTTAGGAAAGACTCACTGAGAGTTTATCTAGCAAGAGCTTCAGGTCTCATGAATCCTCCTAGTCTTGGAGGATCAAATATTCCAAAGTCCTCATTGAGACTGCTCCCCCAGCCCAAGATGAGCAATAGCTGCAGTCCTTATCTGGACAGGAGAGCATCTTGGGTGAGATGAGGGAAAGGTTGATGGTGTTTCCTTAGACCTTCTGTGCATCTCCAGGAGGACTGTCAGTGTGGGACACATTCCCATAGTAGGCTGTTTGGCCTGGGATAGGTGATTGAGGCTTTGGTGCCAGAAAGACTAATTAGTACTGGACTGGGTGCACACACACACATTTCTGGCAGTGTAACCAGTACATAGGTTTTGTGACTTCTAGGCTTGTTCTGCTGTTACAGGAAGCAACGGTGTGGTTCCTGGCTCCTAAAGCTGCTCCAAGCAAGGGCTGAGCAGGCTTGCCCTGCAAACCCCTGGCTATGTGCCTGAGCTGCTCTCCTGAGCTGGAACTAGCTCTGATGTGAATATGTGGTGAACAAGCTTAGAGCTGCACAGTGAGGTCAGTCAAACAGGTTATCTGCTGGCTTGGGCTGCCTCTTTTTCTTTCCAGCACTAGGCACCCTAAAACTGATAGACTATCTCAATGAACTTGAGGTTTTCCCATGGATCAGAAATAAGAAAATTCCTCTTTCTCCTTCCACTGAAAGTTTCTAAGCTTCTACTGGTACCTAAATCAGGGAATTAGGAATCTAAATATTATTGAATTAATTTTCTCCAGAACCTGTTTTTTTCTTGTATACATGAAGATAACAGCATAGTTTTGTCTCAGATAAAAATGTTCAGACAGCATTACATGAATTGCTATAGCTGTAGTTACCATTTTCCACAAGTATATGTTATGGACAGAGAAGACTTGCCAATTTAATCATCACTAATACAGATTTCTATTTCCTTTAGTTACTCTGTCTTCTGAATGGCTTTGTTCGATTTTGTTCCTTTGAAGAGGATTGGTTTATTTTTTTAATTTGCCAATTCTTATACATTTCAGCAACCTTAAAAAGAATATTTTCCAGACTCTCAAGTAACTGAAGACTTTCTCTCTTTCTCAGATGTGATCTGGTGCTTATATGTGGGCCTGGAAATGCTATTACCTACCAAAACACGAGTGAAACTGGTGTGATACAGACATCTAAATCTTCTGAGACTCTTGGTCTCATGTGGAGGATCTGGCACCAGTACAACCAGGTTACTGGTATGTGTTTTTATTGAAAAACATCCCAGTGCAACAACATTTATAGATATAAAGGCATCCTATGTTGTTTCTTCCCTGTACTGCTATTTCCTTTCTAGATTGAAATAGGTGATACTGCTAAGAGTACCAGTAAAACTGCACCAATATTAAATGTTGTATTAACTATATCTGACATCTTGTTGAAAGTTGTGACAGGCTCCTAAGTGCTAGTCTGTTCTGAAACTGAGATTTAAGGTCTAATTCCAAAAAACTTCTTTGCTTTCTTTTTAGATTGGAGCTTTTTGTCTCTTTGGCTCTCTTGGAAGATTTTTCTACGGTTATGTTTATGCTGCCAAATCAGATTGGGATTCAGACTTCGGGTAGGACTTTGGGTGTTATTATTTCTTTCTCATAATAATGATAAGACAAGGATTAGGAACAGTGTGAATGAAGAGTAAGACTTGAAGTTTTTGAAGCAGAACTGTCTCTTGCCAGGAACAAGTCCATGCTAATGTTGCACTTCTTTTATGAGACTTATTTTGAGCTTCCCTAGAATTTTTGAGGCAGTCATCTGAGATCTAAACAGCAAGGCTGCCTAAAAAGTAAACAAATCCTTTTAGATGTGGTGAGCAGATCAGATTGGATATGAGTTCCAAGAATGTACAAAATTGAATCTATTTAATTTAGCAGCAGAAAGGTTACTGCACAGCGATAGCACACACGTGACTCATCTGCAGTGTTGCAACGCAATTAACCAGAGAGATTGGACACGGAGATGACTGTTCTTGGCCTTGCTGGGAATATCAGTTAGAAGCCTAACCACTGCCAGCTGTGCTGTTTTTCAGCTCATGTGTTAGTCATATACAGAAAAAAAAAATTCCCTACTAAGTCACACTGAGTAGCACCGAACTATTACAGCTGCTGGATTTCCATGGCCACTCCAGGACTCGTACTATTAGAATACCACAGCTGGGTGATCACGTCTGGCCATCAGAGAGCAACTTGAGGTCTACTGTTTCAACAGAAAAATTGATTTGGACCTGTGCTTCCTAGTCAGGATCATGTATTGATCTGCAGTTTCAGCTCTATTAGGTTATGGATTATGTAACACTAATCATTACTGTTTTCCAGAGTGACATGAGGTTTCCACCACATTTTGCTTTTCTGGAGTGATGTGGGACACAACCCTCACCCCTCAAAAAAAATCCTCAGGCCTCTTTTTTTTTTTTCCTCACCATCTCACCTGAGCAAAACTTTGCTAAAGAATCAGCAGTTACTGCAAAACCAATCATGCATTGTACAGCTCTGCTTCTTTTTATCCCTCTCATTTTTTTCTGACTTGTCTGACTACTGAAAAGCAGCAAATACAAAAGGAGAACATAAAGCAAAGGTAGGACTTTTCATTTGCTCGGGGCCACTCAGCTCCCAAGAGATCTGAAACAAGAGGGCCCTTCTGAATCCCAGAGAAAGAGCATGTTTTTCTGTAAATGCTCTCACACTCTCTCTTGCTCTCACTTGCTTTAAAGCATACATCTGACACAAATTAATCTGCAGGGTTTTTAGTCATTTCCCATCCGCTGCTGGGGCAAATTAGACTTGCTGATGTTGTTTTGGCCTAACCCTGAAGCAGCATGAAAGGAATGGCCCAGAGGGAGAGCGAGCATGTTCTCCTTGGCTCTTCTTCCATGTACTCTCCAGTCTGTTCAACAAAAAATTTAGTTCAATTGGCCTGAAAGGAACTGGGAGATTGAAAACCCCTCTGTAGTACCTTAAAGAACCAAAATTACTTAATTAATGTGGAGACCATTATGTGAGGTTACCATATGAATGAGTAAGTGGACTGCCTGAGTTGCAGAGCAGGAAAGAGGAAAGGATATCTGAGGTCAGACTTGTTAGGGTAAAGGAATCCTAAACAATGAGGGCATTGGTTTAAGATTTGAGGAAGAATTTGAAAAAGAGCCCTGAGAGTGAAATTAAATGAAGCATGGGAGAGTATTAGCGGAGATTAGCAGTGCAGTGAAGGAACTCAGAGCAGACTGCCAATCGCCCCTAAGCACAGGCAACTTTAACTGGGCTGATGCAGACAGGAATTAGGCAGTACTGAAGTCTGACTGAAAACTATTTTCTTGAGCAATGTTAAAGAGTTTCTCTTCCACACCCCCTTTCTTTCACTGACTTCTGAAAGTGAACGTGCCCCTGTCTCAGCTGCATGTGGGAGTATTTTTTTTTTGGTTTGTTGGTTTCTTTGGGTTTTTTTAGTTTTTTTGCCAGGCAGAATTATGACAGAAGCAGATGAAGCAGAGTCAAGATTTGAAAAGCACTGTGGCACTCTCAGTGTAAATGTGAGAGTCACTTAGTAGCATAGGATTGTCATTGCGAATGTGCTGCTTCAGACGATGAGAGGACAAAGCCTGGTGAAACTAACAAAATTAATGGCTGTGCCTAGAGTTGAAGTCTGGGAGACATATTTGCTTACATATAGATACTGGTTTAGTGAAAACTAGCTTATTTTTCTGAAACATGAGTACGTACAGTGGTCTAAATATTTCAGAGCTCTTTGAGGCCATTTCAAGATTTTTCTCCTTGGAGTTTTTCCTATTAGTTATAGTTTCCAGAAAGTAGCATCTGTGATAGAACAAGTATCCATAGGACAATAACCAGCTGAAGGTGGCAATATTTTGTAAGGTGTTGACTGCAGTACTTATTTTATTGGCTTTGGCTTCATTTGCTGTCTTTTCAAAACAGTACTCACATATTCAGGAGTAAAAATCCTGACTGCTACATATGAGTTCCTAGTGCTTTTCCTATCAGCTACAAGCAGAATTGTTGCTAACAGCAAAGGGAAAGTGAATCTTCTCTCTGAAAATACTTTAATTGTGTGTTAAATTTTACAGAAGACAATGGACTAGATCTTGAGTAACATTTGCAAAACCATCCAGAGAATCCCAAAGTAATACCTGCCAGAGGCTGTAGGAAGTCAGGGATCATATTTCGATCATATTTTTCAGATATAATGCCCCTGATTGACTGTATGGTTGGTTTGGGAGGACCTAAGAACTTTGGAGAACAGTAATTCAGTGCTTTGGTGATAAATGCTGCTGTAATGTGATGACCAATAGCTGGTTGAATAGCTGGAAGAAACTTTTTATTGTGAGAGTGGTGAGACACTGGAACAGGTTGCCCAGAGAAGCTGTGGATGCCCCATCCCTGGAAGTGTTCAACGTCAGGATGGATGGGGTTTTGAGAAACCTGGTCTAGAGGAAGGTGTCCCTGCCCATGGCAGGGGGATTAGATCTGGATGGTCTTTAAGGTCCCTTCCAACCCATCCTGTGACTGTACGATTGTATGGATTAATGTCCATCTTTAAAAAGCTGCATTGTATCTTTAGCAGTAAATACTCTAGGTAATCTTGTGTTTCGCGGCTGTAAATCTTCAGCACTGGGGTTTAGACTTCCAGAGCAGCTCCTGCATTCTCTTGGGGCATCAAGGGAACCTGTGTGCCTAAAGTGCCTCTGGGTAATGGACTGAAATTCTTGTGCTGCCTCGTGAAGAGTCATTGTTAAAACTTCACTTGTTTATATTCCTAAAATGTCTAGGTGCTTCCGGGAAAGGGGGTGGAGGTGGACCCTGACTGTCAGCAATCCTAATAGTTTTCAAGTGACACTGAAACTGCTGTCTGGCTGGTGTTCTAAAATGGAGTGAATTAATGGAATCCACACAAATGTTTCTTCATTGTATAAACTGCATTTCAGAAGCAGATTGGATGACATTTTCCAGTGTTCCCCTTTGCAGCAATTGTTTCATTTCTCTGCAAAAGAATAATTTAAGTAATTGGAATTTTCCTGCAGGATAGGAAAAAATTACCCGCCTTCCATCCCTTTCTTTTTTATTTTCCCATCTATTATTTTAATTGAAACCAAAATTTTTTAAAATATTAAATACCATTAGAGGACTCCCATAACTAGAGCTGTGTGGGACATACTTTTCCAACCTGAACAACTTTTGTGTTTTCCTCAACATTCCTGTTCTGCTCTGAGGCAAAACTGAGCCCCTTTAAAGGCAGGAGTACTCGTTCTTGTGTTGCTACATGGGTGTTAGCATTATGAGAGTGGTATGTAACACCCCAGAAGTTTCAGCTTCAAAATACCTCATTTTCTTCCCAACCAAAGAAAAGGTTGCTAATAAAAAGTTCCGTGGTTTCATTCTCTCTCCAGATCTTGAACAGGCATCCTAGCAGGGCACTGCCCTTCAGCTGAGCGCTCTGCGGGTTAATATGAAGGCCATGAGAAGTCTGAAGTTGGTAGGAATCAACACAAAGCATGGCCCCACATGGACTTAGCCAGCCTGCCTTCAAAACACACCTTGCAGCCTGGCTGAGTGAGGATTGATTTCCCCTTGGGAGGCAATGTTGCTTTGGGAGACTTGAGACGCACAGTCACCGGCTCTGTAGCTGTCATGCAGGACATCCCTGGGAGTTTTTCAAGCTAGGCCTGACTGATATGTCCCACGTGCTCTAGAGGAGTTATGTGAGGTGCTTAAGCTGTGCTTTGCAGAGGAGATGAGCTCAGGCAGTCTGCTGCAGGTGCAGCTGCGATGCAGAACTGCCTGTGCTGCCACAGATGAGGCCAGTCCATAATGGCACGTGAATTTGGACACAGCAAAAAGCTGCCAGGAAGCCCTCCAGAAAAAAGCTCTGGCCGAATCTGTTGTGTGTGTGTCTCCATTGTTTTTTTGCTGGTGTTTTTTTTTTTTTGGTTGATTTTTTTTGTTGTTGGGTTTTTTTTTCTGGTTTTGGGTTTTTTTCATAAATAAGAAAATCACACCATATAAATGAGAAACAAAGACGAAGCTGAAGTGATTTAGCTTAACTCTAGAGCTAAACAAGCTGACAGAGGAATTGCATACCCTCTAAACAGTCTGGACTGCTTCTGCTGACAGTAACATATGTGATGCTCCTGCTAATTCTGACTCGACCACGGTGTTACTCAATCTGTTGTCCTGCACTGTAGCACTGATTGCTCAACATACGGCCTAAACAGAGTTAACAGCCAAGAGTGACTTTCTGTTAACATAATGTATAATGGCCAAATTTTGCCAACTATTAATCTAATCAGTACTGGAGGACATGTTTAGCTAAGAATAAGTTTTCTATGAAATATGTTGCAGACAATGTATCCCTGAGCAATAAACTATAGCTGTTTCTCCACTCCCATCTGAATAACACACAGTAACTTTTTATCAAAAGATTTTTGTGTTACTTCAAACAGACTTTAACCCTGATATTGCTTCTTCATGAAATCTAATTAATGTGATTTCATTTTAAGAGGTTTTTCTCTGTCCTAGCCAGTTCATAGCAATTAGAAATCCTTTGCCTTAGAGCCCACATAGGAGAGACTTGGATTACTGAAACTTTCAAGTCTTTTTCATGTGTGAGCCACAAATATATTAACTTTCAATGATTCACAAATTAAGCCGATGAAAATAAAGGCAGGGAGGCTGGTAGCTTCATACTTTCTAAGAGTTTGTGAAGGTTTGGATTTTTTAAAAATTATTTTAAAAAACAGAAAACAGCCAAAATCAAGAAAAAATGAGGGACACGCAAGATAAAAAAAATTACATAGTTCTTTTAAAGGATTTTGAGTAACTCATCCATCATTAAGATTCCTTTTAATGGCTGGTGCTCCTTCTTACTAGTTAAACTACTTAAGAAAGTATTTCAGTGCAATCATTAGCATAGAAAGACTGATTGTTTATGCCTTTTGATCACTGATGGCTATCAGAGAAGAAGCTGGACTTTAATATTCTTGAGAAGGATGTGTAGAGTTCTGCCTGCCATCCATGCTTCTTGCTTGTAATACTATATGTCTAAGATCCTTAAGTTGCATAGAGATATCATCTTATTTCCTCTCATCAAATGTTTTCATAATAAATGCCCTTTTTGTACTATCTCTTATATGCTATCCAGTGAGCTCCTTGGGAATCAAATAACTTAGAAAGAAGGAGGAGAGAACATTTTCTTTTTGTAGGTTATGGGGACTTCATATATTGTGCCTTGGAGTTAAATACTGGCTTTGGGATTTTTTAATGATGTATCAGACTTCTTCTGATCCAATATGAATTGTTGTAGGGGCTAAACCCTCTGCCATCTGGATTTCATCTCTTCATATTTGACCCAGGTCAACAAGATCTACCAGAGTGGTGATAAAGGTATTTACGCAAAGAAATGTGTGCGCTGGTTTTGGTTTGGCAAATTTATTGGCATGTTCTTTTGCTTTGAAAATGAGGAGGAATCCTTTCAGATGAAGCTTTCCTGCAACATTTGTACTGTTTCTAGCCTTGAGGCATTTTTGCCGTACTGGGTTTTGCCTTTGGTTCTTTCAAATCGGCCCAGAGGCAAGATGCATGCTGTGAAGAATGACAAATTATAAGCTGGCTGGTCTGATGACATGCTTTCAGTACCCAAAATAGTCCATGGCATTTGTCATGGGCTAAATTCATTCTTAGCGTCAGTGGGTACTCTGATAGTGCTTGGTCCTTAGTGACACCTGGTAATAGAAATCAAAGGATGAGGAGCTGTTAACTCCCTCAAAAGCAGGGAGGCCCTGCAGAGAGACATCAGCAAATTAGAGGACTGTGCAATCACCAAACATGTGAAGTTCAACAAAGGAGAGTGTTGGATTCTGCACCTGGGACGGGACAACCCTGGATGTGCCGACAGGCTGGGGAATGAGAGGCTGGAGAGCAGTGCTATGGAAATGGACCTGGGGGTCCTGGTCAATGGCAAGTTGAATCTGTGTCAGCAGTGCCCTGGTAGCCGGGAGGGCCAACCCTGTCCTGGGGGGCATCAGGCACAGCATCGTCAGCCAGGCAAGGGAGGGGACTGCAGGATTGTCCTGCTTTGCTCTGCACTGGGGCGGCCTCACCTAGAGTGCTGGGGGCAGTTTTGGGTGACACAATATAAGAAAGATATGAAACTATTAGGGAGTGTCCAGAGGAGGGCAACCAAGATGGTGAAGGGCCTTGAGGGGAAGGTGTATGAGAAGTGGCTGAGGTCACTTGGTCTGTTCAGCCTGGAGAGGAGGAGATGGAGGGGGAACCTCATTGCAGTTACAGATTTCTTGTAAAGGGAAAGGGAGGGGCAGCACTGATCTCTTCTCTGTGGCAGAGCAGTGGAAGGACCCCAGTGAAAGGCCTGAACTTGTATCAGGAGAGGTTTAGGTTGGAAATCAGAAGAAGGTTCTTCACACAGAGGGTGTCTGGGCACTGGAACAGGTTCCACAGGGAAGCGGTCACAGCACCAAGCCTGACAGAGTTCAAGAAGCGTTCGGACAATGCGCATGGTGTGACTCTTGGGGATGGTGCAGGGCCAGGAGTCAAACTCTGTGATCTTTGAGGGCCCCTTCCAGTTCAGCTTATGCTACTATTCTATGAAATTCCTTGGAAACCATAATTTTACTGTCATGGATCTGTAACTGTCTCTTTTCTGGACTGAAACCAGCAAGAACTTCATACTAAAGAAATCCATTATGTGTGCACACATGAAGCTGAAATTTTGCTCTAGAGAGTAACTGTACTGGTTGTACAGTCCTGCTGCTGCCTTGAGCAGTAGGCAACAGTAAAGCCGATTTTTAAAGTCTGTCAAATCTAGTGTCAAAATATTCTTTGGTACGTAGGTAGATAGGGGCATTTTATGCTAATCTGCTTCAGAGTAAGGTTAGAAAGCAGTTTTTAAAACCACACTTGTTTCTGAATTCAAAACTGTGTTTCATGAATCATAAGCTCACACTGTGCTCATAGGTAGGCTCCATTATTTTGAGCTCTGTTTCAAAATGTTGATAGGAGCACACCCACGGAAGCTGAGCTGAGTGAATAATGACACAGTGAATTTTTACGATACATTTTGCTTAGGTTCAGAATCTTTTCAAGAAAATTTATTCAGAAGGGGGACTATTTTACACTGATGAGCGTATTTCCAAGTCCTGGAAATATGAGCTGTGCTGTCTAGCTGCTGTCCACCTACGTGTACTCACATCCCGCTCTGGCATGCAGGCTGGAGGATGCAAATGAAACCTTTGGTTCTGCAAAGCCACATCTGCCACTCTCCCTGTCTCCCGTGTCCTGCTTTCTGCTAGCATGTTTGCCAGTAAAACTCAACCCTGTGGACATTTGCAGACACCAGTCATAAAACCAGGCCAGGCACAGCAAGAGTTAAAGCTTAACAAGAAAATATTAAGTCACAGAAAATAGGTGGGTTTTGTTCCCCCCACGCCTCCCTCTCAGCTATCCTCTTAGGGACATTTTGCCAGGAATAAAAATACTTATCATGACTGGTGTTACGGGTTGCTGAATGTTTGATTTAGGCAAAGCTTGCAAATTCGATTCCTTATTTTTGCTTACACAGACTCTATCATGTCTTTTGGAAAACCCTTTTCAAAAGGTCTTTGAATCATTGTAAATTTGCTACATCAAAAAGTTCAGCTGCAATGGCTCATTTCCAGTCATGGCCATTGCAACTTAGACTGTAAAGGAAAAGAAACCTGAGGAGGGTGGTTGTTTCAGAATGAAAGGTGTGATGGCTGCCCACTCAGCTATTTAGTCAGAGGTCTTGTTTAACACCATCCTGAGTTACAGGAATTCTGCACTTAGCACCCTGTTATGCTGTGTACCCCCCACCCCCCAACATGTATTTGGAAAGCCTCCGTCAGCAATCACAGGGAGAAGAGACAGTTTCATGAGGTGAGTGGGAGGTTATCCCTAATTACAGCTGTGTTATACCAGCATTTTATTTCAAACCCTTCTGCTCATGTGCATGATTCACTCAATATGCTATGTGATTATCTACCTGACTTGTGAACTTCTGTGGTGAGGAGGAAATGCCTAGCTTGGGGAAGGAGCTATGGTAACGATTCATATAAAGTTCTGATGTTTATCAGAATAAAAGATAATGCTTAACTTGCTGACTGCTCAGGCCTCCAATTCTGTAATGTGCAGAAAAGTAGGTACACACACTGCCCTCTTATCCGAGAGGGATTAAAGTTGAGTATCTAAAGCATCTGACAGTTCGCTCTGGACTTAGATGCAGCAGTTACCATTAGTATAGGAAGAAGGGGGTTTTTTTAATATAGGTGACAAAAAGCTACAAATCTCTGCCACACATTAAAAACACATTTGTGGGCCTGAAAGTTTTCTTTTGACTATACCACCTGGCCAAAAAGGTTTCTTTCTCACAGAACAAACCCTGCCTCAGAAACGGCATGGTTTATCACTTATTTCCAAATTCTTTCAAAGCAGACTGTATGTCTCTGTGTTTCAGCACTGGAAAGCCACCGTTTTGAGTAGGATTTATAATTAACAGCTCTGCAACTAAGCCTCAAACAGTTTTCTGTGCAAGAGGACCCAAAGTGTCTTTAGTTCACTCTTGATCCCTGTGCTTAAATTAAGGGCTGCTATTAATTTAGATCCAGACCGAACATGGTTATCTTACCCTCAGCAATAAAGTTCAAACAGTTACAGCTCTCCATTACTTTACTGGGTAACCTCATACATAAATTTCCTGTTTATCATTCCTCTGAAAACTCGGCGAGGAAGAAGTCAAACAGAGTTCTCCAGAGTAAACTCTGGTCTTCTACACAGTATGAAGCATGACGGCTTCAAATGATTAAAATGGCTTGCCTTTTTTGTGGCCTGAGCTTAAGGAGCATATACCTGCCCAGTTTACTTCTAAAAAAGTAGGCTAGACTGCAGAAGAGTTATTTGAAAGAAGCATTAATGTTCTGAAAACTCAGAGAGTGTCCTTCCTACAAGGGGTTGTCCTAAAGCAGCAGACCTGGCATCTTAGAAGGCAACATAGGAATTTATTAGGTCTCTTTGTTTAATTAAAGGAAATTATTTACCTAAATTGCAACTCTCTAGTGGATAGAGCTGCAGATATCACACAAGATTTTCTGCCTAATGGCTGTTTTCAGTAGGTGTTCAACTATATTGTGTTCTCATTTCAGTGCAGGAGTTTTCTATTTTTAAAAAACTATTACAGTGGTTATATTCTGTACTGTTATATTTATTTCCGTTTTAAAACTTTGACTTTATAGAATTTTCATAGTCCCATAGGAATTTTCATGGTGATTTACACTGCTTTATATTCTCTAAACAGTAGCAGGCACTGGTCCCCATCATCCTTTTGTGCTCTGAGCACCAGATATGTGATGCTTTTTTTAGCCGGCTTGGTTTTGTACTGTCCTAAGCAAATACTTTCCAAACATTTTCTATCGCTAGATTTAACACCATCAGTGTAGCACCTGGCACTGTCCTGACTAGCAAGGATACTTTTGATGCTTAGAATACCTGGCTATTTTGCTCTCACTCTTTACTGGACCATTTTTGTAACATTGGTCTTAGAAACTTTTCTGTAACCATCAGCTCCTTTTCAGATGCTATTGAGTGCTCCCAATGATGAGCTGGCACAAACAGTCATGCTGTGTGATAGAAAGTCAGTCCAGAAGGTGCATTTGACAAGCTGATATTTTAAAAGATTCTCCTTTTCCCCTGTCCAATTGCCTGGTCACATCTGTTTGGCTATATCCTTGTAATCTGATGAAACTGATAGAGTAAATGTTTGTGATAAATAATTCAAACCTCTCTGAATTCCCCAGCTCTTTACTTTCCCCACAGATTTCCATGTGATTTAAAGAAATAGGTTTACCCTATGGTATTGTTTAGCAATCCAGATGCACCAGTCCTGAGCTGAAAAGGTTATGTTTTAGGAGGAATATAATTGTTGAAAGTACATGATTAATCTTTTCAGTGAGCATCCTTATTTCCCTTGGGATGAAGACATTAAATTTGGGCCTGTTATTTTGAGTTATGTGGGAGGCTTAAAAATTAACAGGGAAAGTTTTGAGTCAGTCAGTATGAGAATCTTTTCAAACAAGTCACAGCTAAAATTATGGTCATATTCATTGCTCTTCCACTACAGCTTTTCTACTGAATGTAATAAAAATATTTTCTTTGAGTGTAATAAGAATAGGTTGACAGTGGCATTTCATTTTGCACTGCATTTCCACGTCTTAAAATCTGCTGTTATCTGCTTCCCCTGAAAGATATGCAGAAGAATTCTCTGCCTCCTTTTCAGTCTGTTTCCACACTTCTAGACGCGCTTTATCACCAAAACCTTTCTGTTTACGGATTCAAGACATACAACACAGTGCGCAAATTGCTACCCAAAGAAAAAATTAATGTATGAACATTGCGTAATTAACTCCAAGACTTCCAAATTACATATTGTACTAATTATGTATAAAGAGGCAAATTACATGGACAGAGTTGCCTGCTGCTTCTTGTGCAAGTTTGCAAAGCACAGAACCTCCTTTATCTGTACCATGATTCTCCAGCTATCAGCCTGCTGTGGTTTGATGATTCAGAAGCAACTTTTCCTAAGGTCAGTACAGGTCACTGAAGTATCCTTGGAGATTTAAGTTGCAGCTTTCTTACATCCTGACTCAGCTAGGTTTCTGATTCTTGGTTCAGACTCACGACCTTCCTTTGTTTTCCTGATTAGACCATGGAAGCTGCAAAATAGTGTTGGGAAGTATACGTCAGAGAAGCACGTTTTCCATATAATTTTATTGCAGTCAGTGAGATTCTCAGTGCTAGGACACTTCATTAGAAGTTGGATATCAACTTTTACATACTCATTCATGACACTATTACGAAAGTAATGTAGTGATATTAGGGGAAAAAAGATGAAAGTATTTCCAAGGGGATATTTTGATTAAGCTGAAAAAATAATTTACCCAACATTTCAGGTGATAGTTGTCCCTTTCATTTTCATTTTCATTTTCAACCATAGACAGGTTACTGTTTGGAGTCTGAGAATGACAAGACTTGGAGTGATACAGCAAACAACTGCGGGAATGTCCAGGTCAAAGTGCAAAAGCAAAACTACACCTTTTTGCATATCTCCTTGATCTTAACACCACTGAATCGAAACGTCTTGATATTATCTAAAACCACCATGCCTTTCCAAAATTAACCCCAAATTTGGAAACATTGCAAAAAGATGAATTGCTGAAAGCTCTTGTATTGTACTGTCATTCCAATCCTGTATTTTGCAGACTTTGAGCATCTCAACTGTGTTGTACCTCATGATGATATTGTGCTAGAGAGGAGAGATTTAAAGCAAGGGTAATTACTTGGAGTAATATATATTTTCTTCAAAAGAATAGTGGCACTTTTGGAAGAAACTAAGCAGCATGGAAAGATGTAATAATTTGGAGAGTTACACATAAAGGAGGCAGGAGTTTTGTATTCAGCTTTGTCTTTGAGTTAACCTCTCTAGACAATGAAATGCATGTGTGTAGCATGGTGTGATTCTTGGGGCTGTCCTGTGCAGGGCTGAGAGCTGGTCTTCAATGATCCTTTTGGGTCCCTTCCAGTTCAGGATATTCTACGATCCTATCAAAGTTTCTGTGAGTATGGACTCACTATGTAGCAAGTCAAGCATGCTTAGCTGTCATCCCTGTTTTCTGGCAACAAGTTATTGGGGACCCTTTTAGAAATAGAGGATCTGGGCCCTCAACCCTATGACCACTCAGGAGAAGACAGGACAGCCCAAGTTAAATTTTAATAAATAGCAAGTAAGTGTGCTAGACTAGGGGCCGTCAATGATCCCACTCCTTTCTTGTACAAGAAAAGCCAGCCTCGTTGTGTTAGCAGTATAACATCCTTCTGTGATTGAAAACACTTGTAAGGCGATGCCAGCATGTTTCTGTTTGCATCCAAACAATAATCAAGATCTCGCACAGCGATGATTTGTTGTCAGCTATTTTTCCTGCACTAAACAAGTCTGACACTAGCAGCCCACGAGCTAATTAACTCAAGTATCTGGCATGGGAATCTGCACTATAACTATCAGTAGAATATCCACAGAACTGAAATAACCAGCCAAGTGGACTGACGGTTTGGGGAGATGAAGAGTGTCTCCTTGAGGTAGAAAAGAAGAAAGATGGATGCTGATAAACAGGATTTCCACTCTCCCACCCCATAAATTTATCTCCTAGGTTTGTGGTTTTTTTTTTTCCAAACAAAACTTTGAAAGAAAACACTGAGCTGAATACTTTAGGCTGAATATTGGCAACTTGAACTTTTACTTCCTTATTAATTCTATCTCCCTTTTAAACCTTTCTGGTTTACCTTTACCCTCTTCTTAACACGCAGAAATGGGTTCTGGCATCAGTTTGCTTTTAATATCTGCCCAGGTTCCTTGATGAGACAAGATTGTGGGATGCCTTTCTGTTCAACACCTTTTATTTCTCCCTTGGGGGACAATTGGCATCAGACACTCCTGGGGCAATCAGAGTAGAGAAACAGCAAAACCTTTAGGAATTCAAAATTGTAAATTTTCACAAAATTGTGAATTCAATTGGTAAAGCGTTCCAGTGTAGGCTGGAAGAGTTGAACTGTCCAAGATGAAAAGGTAACAGGAACAAACTGAATGAACAGGACAATAGTGTTTTGACACCTTGTCAAGTTGCTCATATTTCAGGTTTTTTTTTTTCTGTGTGTCTTACAGAGTTAAAAGAACACTCATTGTTTTGCTCTCACTCCCACTGTATTCAAGTAGAGCTATGGATTCTCAGTCCCTTTAAAAGTGGGGCCTGAGTTGTTTTCTAATCAGGGAAAAAATGTTCCATTCATATCCCCTCATCATTGTAACACTGAAAGTGAATTTCCCTTTTTTTTTAAAAAGAAAAAGAGACATGATTTTATGCCTCATGAACAAGGAATAGGTATATATAGCTAGGTCTATACAGAAAGTCTAGTTTAGTAGCTAAAGGCAGGAGAGAGCTAATAGAGACATAGATTTTTTTAATTTAAAGCATATCAGATCCCTTTCGAGCAGCCAGACAAGGACCGTAGGGTCCATATCCTTCAAGAAATTTAAGCATTTGGCTAACAGGGTCATATTTACACACTAAAATAAAATACTTGTGAGCACTATTTAGTAGTGAGTCACCTTTCTCAGTAAGAGACTCTCGGGTACCACAGGCTGATTAGAAAATAGGCAGAAGAAAGGACTGTTTCTGAAAACTTCTCTCTTTGCTGAGTGTCTCTTCAAAGGCAGGGGTTTCTCTCCAAAGCTGCAGTGCAGTGATCTATTCCTGCCTGTCTTTTGTATGGCGGATACTGGCACAGAGTTAGAGTTCTAAAAGATATTTCTGACCTCCAAGGATAGGGGAGTTAGAGGTGAATCATTCTGTTTAAACTCAGTTTGTTGTGTAGAAAAGGAATACAAGATTCATTAACTCCCAATATAATATAAGGAGAGGGATAAATGACTCCTCAGAACTGCAGGGACCATGCATACACCTTTGGAGCACAGGAAGTCTGAATAGTTGTGTTTAAATCAGTAACAAGCCTATCCCCAATTATAATTGTCTAGATCAAGCAGTCAGATTTGGGGCTGGGACCGCCCCTCAGGTATTAAGGAGAGAGTCTACATTGTCATTCAAAAGGCCCATCACATCAGACATGTCCACTTGCTCTCAGCTGATCTAACTCCAGTAACAGTAATGTCACCGCAGCAGCATTGATCTCAAGATCTGAGCATATTGTGCTGAAATCAGTGCTGTGCTGAGCCAGGAGAGAAGGGAGTTACCCATACTTTTGTCTACTCTTGAGCTCTTAAACTGCCCTGAGTGGGCTGGTGTTGGTAGCCCACAGAAATCTGGTTCTAAATTGTAGGTTTTGGGTCTAATCCATTATGGTCAGTCCAGTTAACCTTCAATGTAAGCCGAATGTGAACGGCTATGTGAAGTTTTTGAAAGAAGACATGAAGTTGGCTTTACCACTTACTTTCTCCAGTTTTGAAATTATTTCAGCTTCTTGGCCAATTTCAAACGCTGACTAAACAAAGAAGGGGGAAAAAAACCCCCAAACCCAAAACAAAGCATCATAAAATTGAACTATTTTTTGTCTTGCCACTGTTTAATTGGGGGTTGATGTGACAATTTAGTTGTACATCTATGACAGTGTTAAATTACATTTATTGAGAAACAATTTGTGCAACAATGCATACAATTTCTCTTGCTCACTTTTGTATTGACCTATAAGATTTCACTACAGCATTCCTTTCCAGGTTGCTGCTGTGCAAGCTGAGTGTTAATCATCAAATTAATTTCTGCTTCTGCTGGGCCTTCCACAGTATTTTCTTTTCTTTTTGTTTTTATTGCCCACATGTTGCTTTCATCCTGTCTTGGGTCATTTACTATTATTCAGTTAATCCACTCTAGCAGAGTGGCAAATGAGACTGGCACTGAAGGTATTCCTGCTGCTGGTTCCCAGCAGCTTTTAATGTCATAATTGCAGCAGACGACATCGTGAAAATGAAGTTAATCCTTGTAACATTGTATGTCTGTTAGCTATATGAAAAGTGATCATGAGTAAGTCTGTATCAGGTATAGGTCATTAAATTAAACTCACGTCCTTTAATTTAATCCTTTATATGGAGTCTGCCAGTTGCATGAATCAAACCTGAAATTATTATGTTCAGTAAAACCAGGCACACTGTTATATTTTATAAATACTTTTCTTTAGAGGAAAACTTTCAAAAACAACAACACAAAGAAATGTTTCATGCAACAGTGATTTTAGTAGGTTCCATTGTTCCTATCTGCCCTTGCTTGATCTCTCTCATACGTGTTGTAGCTACACATTTAAAAGTTTCTAGCCAGGTTCTGCAAGTCCCTACATAGGAGAGACAAAGGCCTCTCCTATAGGTTCAAGTTTCCTAAAACTCAGGGGCACAAACTCCTCTGAAAGAGACACTGCACATTTTCAGACTAGGTTAAATCTACTGAAGCCTCCAAAGGGATGTTGGTAGGAGTTGCACATCCTAATTGCTGTGTGGACATAATGTGAGTCAGTCATGAGACATCCTGTGTGTGTTATGAAACTGTAGGAGGATTCAGACCAGTGTGCACAAAGGGATGGTAAGAGCAGTCATGCCTTGGTGCACGTCTGTGCCTGGAGACGTGTTGGGAAGTGTCTTCCAACAAGAAGACGCCACCAATATTTTTGCAGCTTCTCTAACAGGCTGCTGAATGATTTAATAAAGTTTTTTTTTAAGATGACATAACCATTCTGCAAACAAAGTGCTGTGTACTTAATAGTTCAACACTAAGGAAGGCAAGATGAGGACATGTCAGTAAAGAAGATCTCATTTTGTTATAATTTAAAGTTGATTCCTGTCATAAAATGTATTTTGGTAGTTTGCTGAAAACATAATTTTGTCAGATTCCACTCAGTTTCCAGGAAAAGATACCCGAAGATGCTGTTGCCTTAGCCCAGAGAGAGAGAAATAAAACCAGTTAGAGCAAAGATGAAGCAGCACAACTCTACTCTGAGCTAGGGTTGTCATTGTATTAATTATGTCATTGAATATATATGAATACTGCACTATGGTAATCCTCAGAGTTAAGAGGTAAGGATCCGACATGTGCTGACATCTTTTATATCTCTATACTCAGTTTACCTCAAATGCAAAGCTCCAGATTGATGAACCCAACCAATTAATTCTTCCATTTAAGAAACCAGTGCAAATGCTAATTCAAGAGTTCCTATACTCCGTGCTCACAGCACATGGACAAACAGAAAGGCCCTGTCTTGATAATGTGATAGTGTGTAATGCTTATAAGTGTTTTAACGGCTCCTCAAAAGGAGAACACATAGTTCTCCATGTTTTCTCCTCCTTGGAGAAAATGACTGTGCTGAGCAGAAGTAGCATTGGTATGACCCAAAGACTTAGAGGTGCTGCAGCCTCAGAACCAGTTTTGCACACAGTGGGAATGCAAGCTGTCTAAATATAAGAAAATCTAATTGCTGGAAATCACACGATTACTTGCAATTACTTAGAAAAGCTCTGAAATTAAAAATGAAAAATATATCATGTTAAGGCACTGATCTATAACCTTGACACAAGGATGTACTTTTGGCAGAAGTGTACTGTAAACAAGAAGTAAATGGAAAGCCACTGCCTTAATGAGCTATCAGTCTTGGGCTTATGACAAGATGCAATCAGAGAAGGAAACAAACAAATGGATAGGAGCTGAAACAGAGAAGGATGTGGGAAGCATAGTGCAAGCACGCTTTTTCATGGACATGCTGTGTGCATAATATCACAGCGGGCAAGGGGGCCCTGTGAGCCTCCTGCTTCATGTTGTGGCTTATTTAGGCACAACTCCCACAGACTTCTGGAAGGGTTTTGTCTTAAACAGAACCATGGAAGGGAAACTGGTGCTTGTCACAAAATGACGCTCAGGTATGTACAAATGAATCAATGTGCTTCCCACTCTGCTGGCTTGGTGTTAAAAAAAAAAAAAAA
>VZTF01003335.1:765470-1024991 GCA_013397755.1 Cnemophilus loriae
TCTCTCTCCCTCTCTCTCTCTCTCTCTCTCTCTCTCTCTCTCTCTCTCTCCCTCCCGCTCATTTTGGTAGTAGGGTAACTAAATGATAGGTACTAGGGTGGACTACACAGAGACATATTAATGGACACCTAATATTCATCTAGAAAATATTTATTTAACCCCTTAAAAACATCGATGTGTTTTCCTTCCTCACCAATGTCAATAGTCCTTTGAGAAATGACCTTTCCGAAGCTCAAAGTGGATTTTTAAAATGTTTTCCTTCTCTGTCTCCCCCTTCCTCTCCTTTTTTATCACAGTTAATTTGCAGCGCGGTTCAGTGGTCTCTATTCTGCAGACTAGGGGTGGGGGAGACGAAAAGACTTGCTAATGGCTCGTTACATTATTTTTTTAACCCATCTTGCTCCTTAAAAGGTTTTGATAGCTGGTAAAACAAACAGTGACTCAAAATACCTTTGGTATGACTTGCAGTCTACACAGGCATTAAGACTGAGCCTAGAGAAGACAATGAGGCCTTGGAAGTGCAGTGACAGCAGAGATTCCTGCAATCATCTCTGAATGAACTTGTGGTGAAGGAGGCTTGGAAAGCTACAAAAACATAGAGCTGAAATTGCTGGTTAGCATTCACACCTTTGGCACAGAAAAAAAAAAAAAAGAAACAAAAAAAAGTGGAAGGAAACTGTGGTGAGGAAGGAATGCAGCAATTCCTCATACCTCGGTGCTTTCTAGGGGAGGTGTTCCACATCCTTGTGCCAGGTATAGCATTACTGTGCTCGGTTGGAGCTTGTCCACCGCTGTGGATTTGCTGTGCTGCCTGCATGTGGGAGACAGAGGGGACAAACACAAGACAAAAGTGCTTTTCCAGGACTGACATTCCCTTTGTCATATATGTGGGCTGTAAGAGTAGACCTTCAATCACCACTCAAGGGTCTGGTGCAGAATATTTTATCTAGGAAATTAAGAAGAAATCACAGACTGAATTGTGACATTTTCTTGGGTTTGGGTTGGTTTTGTTTTTACTTTGCAGGTAACCAAACTACATTATCATTAGTAAAACTTTAATTGCTAATTCTTTGTTCAACTTCTTCCACAACTACTGGAGCACAATCAACGATATTGTTTACTAGTCTGTTTCTCCACGCAAGCTGAAACCTGGCAGCTTGCATGTGCATTTGTAAATAGCAGAAAGTCCAACAGATCGTTTGCAAGGGCACTAGCGTGTTACCAGAGGCTGGAGTTTCAGTGCTTCTGAGCAAACAGCTGACACTGTGCCCTGAAGCTTATGCAATCATACCCTCCTAAGACCACAACTTTAGGGTCAGAGCTCTTCTTTTTGGTGCTGGGATAATTTTTTGACAGCTAAACCCCAGTGGTGACTCAGTCTGTAGATCCTGTTGAAATACAATGATCTTTCTCCTAGGGTAATTTTTTATTTTACTGCTTTCGAGTCATAGTGCCACACCAATAAGAGATGGTTGTGAAGGATGTGGCAAAACTATCCCTTGGAACCCTACGCCAAGAAAACTTACAGCACTGATGAGCTCTAAGCTATAAACAACTCCAGTTTGTGATCTAGAGAGTGAGACAACAGCAGCAACAGCAAAGCAAAGGGAGAAATATGTGGGAGAAATCAAACAGCTGGACCCTGCTTTTGCTTCTTCTTAGTTGTTGAAAATGGTCTCCATGTTAGAAAGTTACCAGAAGAGTTTGTTGGGACATCTGTTTCTTCTATTGTCAGGAAGGATGATAAAACCTTACATTATTAATTTCCTGTGTTGTTTTCTGATAAAAAGCATCAGTATTTTTATTTTCATATTTCCACATGCACCTAGTTCAGTATAGTAATTTCAAAATTCTATTGTGTTATATATAAATATGTGTTTTGTGTTAACCGATTTCTTCCAGTTTTTAATTTTTGTTTTGAAATGGTGTGGTATGAAAAGGAACATTGAAAGTAGAATTCTAGTTAAAAATCGATTATTTCCCTGTCAACCTAGGAATTATTTCTATGTTTCTGTGAAAAGCAGTTTTTCAGTCTTCCACTGACACCTTTCAAATGCATCTACCGTGAGTCTATCTAGTTTATGCACTGCCTCAATGTCATTAATCTGAATTTAGCAAAGCCATTTTATTGATGATCCTTCTGGTTTTATCCCAGAGCTAGAAAAACTGCAGAGCTAAAGGCCTAAATTCACAGTAATTACATCTCTTTCTTCCTCAAATAAGCACATAGGAGCCTGGGTCAGAGTATGATTCTTCTGTTTCCATTAGTTATTGTTACTGTGCTCTCCCAAGTGCCACCTGTTTTTCCAGTGTGAGTAAAAGGTCCCAGTTTGAGAGACCCCATTGAATGTGAAAGCTCTGACTTTCACACAGCCCTTAATTGAGTGTTGTCTGCAACAATGTATTTTGGTGTTGAGGATGTAAATTTGAGTATTTTCCAGAACCTTGATTCAAATCCAAGTAGTAATCTTCCATGCCCCCAAACTAAAATTTGACCTCAGTCTATTAAATGTTTGATTTTGAATCTAAATGATGAAACAGTCTGTCTTGCTTGCCTTGAGCAAAAGAGCCTAGGATCAAGACCCGTGGCATTTTATGTTTTGATTCATGTAGCTGGGTCCATGGCACTTAATTTTCTAATAACTTTGTCTTTCCCCTCTCTCACAACGTCAGGCAGTGTGGCAGCCTGGTCTGTGAGTTACCAATGCGGTCGTGACATACAGCGTGTAGGGTCAGAAAGCAGTAGGGAGGCAATGCTGTTGGGGATGGAGATGGAGATGGAGAGCTACTACTGGCTGTCACCCATGTGTGGTGGAAAAAGAGGAAAGCTTGGAGAGCAAGTTTCCTGGCAGGAGCTGAGCATCACTGCTCCCCGCCCCAGGCCTGTCACCTACTCACTTGCTTTTGTTGTCTCAAGTGGTCTGGATCATGTGCAGAGAAAAAATTTAACATGGCACACAGCTTTGAGCCTTCAGTTCCTTGATACAGCTCTTAGAAGAAACTTCTTGGCTTTGGTCATTTTATGATCTAGTCAAAAGCAACACACAATTTTATTTGAAATATCTGTGAACTTTTAAAAACTAATGTCTATCAAAATATCAAAAACACATTATTGAATTTTATGAGTAGCCCTTACTTGTTTCAACAAGCTTCTTATTTTAGCACACTGGATTAAACTCAGGCTTCATCAAACATGAATAGTAAATCAAGTATTTTAAAGACGGGAGAGCTGCTTTGCTTACAAGTCTTTCCCATGCTGATGAACTCCTGCAAGCTCCATGGCTGCTGACCTGGTCTGGAAGCCTTGTTCTAATTGATAATGTTGCTCATTGTGAGAACACTGGCTACGCAAATCCTGATGCTTGGTGTGCGGATTTGCATTCCAATGCTCTCTGCGCTCTGTAAGGGTGCGCAGGGCTGGTGTGCTGGCTCTCGAAGCACAATGGGAATTATGGATATGTGTCTCTGGGCCAACAATTATTTCCATGTGCTTGCTGAATGAGTGCAGGGAGAGAAGACTTTCCTCTTGTTTAGTCTCTATCGCTGTCTTTGGTGCTGTATTGCACTTTAATATAAACCTCCCCCCCACAACTGCCTCACCCCAGCCCTGTTAGATACTTGCCTGGCTTTCATTAAAACATTAGCGCATGAATAGCTGTAAGTTCAGGGCTGGAGGGCATCTTTGCTAAAGCTTGAATCTTTGGTAAATAACTTTCTGCACTTTTGGAAGTGTTAAAAGTAACTAAGCACCTAATGAAAGAGTAGCTGAATAATAGAGTTAGTCAAACTAACTACTCCCACTACTACTGCTACTACTACTCCCACTCTTTTTTGCTAATAGGGTAAATAAATAGTAATATGTTTTTTCAGCCATTATATATTTTATATATGTATATATAATATATATTGGCAGCTCAGACATCCTATCGTAAGTGTGTAGGTTCACAGGGCTAAAGAATATCATGTTAGTATATAGTATATATTGCCCTGTCTAGCTCTCAAAAGCAACAGGTTTGGTAGGTTTGGTAGGAAGAATTAGGCTTTTCCTTCAGTCCGAATAGGCTGGGCTACGGAAAAAGCAGGATCAGAGCAACAGCTGGCTTAGTCACATAATGCACTGCTATATATTTGGGATTTCTTGTTTTCATTTCACTTTCCTTTGTTTTAGAGACAAAAAGGGAAGCCCTTGGGGAAAAAGACTTCCAAGTTAAGTGCTTGACCAAAGCTGCCTGACTCTGGCATCAGCAGCCTTTATTGGCTGGAGTTTTAACATTTTCTCTGAACATTGAAACTGGCACCTCTGTCCAGCCACAGAACCAGTACCAAGCAGGCCCTTGTTCAGGGCAATAAGCTTTCTCACACTGCCCTTCCAGCTGTTGAAGTGTCATCTGCCATGGACTATCCCTAGGGTTAATAGATAAATCACTCTGTACAGTCATACACATCCCAGAGTCTGCCCTTAGACTGCCCAATTAGGTGTCACTCTGTGCTGTGTGGTTTCTATTTCAGGAAATTATTTGAGGTCACCAAACTGTTCTTCACATGGAAGCAACAAGCATTTGCCAGTGCCAGCTCTACTGTAATTTAAAATCTGTGGCCCGTACCAGGGACTGATGGAGCTACGTTATGGATGGCAATGGGGATTGTTGGACTCATGCAATGGCAGCTCCTCTGTCAGGTGACGAGCATTTCTGCTTCCCCCACTCCTGCTCTGCTGGGCTGTGCAGGCTGAGGGCAGCCAGGGTCCCAAGCCAGCTGTACCAGCCATCTACTGTTCGTATGGAAAAGGAACAGTGATACCTTGATCAGGCGTAATAATATGTGAAGCAAGAAGAAGCTGTAGTGAAAAAAGTACTCCCTGCATTTACAGAGCAACTTAAAAATTATTGCTGCAAAGGACACTTTTCAGGTCAATGTCACTGGCCCCAAATTAGACTGTATCACTCTTGCTAAAAGGGCCATTTCTGTTGCTTCAGTCCTTTGATGGAGGATCACATAAAAAGATCACAGAAAAGAAGAATGAAATGAAGAATACACTAGATATTTTATCCAAGATGCCTTGATACTGCATATTGGTGATGTATGACTAAATATTTTTAAGTCTTCATAGCTTTGTGCAGTTCTGCAGAGTATGACACACTGCCTTCTTTCTTTTGCTCTTTATACTGAGCTAAAGAACAGCTGTATGGATTCCTGAAGCAGCAAGTCAAATATTTTGCCTATAAGGTCACTTTTGTTATCACATATGGTGTCGTAAGGAAATTTCCAACTTAGTTTCAAAATAGCTTTGGCAGGGCATACAGTTCGAGCCAAGAAAGCCTCTTCCTCCTTTTCTCAGCTTCTGTCAACACCCAGCCGAGGGTCAGCAACCTAAATCCAGCTCATATGTAGTTGACTAGCTCATTTTTTTATTTCTCCAGGGACAAAAACAGACTTCACCACTATGATAATGGCCCTCCCTGCCTGCAGTGACTGAGGTCTAGAAACCCCCTTCTCAGGTGCATTGCATAACCTAGAGTTTTGCTTTCTATACTTGGGTCAGACATGCACCGTATATTTCAGTTAAAACAAACAGTGCTCCCAACATGTCTGTCTTGTTCTTTTGACACAGTTTCTTAACAGGATTTCACTTGTCAGCTAGAAAGGTCAGAGAAAAGATAAATCTTTATTTGGATAAACAGCAGTGTGTTAAATACTTACAGTATATCTCACCTTTTGTAATAACCAGTCTATGTTTTGCTCGGGCTATATCTAATGTGTTTTGCTATAAATATGTCCTTATAGGCTTTTTGTATGTCTGTGCCAAAAATAAGGGATATAAATTGTGTTCTCTGTCCCATTTCCTGTCTTTGAAGAATCTCTGTGGACTGAAGGATCTCTAATATTCAGCAATATTTGTGGACAGGTACCCATCATTGCCCCTATGGATCTGACTAACTGCTAGTAAGTCTTCATGCAAGGCTCTTTTTCCTCACGCATCAGGCAGCTGAATTTGGACATGAGTACTGGATCCATGAGCCTTGAAGTTTCCATTCATCTGGTCAGGCTCCAACAGCTTTCCTTGGACTTTCAAAGACTGCTTGAAGATCTACCTTTTTTTTTACTCCCTAGACTTCAGTCCTGCTGCTGTTTCAGATGTTCTTATTTGGAGAGACAAGCTGTTCATTGATGTGTAGGTTTTCTCTTTTCTTATACCAATCAGCTGATTAATTTTACCCTGACACCTTCAATAGTGTAGCAGTTTTGTCAGATATATGAGGCTGGAACCGTTTTCATTCACAACTGCCCCATCACTCAGCGAGAGGTACATAGAGACAAAGCCTAGTTCTCAGAGAAAGCGAGAATCAAAGTGATCGAGAGGTGCTCTGAATTTTTTAATTTGACGTATTACTGGTATTGCAGGACAAAGAACAACACTATGTTCTGTTAAAAAAATGAACTCTATAAAAACTGAAGTGCAGCAGGCAAACATTGAAAAAACCAGCTGAAACTGGGTGCAATAGGAAGGAGGTTTAGAAAGAGAAAGGATAGAAGGTGTTGAGCAAGATAATAGGTAGTGGCAGAGTTAATTTATGAAACGCCGTCTTTTTAAAAGGAAAAAAAACAAAATCGAGGGGAAAAAAAAGGATTGTGGTGGAGGGGGTTGCTATAGTGAGAGTAATCTTACGACCTAATGTGTGAGTGTTCTCAAAAGACTGGATGTTCCAGTTCAGTGAAGCAAGATGGCCCCCTGCAGTATTGTTAGCCCCCTCACAAAGAAATTTCGCTTCATCTAGGAACATCACTGTACAAAACACTAACAGAACTGCTGTGGTTTACCATTAGTTTCACTCAAAACATGAGGTAAACACTCCTTGCATTAAAAGATCAGTCAAAAATAGAAGTCCTCAGTTACCAACTTTGCTCCCACTGCTTCCGAATGCCTCCTGTGCGGTTCTGGTGTGAGATTGAAAAAAAAAAAATTGGGTTTAGAGTAATATCTCTGAACCCCCAGGAAACAAAACTTGTCTCTCAAACTCATGTGGTAAAGATTGTGATAAAATAATAGTAGAGTGAAAAGAAAGTCTTGCTGGAGTTGTGAAGCCAGGAGAGAAGTAAAGCTTCGTGAATGAGAAGGTAAATTTCAGAAAAATAGCTCTGTGTTCTACATGCATTCAGAGTAGGAATATTGATGTGTATTTTGTGAATGAGAAGTTTTTATTTCTCCCATCCTATTACATTTCTCTGACAGTGAGAATGGGACAGCGTGCTTTTTTGAAAAGAAGTTTTTTTAATATATTGGTATATTGGCAACACTTGGGCTCTCAGATTTTCACATTCTTTTCACTGACACAACAAAACACTAGAAATTCAGTGCTTTGTGACAGCACAACAATTCCATGCTTTAGCACTTGTACATATCGTGGAGTTGTATTACTCGATATTGATTGTGGCTGATAAAATGCAGCAAAATGCAGAACTTAGTTTATTTAGCAGTTACACAGGGATCTGCAGTTAGCTTCTCTCTGAAGTACGTGAGACTTCTTTGACTGCCATCTCCAACTTAAAGCATCCATCCAGGTCACACATTGCAAAAGCTAGGAAAAGGAGAGGAGAACCAGATAAAAAGAGACTCAAATATTTTCTGAGCAGTTAAATACAACAGTTCATAAGGTTCATGAAGTCAAACGAATTCCTTTCCTAGTCCTGTTTTCTGTCCCCCCTCCCCTGCTTTGTATACCTCCGTGATTTCTATCACTATTATTTGAAAGGCAGTAACACTATGCCCAATGCTTGACAGAGAATGTGCCAGAAGCAAAAGTGTTAGAGGAGAAGGCTGTCTTATAATGATTCTAATTCACACTTCAGCTGGTTCCAGCCTAACTCAGAAAATCAAAAATGGACTTGGGAAATCTGAATGATGGTAAAATTTAGTAAAAATTAATTTCTTTGCCTTTCAGAGCTGAACTTAACACATCACTCACAGAAACCCACCCAAGCTCTAAAGAATCAGTGTTGTGAGGTCTGTGTGGCCTTCTACAGACTGCTTTGGTGTGGGAGCTTGGATTGTTTTTGACCCTGTGACACTGAATGGCCAAGAGCTTCCATGCAAGGACAATGGTGCTGTTAGTGCCCATTACTAAAAGCCTTCTTGTTTCTTTCAACTGCTCACAGGCCTCCTAAACAAAGAAAGAAATCCATACATCATTAATAAGGAGATTTAATTTAAATTCTGCTCTAAGAGAATTCTCATATATTCCCCTCATTTTTTTTTAAAGTGAAAATTGCTGGAGTCTGATGTAAGGCAGAACCTTAATGTAGAGAAGTGTTGGGCCTCATTTAGAAATGCCTGGAAACTAGTGGGAATTGTAGTCATAGAGCAAACTGGAAAGCAATATTGGCACACCAGTGAGCAGCTCCCATGGAATGAAATCTTGCTGAGCGTGGGGATATATCAGCTAGTAAAAACAATCTTCCTGTTAAGTGATCTCTTTTGAGCCAAGGCATTTTATTACTTTTACATTTCTAACGATGGTAACTTTATTTTTATTGTGATTGCATGTATTCAGTATTTCTAACAGCCATTTGTCACTCAAAATGGCCTAATTTTCATTAGAAAAGGGAGTTGCTAAATTCCAACAGAAGTTGATGTGAAACAAAATGGAACAGGATAGCCCATATTCACTTTTGTAGTGAAAGGTTGTTAATATACACATCAATGATTTTTCTTTTAATTGTGAACACTCAACACTATTAAAAATCAGTCAGTACAAAATGATCAGGGCTATTTGTCACATGAAAATAATGTGAGTTGACTTTTCCTCAGCTGTATCTCTACTGTCAGTGGAACCTATCACATGAGGAATGAATCCTGATTAGGGATTTCAGAAGGTTTTATTCTGCTGTCACTTTGAATTTGAAACCATTTTTCATTTTGGTATTTTTAGGAATGTAAATAACAACACAAGATTTCACAGAAAATTCTAAGTTGGACTGTATTGCTTGAGAGATTGGATTATATTGCTAAAATTGATCCATCTGCCAGAGCAAGGCCAGAAATTACTAATGATGCCTTTGTTGTATATATATAACATCTTTAAATGTTTAAAACAGATTTTAGTGTGTATGTAATCCAGAATGAGCCAGCAAACTAAGGATCAGGGGGAGAACAACAGTTGTATCACGCTCATTCTTCACAGGTTTCAATAATTGTGCTCAGTTTCTCATTGGGTGTGTTTTGGTTACCTATCAGATTATTTATCTGTCTGTCTTTCCACATATGTACCTCTCTATACACAAACACCCAAATGTATATAAATATATTTAGAGAGAGAAAACTTGGAAGAGAAATTCTTCTGCTTATGCTATTAAATTTGATTGAATGTTTTGGAATTAACTATTCTGTAGCTAAGCTACACTACCTCAGAGCAGAATTTGTATTTTGGCAGATAGAACTTTTGTTATGTAAACTGGGTTCTCAGTCTAAATGCAGTCCTTGTACAGCTCATTCACTGCTCTTTTTAAGCTAGGTGAACCAAACTAACTCATAAAAAGGTTATAGATATAAATATAGATACAATTATAAATAAATAAATTGACAGATGAAGACAATAAGAAAAAAAATTTAAATATATTACAAATAGCTCCCTAAGTCTGCTGTCTGTGTATTATGGCTTCTAAAGAAGGTAGCTGCAAAAAAATTTCAGAGACTTCTCTAAGACATATTCAATGATTCTTTTATCCCAGGCTCCCTGATATCTGTAAAATTAAACAAGGTCTTATCAAAGCTGTTATATTCACTTTAAAGATTCTTACACTGTTTTGCAGATGCTCTTAACATGACACAACCTCGAGCATTTGTGGAAACTTCTGTTTTGAGGGGATTCTGGAAGTTACCTCTATGTCAAGTTTTCATACCGTACCTAGTAAGTACGTGACAGAGCAATGAAATGTGATTTCTTTCTCATAAATGTTTAGGCAGCAATACCAAACATCAGTTTAAAACAGGAAATGACAGATTGTTCTTTTGGGTTTTAATTTGTTTTGAAAATTTAGGATAGGAAAAGGTATATATGCTTCCAAGGAGGAAATAATTCCTTGGAATTTAGGTACGTTGATATTAGCATTTCTGTGTGGATCAGTACTGTGCTCTTAAGGACTCCTTTGCTTGTCGCCAGCTACCATGTGCTGGTTCACATCACAGATACCACAAACTGGATTCTTTCAGGATGTCATTAAGCCAAAATATGCAAATATAATACACTCCAAGCCACCAACTGGCAAATCAATTCACACTCGAATATTCCTTTGAATGCGTAAATAAGTTCATGTTGAGCATGTACAAGTCCTTTCTATGTTTGTTTTTACAAATATTTGAGCAACTGTGCCTCATTAGCTAGAACAGTACCGGAGCCTCCATAACAAACTCACTTGAATGAATATGCATGAAATCACCATTAGTTTTGCATTTAGAGTAATTATTCTGCATACATATTTAACCAGAAAATGGACAGAAAAGAAACCACTCATCTCAGTTCCTTGAGTTCAAGTGATAAAGGTATTTCAGGCCTGATTTTCTGCTGCTTTGCATCTTCTATGTTTCTGCAAAATGAATGTGAAACATTATCCATTCTGTTTTGAAAACATTTCACAACAATGAACAATGCTGTTTCAGTAAGTAGTTATGTTATTCATCTGTCTGTATCTAATTCTTGCTTATGCTTAGAATGTAAACTTTTGAGAACAGGGACATAGCATACTGGTACCATGCCGTGCAGAGCGGGATCTCGTTCAGCTTCTGGAACTCTTGTGCACTCACAATATTACAGTGTAGTTTTGCAATGCTCAAGATGTGAGAGATTCAGTCATTTCCCATTTAGAATGTTGTGCATTATAGAGGATAGACGTAATCACACTATATGTTCGTATAAGGATCAAGAGAATTCTGTCAGTTGAACAAAGGTCATTCAGAGATCTTAATTCTGTGAGCAGAAAGAAAGGTAAAATTTACTGTATAAGACAAGAGTTGGGAATTATTACCTATGCTTTTGTAAATACATATAAAGGGACATTATGACCATGTCATACCATGACCAAAAATGGAGATTTTAGTATGGGAAACATTATTTTCTGCTCTGTCCCTTCCTCCTCTCCTTCTCCAGCCCCACTCCTTTGTTCTTTGCCATTCAGTGTTTTGGTTCAAGTTAATTAAAGATTCCTGTTGCAGCCTCCTGGAGTGAAATTCTGGCAGGATGCCCAGCGCTGCCATAGCCGTATGTAAGCAGCCCCTCCAGTGAGCTCCATAATGTCTCTAAGAAACTATACAAAGAGGAAGAAAGAAACTGAATCCAGATGGAATGGGAAATCAGATATTTCTTCCATTTGTGTTGAAAACTGTGAAGACTGCCCCATAGGTTGAAAGAGAAGACAATTCACATACTCTGCAGTCTCAGGGAAAAGCATGTTTTCTCCCCCACCCCTCCACCCTCCACTGAAGAGGAATCTGTGAGAAAGCTTACAGTGAAACTGCAAACTCAGTAATGCAAAACATGTTTTCCCAACTCTGCTTTACCCTGCTAGCTATAGAAAGGTGTAGGATAGACCTGTCAGGGGAACACAAAAAACAAAACAAAGGAATCAAAAGAGTGACTCAGGCAGACAAAGACTCTTCCTAATGACAGGGTTATGAGAGAATTTGATATCCAAACCAACATTTTGACACACAATTCATAGTGAAAGAGGACTTAAGGCATTTTAAATGCCCAGCAGGAGAATAAACTTGTCTAATGCACTGAGCAATAACTACATCCTGAACTGCTTGTTGTTAAAAGACACATTAAAAAAATTACAAAAATGTATAGTACATAGCCCTTTCTTGGATCTCACATGCATAACAAAAATCAGAAATATCCCTGGAGGAGCACAGATTTGGCATATTTCATGTTTGTAAGTCTTTGTAAGCTTCAGTGCTTGGTTCTTAAAACGTAGCACTACACTTGGTTGGTAGTTACTGAATTACTGGGTTAACAACAGTATCATTAGAAATCAAAGTGTGAATGTTTGCAAGTATGTTTTATATATAAACTACAGTTTGCTTTGTGGCAGATTCGTGTTCACAAGGGATATTCTGGAATTTGGTGGGGGAAAGGAATAAATCTTGTATCTAGCTGCAGTATTGCTTGGTTTCTCTATGCATTTTATTTTACTATCAACAATGTTAATTTGTTGCTCTCTGATGGCCTGTTTAGTTTTTCAGGGTTTTTGTTGCTCACGGGTACGAGGTGTTACACGAAGATTAAACTTTGCCCGGGGCCATTATGGGAAAGAAGTGTTAACAGTTGATTTCTATGTCAAAGGACTAATTTTTAATTTAATTTTAAAATACCTGGACAGAGTGATTGCTTGGCAGAGAGAACAACCTGTTGCAGCTCAAGAGATACCCATTTGAGGTGCAGACTTTGGGCAGAGGTTAAGATCCAAGGTTTTAGCTGACAGTTTAGAGCAATACTTCAGGTGAAATGAACCTGATAATTGCAGTGCAGATTTCCCCAAATAGCAGGTTGACTGAAATAGCTCTGGTTCTGTGTGACTAACTGGATGTTTTGTTACCACGTGTTTTTTTTTCCTTAAGAAACAAAAGTGGTCCAAAACGCTGTCCAAGCGAAAGGGGTAAGAGATGTATGCTGATATGTGTGTTTCTTGCCCTTTCAAACCTTTGAAGCCAGGCTGAGGTCAAATTACTCAAGCAGAACAGCTCTGTTGACAAACACATGGTCTTCAAAAAAACAATCCCAGTATGAGAGGTGCTGCTAATTTAAAATAACAGAGGGGAAGGGAGAAAATATAAAGTAAAAAGAAAAAAAAAAAAAATAGAGGGGAAACCAGCACCAGTCTACATGAAATCCAACCCAACTGCCACCTTCCCTGCTAGCCTCCCTTTGTGAGGCTGCCTTCCCCACCGCGTGAATCAGCTATGGTTGGGGTTAAATGGGTAGCTTTTGTCTCCTCACAATGGCCGGCAGTGACAGGTTGAGCTAAATGATTTACTGGTGGAGATGATTTGAAGGACAGAGCCAGGCAGCCTTGGGAACACACGCACAAGAAAAGGACAGTAGCGAATCAGCCTCTCCTCCCCCTCCCGCTTTCATGGTTTTGACTGAAAGATCACAGAGTGAGACTCTGACAGACACAAGGACCATTGAGAAGCTATTTTTATTACTTATCCATGGCAGCCTTGCTTTGCTGAGAACAGACCTGAGGTTAATTAACCCCACTTTTTTTCTTTTTTTTTCTTCTTTTTCTTCTTTTTTTTTTTAAGTTGTTGTTTTTCGTACTGGGGATGTGAGCCTGTAAGCTGGCAGGGTCACATGCCATGGGCAAAGGGAAAGTCTCTGTGTGAGACTTGAGCACAAGAAAGCTCAACAAACTCGTCCCTAGCCAAAACAAAGCTTTCCACAGAGCAAGGCAATGCAGCGGGGCCGTGGCGGAGGCAGCTGCTCGGAGCGGAGCCGTACCAGCTGTTGTCAATTGGAATGTGCTAGAAGCAGAGGTCCCCCCGCCCCGCTATGCTGCTCTGGCGGCGGCGGTACCCAGTGCTAATATGGATCCCAGATTGTTTCCTGAACACTGTTTGATCTGGCTGTGTGGGCAGGAATGAACTTGTTTGTCGGGATGCGGGACATACTGGAGCGCCGGCACGCTGCGTTTGCCCGTCTTCCCCAGCCACAGGCCAGGCACGCAGGGACACGATGGCAGCTGGCCATGGGTCCTCAGCTCTGACTCAGGGCAAGGCAGCACCAAGACCCTTCTCTGCCTGAGGTGTGGGGAGTGGGATGTTCTAGAAACACGGCTGTGGCAGGAAGCAGCCCAACACAGAGCAGCTTCGAAGCCCTGCTGGCCACCATGCTCCCCACCACCTATCCAGGACACCTGTGGATCCTGTGTGCGGCTGACGAGCCCAGCAACCCCAAGTACCATCACCAGGGAGCTCACCCTGCTCCGTGCACCCAGGACTCTGCTGGCTCAGCAGAACTTTCCATCCAAGGCAGCAGGCACAACGGGACCTGGCCTGTAAAGGGGAGCAGAGATGGCATCCCTCTAGCCTCCCAGTTAGTGTGTGTGATGCTTCCTTCAGCAGCTTCGCTCAGAGAATTCGAGAGGAAAAGTGTAAACTTTTATTATTAAGAAAAGGAACTTTTCAGACAGTTGCTGTGAATTAGTCTGAAAAAACCCAGAAGGCAGCCCATAGAAGATGTTTGGGTCAGATGCGTGGATAAATCAGAACTCATAAGAGATGTATTACTCGAAGAGGCAACTCTCTCTTTCTGTTCCAAATTTTGTTTGGTTTATGACTCGTGACCTCTTCCTCAAGTGCAGTGGAATAATACATCCTGTTGCAGGTTATAACCTGCAATTGTCATGTCAATATTTGGTTCTGAGAAATAGATTGAAACAGCACAAATTCTACAAGTACTATTGCAAAAAAAAAAAAAAAANAGTGCCTACCACCTAATGACATCCCAAACCCTGTGAATCACATCTTGTGAATGCGCATGAAAGCTTTATTACAATATATTCAGCTACCTTAAAAAAGAAAAAAAGACACTCAGCAAATCTCAGACATCTTAACTATAGTTAAGGAAGAAGTTTGAACAGTAAGACCCACTGTGTGCAATAAGACAGCTTTTTTGCTGGCTAGCTTCAAATTGTATTCTCATTTTCATAATCATTTTAATGAAAACTTGTAGTTATTCAAAAGAAACAATATGAATATGTAAGCGTGATGGCAAAGCAGCATTTCATATCCGCAAGCTTGTAAGATATGACAGTAAAAAACTGAAAGGATCTATAAAATGGGAACTTTAGAGAACAGAAGTGTTTGGTGTTAATCTGTTGTACTGCAGAGTTGCAGTACCGTGGAGTTGCAGTGTGCTGTCACATGGTGCATTTCTAATGGCCTCTTGAATGCTCAGTTGCAAATAAACACTTCTGTTTTAAAATACAAAGAGCAAAACAAACTAAATCTAAAAATACAAGAAGGAACTATGGTATTTTTTTTTTATTCTGTGAAAGAGAGCAGTGTTCGCTAAAGATAAAACAGCTCTAAAAAAAGCTTACCCGACAGGCTTCCAAATATAGATTTGCCACTGTAGGGATTATGGAGGTTGCAAATAGAAGAAGGAAAGGTTCTCTTCCATATACTTCCAGCCATAATCACTGTCACTGTCCCAGCATGCATGAGGAGTGTTGGGATTACTTCCTTCTTGAAATCCCAGAAGAAGAAATGTACTTTAGTATATGCTGAGTATTACAAGGAATAGGTTTCATAAGTGTTATTCTTGACTGGCTCTGTATTAACATATCTTGCCATTATAATTTGCATCTGTTTCTGTCTAGGTTGATTTTTGATTCTTTTCCCAGCCCTTCTCTCTCTCAATTTCTGCCTCCACACATAAAGCCCCAGCAATGCTTCTATAAACATCAGCATCTCTGGAACACAGTACTCTTGTAGGACAGGGCTACCATCCTTTGCATGTGAAGCCCTGCTTTAGAAAGTGCCTCCCACAAGTGGTGAAGTTTATAGAATGCTTTAAAAAATAAAGGAAAAAACTATCTTATATATTACACAAGATGGAAGAGTTGATTTGAAGCTCAAGAGTGACCCTTATAAACCAAGGACTGCACAATAGCAGTGATGTTTGCTCGAAGTTACAAGTGTTGTTTACGTTTGGTTCTCAACTTACTCTCTAGTGTGCATGAAAATAGCATAAAATTCCTACTTTTTAAGCCTTTACTAGGGTTGATATGTCCTGTCCCTTCTTGTTCTGTGATTTTTCTCCTTACTCTCACTTTGTTTCCTGCCTAGTTCAGTCTTTCACCTGCCTTTTCTTTGAGTTCTGTATGTTTCCTTGTCTCATAATCCTCCTGAGCCACTCCAGGTGTAATAGTGTTGAGAATCTACAGGGTTTGAGATATTTGGCTTTGAAGGTAATAGGGGAAACCTGTATAAACTATATAAGGGAGGGAAAGGATGCGGGGTCTCCATTTCATTCCTTATTATCACGCTGTGCCAGTAGCATTACAGTTTTGCTGACTCTCCCCTGTTTTTCTGTGTCTGATGAATGCTTTGGCTAACCCAACCTGAGTGGCTAGATATCATCTGCTGGCTAAAAAAAGCATAGAATAGGACAGTGTTGAGTCACCCAAACAGGGAGCCAAATGGAGTCCCCACGGTCGGGGGGCCAGAGGACAGTGTGGGCTGCATGGTCTCTGTACCACAGCTACCCCCAAACAGCTGGGGAACAGAGTCCCCTCCAGCCACTTGGCACTCTCCAGTGGCATTGGGTGGCCTTTGACGGCCACATGGGATATGTGGGTTGATCTGTTCATTCCAGCAGGGCACAACCCTGGAGCACTGCTTGGAGCCAGCTCTTAGCTCTTGGGGAACACCAGCCACTTAGTTTCTTCCCATGCTCAACAATTAATTCCTTCTAGCAGACCTTTCAAAAGCCTTTCTTTACATTACAATTCTTTCATTGCTTTGTAAGAGCTTACGTCACATCACAAGACCAAAAAGCACAGTGCAGCTTAGTGTAACTTGACCCTGATCTGGCATTTCTTTGTGATGTGTCATGTCAGAAATGTAAAAAAACCAACATTGTCCCTTTCCTATTCGTTTGGGCAGCAGTGGCCACTACAGGTTGCCTTTACCTTCTGCCTGGAAGATGGACGTGGTTTATACGACTAACAAGGATTCCGTACTGGAAGTAGGAGAAATCATGTTTATGGAGCTTTACATACATTTTGGAGAGGTGAATGTCAGCTTAACAGCAAGTGGGCTCTGAGTTAGTGCTGCTAGGTGGTTGCAGAGAAGCTGGCATTTGCAATTCCTGTGACTTGAGAGCAAAATTGATGAGGGATAATGTGACAATGTACTGTTTTGTAATGTCTGTAGATTTTATTTTTTGGCCTATTTAATTTCAACTCCTTTTAAATAACCCTTTTCCGAAAAGGATTTGAGACAGCTAGAAAAGGCTGAAATTACCCTTAAAAATGGGATGAGTAAGAAATTTTAGAGCATCCTAGGCCCTGTAATAAAGTTCCGCCTTGTACTGAGCCTAAGCAAGAGCTGGCAAACAGCACCTATTACAGCCTAGACCCAGGTCTGATCATGTTAAAATGAATCATATCTGGTTTAGTTTCTTTATATGTACTCAGGAAATTATAATCTATTAATATAGATCTTATAATCTATATTAATCCCATTGCACAGTGTGCTGGCCTGTTGTTGCTTACTGTGAGGAGTCTGTCTTTCACGTCCTCAGAGCTACAGCCTGTTTGCATTGAAATATCACACTCTCAAGAGCCTTGCTGCTCCCTCTGCAAGGATGAACTGCTTCTTGCTTTTAAAAGAAGACTTATAACTTTATCACCTTGGGGATGGTGAGCATGCAGCCCTGCTTTAAAAGGCTTATGTGATAGTAGGAATTGAGGATAGTTTGCAGATAGAGGGTTCTAGGGGTGCCTCAAGTGCTCAGCTTCCAGTCCTGCTGTGAACCTGCTGAGTGACCTTGAGCAACTCCCCACTGCTGCAGCTCCATTTTCCCTTTGATTTTTAAAATTTGTTTAAATCTTTCTATAGCACCTTGTGATATAAGTTCTGATCTCATCTAGGTTGTTAGATACTGGTACAGTTTGAAAGGTGTACAAAAGTGGAGATTGTTCTGAGTTTTTGTACTTCTCTGCAGGGATGAAACATTCCCATACTGTGTAGGGTTAGCAGTTCTGCAGATAAAATACTTTTGCAGAAGAGATTATGCTCTCTATGACAGTCTTGTCTTCTCATCCTTACTTTCTCAGTAAGTTCAGGTGAATCAAAGTACCTGAGTCAGATCCCAGCTTATAATGGAATTAATAATTGAAATGTCTTGCTTCCACTGGTGATTTGTTTTTCTCTGTGGTGAAAAGGGTGAGACCTTCGTGAGCGTGAAATATTGCAAAAAACATTTGAATGAATAGCATGTTGTAATTTCAAATGGAATGTCTAACTAAAACTAGGTGCTTTATTTTGTGGATCTCTTTTCTAGAAAAGGGGAAAAAAAACCCAAAACACCAGAGAGCTCCCTGCCCTCTCCTCCAGTCCTTTATACATATATATATATATATAAAATTATAGAAAATAAAAAAATTTCAAAAGCATAGGCAAGACTGCTTGTGAGTCCAGGGTACATAAAAAAGAGATAGTTTAAATTTAATTTATGGTAATTGAATTTTACTTCATTAATTTAAGAATGTTTTCCTCAAAATTTTGCTTAAAATAATGTCATAAAGTATAGGAGCCATCTCAAATATTTGAAATGTTTTCCTCTGTAGGCAGGGTTATGTGGGTCTGGCTTTTGACTTTGGAGAAAACAGGCACCTTGTGGCTAAACTTATTTAATAGGATATTCACTGAAATTATCGGAGATCTATTTTAACAAGAGGTGAGTGGTACCACAGAAGTGCTATTTCTGTCAATTCATTGTAAGGGCAGAATATGTGTTTAATTCAGATTTAGACAGTACCGTTGCAGATGGCTGTGTTTGATCAGCTGTATTGATCAAAATACTTGTACACGAACTTCAGAAAATAAATGCAAGAGGTGTGTGCGAAATTAAATGGAGGTCTGGTTCAAAAGCCCATTAGTCTCTAGTCACCCTCTATTATCTCTGAAAATGTCTATCCTCCTTAAGTCTGTCAAAGTAGAAATGTAGATTTGTTAATGTTATTTGCAACCTGATTTCTACTTGTGGGCCTTTGTGTCCCTGATGCACGGAGCCCTGTTCCTGCTTAACTCCCTTGTGAGCGTGAGTGTGGGCACGTACATGTGTGTAGGGTCAGTACTGCCTCAAAACCTTCTCAGGACTGGGGACAGAATTGATTTCTTATGCTCCATGGATGGGGCAGCAAGAAGGGTTAGAGGTCAGGACAGAACAGGAGGGGATCTGGTGACAAGTAGGAAGGGAAAGGCATTCCCTTTCTGTTCTCAGGTGTAAATAAAGGTGCAGGCTCATGGCCTCCTCGGTGCCACCAACAGCCCTTCCACCTCTCTCTCTGGGTCTGGAGGCAGCCTGCTGGATGTGCATGTCCATGGGCTCTGTGAGTGTGGCCACACAGGTATTTATGGCCTGTCTGTTACCCTTGGGATAAGTAAGGGTGTTATACCTTTTCTTCTTTTCACAGATGATTTTGACATTCAGTTTTTTTCTGTATCAGAAGATTTAATATGAAAAATCAGGCTGTCCACTGAGATACCTGTGATGATGACCATAAACACACATGTCTAAATTCTGACAAGGAGAGCTACACTGGCTCTGTATTACTTGGGGTTACCTGGTCATTAGAGACTCCTAAGTTGCCCTTTTTGACTGCAGAATTCCCAGGATCTCTCAGACTGCCTGCAGTGGAATCTGCTGAAAATTAACAACCGTTTACATTATTCTGGCTCTCGGTTTTCAAGCTGTAATGAAATCCTTTCTGAGCGACTATGCTGTAAAGCCGTATGATCTATTTTAGCCATGTTACCAGGGGCAATTTTTTAAAAACTGCACTGCCAACCATGAAAATCCATCTCAAGTTACATCAAGGGTATCAACAGCATATGAATGTGCACCTTTCAGTTAACATTACTAGAACTAATATGTAAACAAACAGTAGGTTGCATTATTCTTAATGGGCTTAGAATATCTTTCAATTATTAAATATAGGGCAGAAGGCTATTTACAATTATTCAACAGAACCTTTTAAGAAAACCTGCCCTCCAGTTAGAAGTAAAATGCTTTTTCTGTATTTTTTAAATGTTAAAGAATGAGGATGACAAGAGTAGGCTGAAGAACTCCAGGCTGTGCCCTTCTCTGCACAGCTTGAACTCTCCCTGTATTTATCTGAAGCAGATGTTCCAGGCAGGATGCACGTTGCAGCCAGAGGTGAGGAGGGAGGTGTACAGGACTTCAATACATTTCACTACGGCTCCCACATCCTGTTTACACATAGCTGCTGGCCTGAGAACAACACAGGGAATAAAAAAAGGAAGGTGGAGGGCGGTGTGATAGGAAGGAATGGTTGATGGGAGTCGTGATACCAACACCACTGCACCGCTGCTGGGTGTGCATATCGAGAGTGCTGGAAATTTGTGGTTCCCTTTGCATCGGCCTTTGCCAGCAACATTTTCTCCAAGACTTTGGCAGGCATTGATAGACATGCTGTCTTCAGTCATAGGGGAGAGGAAAGGAAGAGAGGGAGCAATTAGTTGGGAAAAAAAAAAAAAAAGGCAGCTCACCTGCAGAGAAACTATACTTTCTCTCATACTCAGCAATGCTGCTCAGACTCTAGAAAAAACACAGCTGGAATTCACTGAACCAACTTTTCTGTCTCATTAAAATCTTGGACTGATTCTTAATAGTAGAAAGGCACTTACTGAATCACTGGTGGGCAATGAGAAATATTAAGAAAGCTAAGCTCCATTTAAGCAGTCAGTCTGCTGAAGGATGGGTTTTTTTCAGGCTGGATACTTACTGGCAATTTGATTTCTACACACACAGAGCAGTGAAGGGCCCACTTTTCTGTGCACTGAACTTTCATTTTACGTTTCCCTTTCAACTCACTGCTCCTATTCCAAATCATCCACACAAATTCCTGTCTGATGCTAGGGAGATAAGGAAGAGGTGTACATATATACTCTGTTTATCTTCTTTTTTTGTTTTCTTTTCTGTTTTTTAAAAGTATTACTTAAACTAGATCACTAAGGGACCAGCTTTTCATAGTTAAAGATTCATAAAGCCGCTAATGGCAAAACTAACCGGAGGCAAAAATGGAAGAAGAAATTTTTCTAGGTTTTTTTCCACAAGGTTCAGGATATGGTCTAGGAATGCTATGTATCCACTAGGTTTCCCTGTAATATTACGTTCTGCAGAGACTGGCTACTGACTTTACATCTCCATGGTCGTGCACACATACAGATGGGGTATTTTGAAGGACGTGTACTTTCCTGTGCTTAAATGGTATGAATTTTAACATTAAACATCACAGATCAACTGATGTCTCATCAGTCAATATAAACCAATATATAATGCAAAGCAATATAAAAGAAGCTCAACATTTATAAAAATATGAAAAATCTATATTTTAATAGGTTATTATAATCTATTTATTTTATCTCCTACCCATTAGAATATTTAATACTAAAATCATAGCAGAAAAGTTCCTGTTCTCTCAGTCCAGAACATATTAACTTCTTTACTACTGCCTTTTTATTTTTTAAAGAAAGGAACCATCTTAGTACTCAGGATTCCTCATTTTTATGCATCAGGTTCCAGCAGGAGACAGAAGCTTCTAAAGTACATGCTAAGATAAGCTTCTTTTCCCCAGATGCCTTGCTTTTCTTTACCCTATTATATTTGGATTATTTTGTTATCCAAGAAACTACCATGGTGTAAGGTTTTGATTTTCTTATTTCAAATCATCTAAAAGACCAGAAATTTGGGATCAAATTGGAAGATAGAAAGAAAATTTAAATTCTGAGTGTTCTCAAGCCTTTTTTCTAAGCTTCAATCTATTCAGCATTTGAAACTCAATCTTCAGATAAGGAACACCAGTCAATCTCTTCGTTGCTTCCCATTTGTTTTTGTATAAGACAGCCTATCGAGTTCGTTTTTCCATGAAATGGCTATAACAAAAAAAAGATTAATTAAGATCTTACTGTATTATTACTCATAATCCCAGCTCACATTTACATAGCTTTGTAATTGCAATGTTTTTTAAAAGCTTTTCAAGCTGTATATGAAAAAGGTACTACAACCGTGCTAAAAAGCATCTATCTCAGGGTCAGGCAGAGGCTGCATGAAAAGTATTCAATTTTGTGCTGCAAAAAGGGTTAGAACAGAGTGAAGCACTGTAATTGGAAATGCAGACTGACTCTGTTTGAGGAAGAAGGCTATTTCATCTATCTCAATATTTTCCATTTCCCTATCTCTTTTAGTATTTCATTAGAGAATCTGGTCTTTTGCACCAGTTTTGTGGTGGTGTCTTCTACCTTCTGGCGTAAAACTTATTGTTAAAGTGAATGAAAATTTAAAAGTCATCAAGGAAAAAATTTTGCTGGAGTTACTGGTAGACAAACAGCAATATGCCATTTTCAGACTTAAGCCTTTGGCCTCCAGTCCAAGTATGGGCTTTGCAGCCTTGTGGGTTCCTACTGCCACTTGGAAATATTCTCAGTGTGGTGCCTACAACAAAGACCTTGTGAACGACTGCAGAATATCAAAGATGTGTAGCAAATGGAGAATGAAAATTGTATTAATGGTAAAATACTAAGAGACCTTTCCAGCAGAAAAGACACCAGGAGATGAAAAAGCGCTAGGGGGACAGCATGAGTGTCAGCTCCATGTAATAACACAGGTCTGAGTTTTAAACCAGACTCCACTTCTAGTCATCTTTTACTGGCATTTCCAAACAGGGTTGAGGTCATTTAAGATAACATAGTCAAAGATATGACAGATAGCACTCTTCTAGTAAGAAAAGAAACTCAGCTACTCAGCACAAATATCAGAAATGGACATTTTCTAATTGTTTCCAGCAACTGAACATCCAAAGCAATACTCCGTATTTGGAATAAAATAATGAATCATAGCAAGATCAGAATATAACATGTGTGATCTGCTTACAGGAATTATTTCTGTATAATTTGCTTATGATAAATAGAGAAGATAATGATGGCAAGATACCAATATTTCTTACTTTTTCCTGCTTCTGCATTGCATTTTCAGAGGTCCTTGTTTACAAAGCAGAAGTGGAAAGAATTTCAGAATTGGCTTCTAACAATTGCCGTTACCATTTTTATCTTTATCTATTTATACTTTAATCATGCACAGTGGTCAGGAGTGGTACCTGACTGTGCTGACAGTTTTATGATATATGGGATTTTTTGTTCCAAGAACCCTGTTGTCCCGTGGTTGGAATAGGCACTGAAAAGTTTCAATAATCACTCTATCTTTTTAATTTTGTGAAAGATTTTTGATCCTTAGTAAACTCTGTTGCGCTTTGAATAATAGTAAAGAACCTTAGTATTTATATATGCATATGAGGATATATTTTTAATTTGTGTATTAATTATCTGGCTTCACCAGAGCGTTGTCTAAACAGTTTCCTGACCCGTTGGACTGAGTCCAGAAGAGGGCCAAGAAGATGACCAGAGGGCTGGAGCACCTCTCTTATGAAGACAGGCTGAGAGAGTTGGGGTTGTTCAGCCTGGAAGAGAAGGCTCCAGGGAGACCCTGTAGCACTTTCCAGTACCTAAAGGGGTCCATAAAGGGAGACGGGCTTTTCACAAGGGCATCAAGTGACAGAACAAGAGGTAATGGCTTCAAAACAAAAGAGAGTAGATTGACGCTAGGCTGTGAGGCTGGTGGGGCACTGGAACAGGTTACCCAGAGAATGTGAATGCCGCATCCCTGGAAATGTTCAAAGCCAGCTTGGATGAGGCCTTGTGCAACCTGCTCTTGTGGAAGGTGTCCCTGCCCATGGAAGGGGGGTTTGAATGAGGTGATCTGCAAGGTCCCTTCCAACCCAAACCATTCTGTGATTCTATGATTCCATGACCCCTTGCCATTGGCACCTGTTTCATGGGTAGGCTCAGGAATTATTTTGTTCTTTCTTCAGTCGCCGAGATGATGAGTCTGAACAGAGAAAGTCATCACTTTGGTGGAGGTTTAGTTACAAATTATGTAGGAAACTTTAAAAGCATTTGGCATTCATACCAGTCTGCTATAATACTGAATAATAATACTATTCATTCTCATGAAGAGGATAAATGCTTCAATAACGCTTAATGTTCAGTTTACAGTCATTATTCTGGAATGGGAATAACTCAGAAATACAATTATGAATCTACTGTGTCTGATGACAGTTTTAATTCCCTTAATAGTGAACTTGGCCACTGTGAGAATGTCTTATTCATACTTCTTTTTCTGCAGTCATATCTGTAGACAGTGCCCTTGACTCAGTTTAAGTTATGAGCAATACATTATTCATATTGCTAACACTCTCTGCTCAGGAACTTTACTTGCAGACTTAATTTCATGGTTAGTGACTTCATTGTTAGAACAGTAAGGACAGATGGAAAAAAGACAGAATGCTTTCAGTTTGTTTGGACTTGAAGAGCATTGTAAAATATAAAGCAAGGAAACTTAGTGAACCCAGTGCTGCAAGTAGAAGATTGCAAGAGCTATCACTGCCTGAAAAGTTTTCGTGTTTGATCACCTTATGATTTTAGTGCAGAAAAGTTAGGTTATACTATTAAACTAAAAAGAGCTGCCCCTACATTATTATTAATTTTAAAGAGTGCTCAGTATTTGCACTTCATAAAACCCGAAGGAGGGTATGATCTCAAAAGATCATTTATTAATACCTCATCTTCTGTCATTCAATCCCAAACCTGTGTCCCAAGTGCAAAATTTAGCTGACCACTAACTTTTGTTAATGACACTTTTGATCTAACTGCCAGGAGTTGTCTTCTCTTCTCGCCTGATAAGATAAGCACAGTCTTTGAAATATTTTAAGGTAACACTCTTAATAGAGCAAACCGTACTCACTGTGCCAAGTCTTGCACACAAACCTACCATTAGCCAAAAGCAACTACAGGTGCCTGACAAAGATGCAAATGCATAAATTTTAAATGCACAGTTAAATGTAAAGCTGAGGATATAGACCAGCTAAGCACAGTTAGGGCGTTATAATGACATTTTAGAAATCTGTTTTAGTAGATTATTTTTAGAAAGCTGCAATAATTACAATGCATCAATACATTTTTTAACAATACTGTTCTTAGTAATACTTTAAAACATGGAAAAATTGTCATAACTAATGACACTGGATTTTGTAGCTATTTAATTAAGAAAGAAAAAGCTGTCAATGGCCTTTGTGGAGTTTGTATGATAGGAAGGAGGAAACAGTGGAAAAGCATCTGCAACAGAAGACTAAAATATCGTGAAGACTTGTGGTTTACATTTATGATTTAAAAGAGATTACTCTGTGTGTCACATCAAACTATCTAATGGAAACTTGTTTTAGGCAGTGTAGAAATTAGGATTATTCAAAACCCCTCTGCTAATTGAGGAATTGTAAAGGAAGGCATCAGCCTCCTCTTGCACGTTTTGCATTGCAGTTTTCCAGTTTCTTTCCTCAGCACGTCAAAGTATGTGCACATTCAGAGGGTTCTCAGCTGCATTAGCCTTTGACATGTGTCTTCATGAAAGAATGTGTTAATTCATCATTCTAAGGTCTAACATCCATATCTACCTATGTGTATCTGTATCTAATCTATTTTTCTTAGCTTTCCTTTTCCACCGTACTCAGTTTTACAGATAAGATGATGCAATAGGGTGGTATCAGGGTGACATGTACAAGGCAGACCTTAGGAAAAAGGGGAAAAGAAGGCCCATCTCCAGGCTGTCTACACAAATGCATACAACCAAATTAAAAAGCAGGAGGAACTAGAGCTTTGCTTGTGGTCACCAAACTGCATCATCCCTGGGATTATTTTGGTGGGACAGCTCACACGGCTGAAAGGTTTTTATGGAGGGATACACGCTATTCAGAACAAAGAGAATTGTGTTACAGACTGTCCCCTTAGGATGAGGGAGTAGATGAAGCCTTGTATAAACAACTCAGGAAGTCTCTGTACCCACGACCTAGTCCTTCTGGAGAACTTTCTTTTCTCTCGTATCTGCTGGAAGGGCAACAATGTGCATGGTCAGGTATAGGTACTATAAAAAAGAGAGATAACACATCTGCTATTCACTTAACAAGACAGATCTGGTTGGTTTGTAATAATCAGTGAGACCCTTGGTTATAGGCACCATGAAATAGGAACTCAAGATCCTGAGGGAGAAGAGCAGATTTAAAGTTATTCTGGAAAATGGTAGATGAGAAACCTCGAGAGGGAGCTTCAAAGAGGAAAGGAACTCAGAATAAGTTTGCAGATCTTTAATGACAGTATCCTCCAAGTACGGGAATGGTCCATCCCCATACAGAGAAAAACAAGGAGATGTAGCAGGACATCAGCTTGTCCAAACAGAAGACTCATGAAGGAGCTACAGTGCAAAAAGGAGACAAAACTCAAATGGAAACAAGAGGAGTCTTTACCATTGCATTCATAATAAAAGGCTGAACAAGGAAAATGTTCATAAGATGGGCAAAAAAAAGGGTTAATTAATGAGGTTTTGAAGGACATGGACCAAGGTGCCTGTAAGCTGATGATGAGTACACTGGGTCTGCCCTGACCTGACCTGTTTAGCACCTTTACCAAGGCCTTGCCAGAGGGGATAGAGTGCATGGCCACTGAGTTTGCAAATGACACCAGACTAAGAGGACCAGTCAATGAAATCTAGGGCAGAGCTGCTATCCAGAAAGACTGAGACGAATGGAGGAATGAGCCAGCAGGAACCTTCTGAAACTCAGAAAGGACAAATGCCAAGTCCTACATCTGGAAACAAATGAACTCCTGCAGCAGTATAGGCCACTGACTGACTTGCTGAGGAGCATCTCTCCAGGAAAGGACTTGAGGGACTGGCTGGACATGAGCTGGTAGTGTGCTCTGGCAGCAAAGGAGACGAATAACATTCTGGGCTGCATCACCAGGAACACAAACAGTAGATCCAGGAAAGGGAAGGAAGTCCTTTACTTGGCATTGCGAGCCTTCATCTAAATACTACATGCAGTATGGAAAAGATCAAATCTCTGTCCTTGGAGGTTTTGAATGCCTGTCTGAGTAAAGCACCAAACAACCTGAACTGATCTTAAAGCTGAGCCTACTTTGAGTAGAAGCTTGGACCTCCTGAAGTCCCTTGCAGCTTAAGTCCTTTCAAGTTCTATGATTAAGAGGGACAGAAAGACAAGAGTTGGAAAGACAAAAGAGTGGGTTCAGATCAGAAGAAATATGCCCTCATTTCATGATTCTGTTTCCTCACCTCTGCATGCTAAAAGAAAAAGTTTTTCCTAAAAGAAGGTTTTCCCCAGCTAGGTGAGCACACAAGAAAATCTCCTTGCAAAGAGCTGCCAACCTGAAATACCTCAGTATTGGCGAGGTCCCAGGAGCACAGGGAAGTTCTGCCACAATCCCCATGCCTCCAGAAGGGAAAGGGGTAGAAGTAGAAGCCAGCTGTAGCTTTCCACCCAAGGAAAGTGTGAACAGTCATTTGGAAAGTATTTCTTCCTCAGACATTTGCATATTAACACCTTGATGGCACTAAATCTGTCTTTCCTATAAAAGAAATTTGAAAGATTCCAAAATGCAATTTATTTTTAACATCCTGTTTTATTTTGATCTTAAGGCTGTCCCTGGGATTACACTGTCTAACAGTTTTCTCTTAATTTGTCTCTTTCAATTTTGCTGACTAACTAACATGAACCCAGAGGCATCTGGCATCATTCTACCAAATATAGCCTACTGATGGGGTGAGAGAAAGAGATGCAGTGTGTTATTATATCTCAGACATTCAGGAAACAAATTTTCAGGTTTATTTGGCCCTTGAAAGTAAACAGTGAGAAGAATAAGTGGCATCTTAAATTTTTACAGAGGTAAATTTTATCTAAGATTAGCAGCTCTGCTGTTGCCTCAGCCATATATCAGAGGATGTACTACTCCTTGTTTAAAAGTGTATTTTCTAGAGCCTAGGTTCAAGGGCATAAAATGAAATAGAAAAAGAGTATCAGAAGGTAATGCTTGGCCAGCCATGTGATGTTATGAACAATATAGTTGCTCGTAAGTCAGCTGGGTATTTATTGCAATTTCTCCAGTGAGAAGGGCTATTGATAAATGTTACTATTAAAACCTTACAATAACAGTAATAATATCTTTCATTTTTAATAGTGCCTTTGATCCTAAAGGGGCAGCTAGTTTACTGCCTGTTTTCCAATTAAAAAGGGCATTCATGTTTTATGGCCTTCATTCTATTCATCCTGGTTACTGGCTTTTTAAGGAGAAGGAATTAACCTGTAGCTCAGGAAAACCTAAAACTACTTTCCATTTCTATATTCCCTTGTCATTGCAGGGTCTCTGCAGGCTCTCCACACAGAGTGCTGTAGGCTGACTCTGTTTATCTCCTGTCATTGATATGATATGACATGACAAACTCCTAATGTTTGCATTATATTAGATCCTTTTATATTAAGAACTCCAGACAAGTAATCATATTCCATTGTACTCTGTACTGTGTAGAGGTTTATCAGAAAAGGCAGTCCACAGCCCAGAGAATCTGCAGTCTAAACCAGACAGGGCAAAGGGAAACAGACGTTTGATCCAATGAGAGCCTCAGACGTGGGAGTAAACTGTAAACAATTTACCAAATTTATTTCGGAAGACTGTGGAAGACTAGGGAACAAAAAATTTCTGGGCTTAATTCTGCTTTCACACAGAATTAATTTGGAAAAGTTCAATTCTGTACTTGGATCATAAACAACAGAAAGTAAAGCATTGAGCTAGACTCCTCAAATGTCAGGATCATATAAAGTTTAGAAATGCTTAGGTTTAGGGAAGATTATTCTAGATTATAGCAATCAATTTAGTGAAATAATTTTGGTAATCCAAAGATTTTTGCCCTGAGCTGAATCTTCTCTCTAGTTAGTAGTTTCTTTCCAGGCTGAAGTCCATCTAGAAAATACAATATTTTTGTAGGAATAGCCCTTCAAATTAAGTGGTATTTTTTACCTTTTTAAAAGTTGAACAGTAAGATTTTTGACAAGTGTGAACAAGAACTTGCACAGCCTTCTGCAGACCATGTTGCACGACAAACTTTATTGCATCCCTCACACAGAGGAGAAACTCCTTGTGGAAATGTCTCAGCTTCCCCTTCTGTAGTAGCAGGGAGATGCAGTAGGTTACAGAGGGAGGGAAGCTGGGACACCCCGTTGGACTTCACTGCACCCCAAGAAAAGCCCCAAAGTTTTTTCTTGAAATCAGCCCTCAAAGCCTGAAAAAAGGGTAAAATGATACCATAGGCTAGGATCAGATCCCTACATAGATTAAATGTCCAGCAGCTTGACTGCTTACCCAGATATTGCCCACAGTACATCAGCTTCTCCTTAGAAATAATTTAGGCAAACTTGGACTTTCTGCAGCATTCTGGTGTTGGACTGGAAGAGGAATATGAAAAAGGAAGAGACTTAAGTGGAAACTAGCAGCTGTTTTAATCAATTTCAAATTTTAATGTGTTTCTGATACTGAATTTCAACATAGCTATTGCTATTAATTCAAAACTCTTCCCAGTGATGCACGTCAACGTGAGACATCTCTCAGTTGTGTTCAGAAAAAAAGAAAAAGTTTATGTTGGCTAGTTTGCTTCTATTATCTTGGCCTTTCGGATGCCAAGTTATACCTTCCCAAATATTCATGAGAAATATATGCATGTGTATATGTATATATTGACACTGTAGTGGGCTTTCTTTTAATACTTGCCCCATCCAAATGGAAACAATCTTAAGCCTTAAGAATTCTTTAATTCTTTGAAAGTGGAGGGATTTATAAATCCACAGCTGGAACAAGAATTGCAAACCTTAAAAGACAGATTATGTTTCCAAAACATGAGGACAAGTATGACCTTCATGTAAAACTATGTGTTTTAGCCTGTGGGTAAAAGTGGTACATGAGGAGATTATTTATGTTTGGGTGTGTAAATAAATAGTAAGCCTTTGGACACTCTTCTTATATTTCCAGTAGAGCCTGCCAGCAGTCTTTTATTTCTGATATGGTTTCAGGATGTTAAGACCACAGAAACATAGCTAAATTAGATGCTGAAAATGCAAAAGTATCTGTAGCACCTCTCACCTTCACAGCTAAGAGGTCTGATTAATTTGAACATGTGCTTTACTTAAATTTAATGATAGTTCCACAGCACTCTGGTTTGCTCCTCCAAACCACTGCTCAATGTAAAGGTCTGGGTCCTTGGTATTTTATCTATCATCTGATCATGAGACGATTTAAATCCTGTACTGGTCATGACAAAAGATTGGAAATGAGTCTAGGGAAATTGACTGCATTTGTACAAATACTTTTCTTTGTTCTATTTGGCTGCAGAAGGGGTAGAACTGTGTCGGCTGTACAGTGATACAATTGGTAGATTTTGTAGAGGTAAAATATTTCTGAAGTAATTGAAGGTGAGATGTAAAAGAAATAAATAATCAGAAAGTCATCTTCTTTAAACATTTTATTTGCCCAAAGCCCTTCACTTTATGAAGTATTGTTCCATTACTTCAAAAATGGGAAAGCAACATTAAGTGTCAGGTTATTAAGTCCTCTGAAATAACCATAACCAATCATAGGCCATCATTATTTTAGTATCGTCTGTGATTAATATTCTTTTATACATGGAATAAATAAACCTAGTCTGATATATATATTATCTTTGTGCTTTGTCTGGAAGCTCCCTGCATGGAAAGAGCTATTCTTTTGGCAGGAGCTTCAACTCTGTGCTATATCCTGCACAGTACTCTCTTTTAGTTCAAGTTTTTGGTTCAAGAGTGCTGTAAAAATACCACCTTTATCTTCTATGCAGTTCTATGTGATAACAGACAAGCACTCAGAGGCTTCGGTATCCATCCTTTTGCATAATACTCCACTAATTCATCCAGCAATTAGGAGTTCTGTGCTTTCTTCAAACAAGGAAGGCTTGAACCCATATCTTTCACCTTAGTGAAGTGCTCAGGCCATGAGGTATTCTGGTTAAGTTTTTCTCCACACTTTCTCTTGAAATGCGTCCAAAAACTCTACCTTCATGGGCCAGAAAGAGTATAGCCAAGAAGAAACATGACTATAGTTTCAGGTTCAGACATTTGGTTAGAAAGGGAAGAAAACCAGGGATGCCAGACACTCTTCCTTAATATGTATGCATATTATATAACTGTTAAAAGAGCCTTGGGAGCAGAATAAAGAAACACAATGTCTATTATTATTAAACAACCACCTGACAAGATGGCTAAATATGTACTGTCTTTTTCTGCTTGTAGTTGCCCTGAGAAATACAGATGCGGTGAATCTTCATCTGTGTTTTCTCAAGTCTGTGGGTAAAATCATCGCAGCATTCATTTCTCTCCTCTTTTTCTTTTAACTAGCATTTGATTTCTGTTTACGGGCTTTTGAACATGTTCCCATGCACCTCATTGCCAAGCAGATCATCACCTTGTAGCTATTGCTTATTTCTAAGGCAGTGCTCTTGGGCTTTTTATTAAGGAAATGCAAGAACAGTCGTGTTTTATTCTGCCAATACCAAATATGTTGGAATGCCAAAGGTTGAAATGAGAAGCAGGAGAAACAATTGTGTAAGAATTTTATAGTTTTCAGAGAGCTCACAGGTATTCACTGGGATAGAAGTGCTGCATACTATTCAAACAAGAAATTAAATATAATCTTTATGCTGAAAGAAAGACATCCTAAATAAACAAGAAAGATTAAAAATTAATTATGAAATCAAGGTACAGAAGATGACCTGCCTCAGATAAAAAAATCCCCAAAACAACAGAAGTAGAGTCAGCAAGACACTCCCATACTTCTGGCACCCAGCTGAATGCCCAGGATGACACGCATATCATATTTCCGCACTTGGATATATCTTCTGTTTGAGATACTTAAATTCCTGAAAACTCTGCTTAGACAAAATTTATCCTGTCATGCAGGTAGGCAAGCTATTAATGTTGTGCCTTGAGATCAGTGCTTCATAGCCCTCCTGGTCCCTTTGATGTGACTTTTCCAATGAGAAACACAAGCGCTATTTAACCTAAAAACCAGTTTGAGAGTTTAAACATAAAAATTCATGAAAATTTGTGTGCATGGGAAAATTTTGAGTGGCTGGCGGTAAACAAAATAACTGGTGGTTTCAATTTCTAACATCTTTAGATCTTTAGAATGGACTTTCCCAGGGATTATATGCATACATTTAGAATATAGACTATATATATACATACACATATAGATGTGTGTATATATTATATGTATGTGTATTTACACACTGACACATTCTGTTCTTCATAACTGAATAATATTCCCACTGAATAGCTTAGAATTTGGCTCTGTTTGAGAATAACATTCTGTATGGAAGAAGTTAAATCCTATCTGAAGTGCAGAATATCTTCTTGGACCTCCTTCAGCTTTACTGTATAAGCAATTAATAATTCAAGATTCAGAAAATAGAAACAAAGAAGAGGAAGCTCACCAAACATGGCTTTTCTTGAGAAACACAGAGGAAAAATTTCCCTAATGTATTCCTAATGTTGAAAGACGATGGAAATTATTGACCTTTCAGCGGTCAGGATTGTGGTTAGACTATATTGTATATGATATGATCTCTTAGTGGGACATCTTTCTAAGGGTCAGCTGCTCAAAGGAAAGGTTAATGTTTGCTGTCATGTACAAAAGAACCCTGCAAAACTTCAGCCAACTGGAAACCCTTGTCAGTTGGAAGTTTAATTAGATTGATTGGTCTTAATTATGTATAGTACTTAATTACAGTTAAGCAGAGGCTAACTAATATACTTTAAATACCATATTCTCAAAATTATTCTCAGCCTAAAGTATTCTATGCTACATGTATATTTGAGTATTCTCAGTTTCCATAGAATATATTAATATTACTACAGTTTCTGTAGAATATGTTAAGATTATTACATTATGCCCAAACTGCCTCCTCTAGCATGTGAAATATGATGTGTCGACAATTTATTTCAGGTTTTGAAACAAACTGAATAGTTGCTGTAGCGGTTGTTACATCACAGCTCATTTGATGTACTCTGATTCAGAACAATAATGGATGAGGTTTTAGGCAATTTTGTCACCTGTGCAGTAAGAGCAGGAGAGGACACATTCCTGAAAGCTTAAAAACTAGAGCCTTCCTGCTGACACATGGTTTGGAACTGAATTCTGGAATGACAGAAGATTTTCTGTACTAGTCTCAAACTGCGCTGAGAAAAAAAATCAGACATAAAGAAAGATTCCAAGGCATTTGCGGCCTTCTGTAAGCTGTTCATTACAGCTATGTGAAAATACAGTTCTTCTCAATTCCACAGCACATGTATGACCTCTTCCTAGAAGACTGGTACATGATAGATGCACGACTTTGAAGCGACTGAGTGCAAACAAATGTACTGCAACCTTTTGACGTGCTCTTTATTTTGCTCTGCACCTTTGACTGGTGTCAGTTTTCTCTCTAGACCACGAGGCTTAGATAGAACTCACTGGAAAAACTACTGCATTTTGCCAAAAGATAGTTTAGAACCAGAATCTTCCTTAACACATGAATAAACTAACTAGCTGCTTTATCAAACTAGAGAGGGATCTGGACCATAACATAAAATACAGTGCTCTACTCCTGTCAGAAGCCTTTGCACTTTTTGTCTTCACTTTTCCCATGGTTCTTAAATCTAAGTTTTATTGGTAGAAACCTGGCATTAACAAGTTTAACTTCAATTTTTAAATTCCAAACAAGAAATGATTCACCAAAGAAGGTCTGCTACCTGTGTGGGGACAGACAATGCTTGACAGAGCCTTCCGTCAAGCATTTCCAAGGATTTTGGCACAAGTAGAGGCTAGTGAGGGAGATGAGGCCCTAACTTGTACTTCTGAGATGTACTTGAGTTCATCAAGGAGTTGAAGGACACTGTAGGACAAAACATGACTTTGCAGTTTTCACACAGTTGAGGGGTATTAGTTCAATCCAAGCAGACTTTCAAAAACCTCACATCTTCAACTATTTTTATTTCTATAATATATTCAATTGACTAAATTAAAGTGAAAAAGCTTTTCCCATTTTCTTTTATTTCCATTTAGAATTAAATTACAATTTACTTGTTTTCTGGAAACATGAATGATAATATAGATAAAACGCAGCAGAATAGAGTGCAAGAAGTGAAAGTATCAAGCTCTCATAAGTAGATGAAAACCCTTGTTTTCTACCCTTTCAAGTTCTTGTTTGGTTGATTCATTTCTGTTCCTTGAAAAAATTTCTTACAACATGACCATGAAGCAGATCAGTATATTCAGGTCACAGGAAACAACAGAAAGAAAAAGAATACATGTGATTTCCTGACTGAAAGACCAATTTCTCTGGCACCCTTCCCCAGATATCCTGCCTTCAGCTCATCCTAATTCAATTAGGAATAGTATTAGGAATGTCTCAAGTTACTGCAATTGCTGCAGCAAAAGGGGAAGAAGATGATAAAAAAAGTACATAACCCTGACCTATGTGGGACTGATCCAAAATAATTCCATTACATGTTATAAAAATAACTGTTACCTATACTACTCTGTAATGGCGATAGCTACGTGGGAATTGATGCCATCATTTATAAAGTGCCTTTGACCTATTCACCTGGACCCAGATCAGTAATCCATCTGGCCTGGGACAATTTCTAACACTTCCAATCTGTCAACAGTTCCAAACAGCTGCCATTTCCAAAATAAAGCCAGTCTTTCAGACAAATGTCATCTCCTTTCCCTCAAGATGTGGCATTATTCTTCTCTTTGCTCCTCCTCTCATAAATTTCACTGATGTGATGGGGGATCAGTAACTGCTCCTTGAAAAAGTGACTGAAGAAGTGGCAGATCCAGTAGCTGATAAACCATCTTAAACTGAAATGATAAAAGATTATTCACACTCATGCTCTGGGACTTGTGATTCTAAAGATATACGGGCTTTATTTCTGCTTGAAAAAAATAGACTGAAAGATTACACTAAAAAGGGCAAAAAGGGTACATAAAATCCACTTTTGACTTTTTTTACTGGATCTTTTTCTTTTTATGTTTATGAAAATTCTGTTGGATGACATTCCATCTTTATTATATACTACAGTCAGTGGAAATTAAATTAAATTTACATGTGAGGAGAAGTGATGACGGGAGACTGTTTGAGTGAGGAAGGGATAAGACACTCTATTGGTCCCATTTGCTCTAAATTCCCAGCCACAAAATTTCCATAATTTTTAAGACAGCCAGCAGCCTTTGGGAGTCACCTGTTAGTAAACTATCATCCATAGGTGCGGTGTAAAAGGAGGTTGTGTGAAGGTGGGCTTCTTTCACAGAGCAGATTTAAATGTATGAATGTCTGTTTCCTTCAGTCCATTTGTCTTGAAGTGGGAGAGAGCTCTTGCAGCTTTTAAAATGTTATAATTAGCTTTAGTCCAGCTCTCTGCTGTCACTGCCAAACTGTTTTTCCGTGTGGAACTTGCGCGTTCAAACTCTTCTTTGTCACAGTCCCCTGTGCAGCTCAGATGGGCGTCACAATGTCCACAGCAACGGTGGACACCTTATGGTTTTATATCTGCCTGTAACATGGAGTTATGGAAGACAAATATATGTACATTCAATAGAAGACTTTAAACTCCTATAAAGACTCAACAGCGAAAATAAAAATTTGATTTTTTTCACTAAGCAGATTACCTGGCATTTTCAATTTGAGGTAAACCTGCTAACCAGTTGCGGAGAGACAAAGTAGCACTACTAAGAACAGTGTTTAAGATATGATAAAAAGTATTAAATTTATTTTCTCTGCATTCCTGAGAAACATGGCGCGAGCAACTAAGTGCTGGCTGAAAGTGTGGTTTTACTCGTATTTATTTTTCTGTTGCTTGAATCATGAGTTCCCAATGAGTGCCAGTGATATTTTTATGTAACGCTAGAAGTACAGCTAGTTATAAAGGCAAATGTAGCCAAAGCATATTAACTACCATGAACTTAATCAGGTGTGTTTAAATGGTGGATTTTGCATCTGTGCCTCAGAAGGCATCCTACATGGAACTATTGTTGGAGCCATTTCTACCTACTTCTCCAATTAATTCAGAAGAAGCTGCAAGTACTCAGTGTTACTGAGTCTCTTTAATAGGAGTATAAGCCTACAGCCTTTGGAAGTGGAAAAAAATTTCTTTAAAAAAGGAATTATATAGATCTGGCCATTCATGAGGCAAATCAATAACATTGCAAATAAAGACCCTGTAGCACTCGATGGAAAATATAGAAGTTTTGAAAAATCCTACAGAATTTAACAGATAAGGCTGTGTTTGGTGCATGGCATGCAGGAACCTTTAGAAAGAAACTATGGAAAATACATTTTATATCAAGTCCCCAAATATTTTATACTACTTTGACTGAGACTGTATTAGGTTTTAGTATAAATAGGACAGTTTAATTAATTTTACCAGGTGTTTTCATGCCCAGGAGATACAATCTAGTGGTTTTTTAAATGAGCTTTCCACTAAAGCAAACAAAAAAGACTTCAAAACTTCCCAGGAAACAATCTTTTCTCTTAAAGAGAAATTGGTGATATCATTTTTATTCCCCATCAAATCCTTTTCTAACTTGTGAAGTTTTTTAGTAGAGCTGTTTAGAAAACCCACTCTATACAATGCAGTTATTTTGCAAGTATGCAGTTTATCTCATTGTATTCATCTAACTAGCTGTGTATAGAAAATATGGGGGCATTTTATAATTTCTCTGAGCACTAGTGAATGGATTTTTTCGATTACAAATCCTATTTTACTGTATTAAAAAGAAGAATTCAGTATCAGTCAGGTAAGTGAAGCTAGTTTAGTCCTGAGATGTCCCACTTTCAGAAAGGTTTTGTTTATGCTTAAAGCTTTGGCAACTGGATAATCCGTCAGTGAGTGGGAAGTACATTAATTTATATGGAAGAGTGAAACTAGAAATAGTGAAAATTAGTTACTGATTCTTTATACAACTGCTATGACAAAATAAAACCTTTTGACAGAATCCTTTGGTGTTAAATTTGATACTGTATCAGCTGCAGGAGAAATAGGCAAATTCCTTCTGGCTAAAGTATCCCAGGCCTTCAAAAATATGGAAGCTAATATTGTTGCTTATATGAGGTGATAAAGTGGGTAGGAGTTGTTTTTTTCAAGCAACTGCAGTGAAATGGCATGAGCAGTGATGGTTGTTCAAAATTTGAGAAGAGATTTATGTCCAAGTGTTCAGTGAAACATACCAATATGTGACCAAATTTTGAGAATTCAACAGCACCCAAGAATACTCCTGATACTTCATTCTACCTTTAATTACGGAGCTGAGACTATAGGGGTTCCTAAGGAACTGGCCACTGGAATTTCTAATGTGTGATAATCCTACACTTCCCCCTGAAAAGGAAGGGTGTAAAATGAGTAAACAGTAAGGTATGGCAGCAGTAGCGCAAATGGTCTGCAGGAAGGATTCGGGTCAAAATGGAAATGACTTTACCTTGGAAGCTTCTTAGGTGACAAGAATAAAGAGCTGAAAAAAGCTGTAATCTGACACAATTTTTACACCTCTCTAAAAATATAAGCATAGTCACTGCGGATTCATGGTGAAAGCTTCATAATACCACAAAACCAAGACCGCCTACCTGGCCACCCGTTTTAACCTCTGGATAGAACTGATGTCTCATTGATAGACACTAGCTACGGAAATATTTCCCAAGGGGCAGAAAAGTAAGGTTTTCCACGGGGCTTATTGTTTTCACAAAGTATGTTGGCTCCATAAATAGTTCTGGTTAAAGTAAATGCAGAGGATGCTCTGCAGCTATTTATCCCTGTGCTGCAACCTGGGAGGATGCTGGCTGGGCTCACAATGCTCCCACGTATGCCACGCACAAAAAAAGACTCAGAGTGCACAGTACCTCACGTGAGAAGAGGCTTCTGAGGGGAAAGGGGGCTCACTGAGCTCCCCACTCATGCCTCAGCCTCTGGAGTTGAGACTGTACCTTGGAACACAATTTGGACAAAGGCAGTTTGGGTTTTGGTGGTGCTGCACTGTGGGCAGGTTAAGAGGATGCCAGCACCTTGGAAGGGAGCAAACCCAAATCTGCAGTCAGCCAGAGGCATTATCTGGAAGATTTTGACACGGGGCCCTTTTTACTTGAAGCATGGATGGGATTATGAAGAGGACATGTTAATGTTTGCTAACCATAACAGAACTGCCCTGTTTGACACTGCACAAAGTGATGATACTGTAAAAATTCTTTGGGGTCTTTATGGAAAATAGATCCTTGTTTTAATTCTGTTCTATGATTAGTTACTGCTCCATACTTTTTTTTTTTTTTTTTTTTTTAACATCCTCAGGGGACACCCACTCACAATTCTGTGCAGTTTATAAACCAGAGTTTATTTTCAGTTAGCACAGCAGTACCTCAATGCCATGTGAGAACTCAAGGCTTTATGCATTAGTGGTGCAAACAGAAAGCCTATTTAGCATTTACCACAGCTCACATTGTCTAATCTTTTTTTCCTAGCATTAGATCTACCGAAACATCTGTAAGTCTGCCCTGCTAAATAAAAGCGCCTGACTTTTAGAATGAAAGCGGCTCTTGTAGATTCTGTGTTTGCAACATGTCATATGGTACAGCTTGGTCAGGATATTTTTGAAGTTAAATAGTGTTTAGAGAAGTTCCAAAACAAAAATCAATCCAAGAAAAAAATTCCAAATAGAAGATTTCTGGTTTGCAAAATGTTGAATTGTTGTCAGCCCTGCTTCTTTTTGAGTAAGGCTGATCTATAAAAAAATGGCTTTTTCTGTGTAGTTCTAACAAAGGCAATTGATTTGATTTAATTTTCTTTTTCAGATGAAATAATTACTTTTGTACAGCCATGGAGATATGGTGTTGCCTTATTTAAAGAACAATCAGTCCAGTATGGGAAGGATAAATGTTAGTGTGGCAACTTGTAGGTGCACAAGACCTCACACCTCAACCCCCTTGTCCGTGGAGGAAAATTCCCTGAGCGCTGGATTACACCCTGAAATACCTCTAGTTCCAAGGAGGCTAATTGAACATGTAACTACAACCTTGTTCCAGGTGTGCCACATGTCAGCACAGGCTTTAGAAAGCCAAAAATCTTCAGAGAGAGTACTTTGATCTTTCTACTCCTCAAGTACACCACCAAGCTAAACTAAAAGCAAACAGCCTAGTTTAGGATGTTTTAGTCCGCTTCGGAATGTGATGTTCCCTGAGAGCAGATGTACAGTTTTCTTCTCCTGTCCTTCTCTCATAATTTTACTCCTTTTTTGTTAACCTGAGTGTTATATGATTTAGTTTTTTAAGCTATAGGTTCCCAAACAGGCTTCTAAATAACCTCTTGTGTAAGTATAGGACACACTATTTGTGTACAAATTCCCCAGTCAGACCACAACTCACACAGACTTCTCGTCTCTCCTCTAGTGGGGATCTTGGGAGTTTCCATTTGTCTGAGGAAGGGTTATTTATCATGCGTGTGACTCTGGTTCTAATTCACCTGAGTCTCATGACTGTTTTTAGGCTGTAATGATCAAGATCCCATTTTTCCTTAAAATGGGAAAGCAAATTTCTAGATTCTGTGATTGCAGAAAAAATTTGAAAGTGTGGAATGCTCCTCTGAAATGCAGAATCCAGAAGTCAAATAAAGCACTTTCCTCCTCTTTTTGTTTCAGGTTCTTGCCTTTTTCTAGTCAGTTTCTCCCTTTGGTGTTTTTTTTTTTCTGCAGAGAAGGTGGAGGCACGGGAATGAACTGACACTTTTAGTAATCTATTTTTTGTTCTTGGAGGCTGACATTGAGCTTTTGCTCGCCTTCTGACTATAAGGATTATGCTGGTCTCATTATAACTGAATTGGCAACTAGTCTCCAAACAGCACCAGCTACCAACTCCTTCCCGAAAGCAATTGAAGATCAGTATGCCATGATCTATCCGAACCAAAGACAGATCCAAGGGCACCCTTTCCTTGTAGTGCTTATGGCAGTCCTAAAGAAAAGGCTGGGGTAAGACCCTAAGAGGAGACACAGCCTGACTGACTGACAGTCTGGGTAGCATTTGGGAGATCAGAGGAATTTACAGCACATGTGTCAAACCTACTATTTGCCTCTCAGTATTCTGAGAGGGGTGCAGAAGACTTGCTTTTTCCCTCTTATAGGGTGGTCCCGCAGCCTGAAGGTAAGAGTTCAATGGTGGACGACCAAGACATTTCTTGTTTAATGTTCCTTACTGGTATAATTTTAGATGTGAGTAATTGTTTTTTCCCTCTCTCTTTTTTTTTTTTTTTTTTTCTTACATCAGTGGAAAAAAAATATCAAGAGTATGGGAATATTGGAGCAAGTGGAAAGAGTGAAAACAACTGTTTTACTGGAATATAATATTATGCCATGGGGGCATAGAAACAGATGAAGCTAAACAATGACAGAAGAGAGTGCCTTTAAACATTTTTTCTTGTTCCATTTTGAGCCATAAAATATTCAAAACTACTAATTTTACCATAAAAATAATTATTTTGCTTCTGGACAACTAGAATAAGATTTAAGCTACTGTTGAATGACTGGTTTCTTTTTATTCTTTCTATTTCTTTTTTAAATTTTTGTACTGTCAGTATATTCAGTGCCCATTTTAGTATGGCTCATGTTGCTCAAGAGTGATTGCAACAGACTTTGTGTTTTATACACCCAAGAAACGACTGCTTGTAGCTATCAAGAACAATGTGGACGACTGAGAAGGGAACTTGCTGGTCAGTATTTAACCATACCATTTTGAAAAACAAGTTTCAAGAAAGAGTCACTTACACAGTTTACTAAGAACAAGAAATTCTACAATTAAAAAGGCTTCAAATAAAAGAAGTCATCCTCAGGGAGCCCACTGGGAACTTTTCATTTCATATTGCACTAATGCAATAACTTCAAAATCACTTTGAAGTTATTTCAAATGCCAGATTCTTGAAATCCATTTTTGAGATATTTCTTCAGTAAAAGGCTTTTGGGTTTTTTTTTAAGCAAGGTTCCATTTTTTAATTCACAGATTTGTTTATTGAAGAGAAGAATTCCTTACAAGTATCACAAAGAAGTTATGTTTTTAGAATGGAGGAAAAAGGTATGAATATGTCTGAAATGCAGATCCAGTAGTTTAGATTTGTCTGAAGTGTTAGCTTTAAGAATGACATGATTAATTGCAAGGACTAATAAAATAAGTAGGCCTTCTCACATGTTTCAAATTAAATATATGATCAAGTCTTCTGCTAGATCTGACAGGCTCTACTCTTCAGTAGATACAGAAAAGCATTTTTAACTGTTTCTTTTTCCCTGAGAATAAATGTAAAACATAGTGAACTGAAGCATTTCCCAAATCCATTTATATTTTATCTTATTGTTAATGCAAAACTCTTGAATATTAAACAGATAAATGGTTTGGTGGTTTGTTGTTGCTGTTGTTGTTGTTTTGTTTTGTTGTTGTTGTTGTTGTTTTTGGGGGGGGTGTTTTTTGTTTTTGTTTTTGTGGTTTTTTTGGAGTGAGGAGGATGGAGGAAATGGTTTTTCATTTAGAAATCTTCATTTGTAATTCTCACATACAAAAATGCATTACTTGAAGATTTAGCACTTTGGACCACAGGAATTTTTTGTCTAACTTTGTCAGACATGAAATGAAATTTTCCAGACTATTTGATTCCTACAATTGTTTAGGCAACCCAGAATGGCTTTCATGCCTCAGTTTTACAGAGCAGTCAGGAAATTCGTTGTTTTCCTTTGTCCAACATTCCTCTGTATCTGGATAGTCTGCTTTTGAATATTAGGAACTTGATGCTATTTAATGGTGTAAATAATTTAACATTCTTGGATCTTTTTCAGGTAGTTCAAACCTAGAGAACGCAAAGTTTTTCACTCTTACAAATAAACTTTGGTTGACTCACCTTCTCCACCTTCAGTATGTCATCGAAATAAACATTACACAAAAGCATTACATTTCATATGTGCTACCCCTCTACCAATACTGTGAAGGCAATTGGAGGCAATTGGTGCTGCTCTGAACTGCAGAGTAGTAACCAAATTTTAACATTATCAGCTTTTTTCCCTCAAAACATGAGCCCACGAGCAACAATAAAGAATTTACATTATGCTTTTTACAGACAATGTTTTTTCCTTTCAGGCTGTTTGCACCTGGCAAGTTATCCCAGTCGCCAGCCCATGAAAGTCACAGTCATGCTATCGCAGAGCAGGTGTTTTATTCTGGCTGAGAAGAGCAAGTTTCCAGCTGGAAAACAGCTTGTAGCCCTTTACATATACTGGAAGATGTCACATAACAATGAAAAAAAAAAAAAAGAAGCTAATGAAACTTTGTCTTGGTACCCACAAGTTACAGTAGCTCCTTTTGTTGGCTACGGACTGAGACAAGAATACATGAGGTAAGTCCCCTCATATTTTTGAGCTCTGAGTAAGAAATTACCTGGGGTGAAAATGGTTCCTGAAAAAATACTGTCACAGGTGCTGTCACACAGCAGCATCTTTGCTGATCATCCTGTGTGTAACAATAAAGACCATCTAAACTGAAATCCAGTGATCTTTACGTTCGGCATTGTACGAATCAGCCACTCTAGAAATGCCTTTCCTTTCAACTTCTGCAGTAGATTCATGTCTCTTATTTTATATAGGGCTTGGTACAGCATGCTGAAACCTACAATACTGCTTTATCTCTTCTCAGTCTCCTGTTGTTTGTGAGACTTCCTAAGCCCTTTCCATTTTTTCCACACACTTTCTTTGTACCATTTACTTTGTGTAAGCTACTAATCTTATATTTTTTACATTTACAAAGCTGCCAATTCTCAGTCCCTTTCCTCTTTCCATAAACCCAGGTCTGCTGCTGCTTACTGGTCTCAGGAGAGCATCCTGCTCCCAGAAATTCCTTTTCTTTCCTAAAAAAAGCACCTAAAATGAACAGGGATTCTTTGAGAACTTCCCTTTCCTCTCTGCCCATGGTGGTGAGGCAGGGGCATACTTCCCCCTGTACCAAGAGGAACTGACTGTGTACTTCTCCTTCCAGCCTTCCCCTTTTCCTGGTGCATTGGGTGCCTGCTCTAATGCCAGAAGATAAATGGTAGTAAGGTTAAACAGTGGTTAGCAATGTGACACAATTATTGTGATGTTATAGGCCATATGGAGATTACAGCTAAGGTCCATTGTCTTCACTATGGTTCTTCAGTGCCCACTTGAAAAAAAAAATTAAAAATGCCCTGTCTCCTACTGCCACACGGATCCCATTATTTTCATCCATCCTCATTTTGCTGAGAATTCTTCCATGGCCTCTTCCTTAAAATACACTTTTTTGTGACGCTCCCATCGAACCACAAAAGAACCGCTGAAAAGGGCCAGAAAGAAGGAACCCGCCCCAGGCCTGCCATGAGGCCCTGACAAAAGCCAGAAACTAGAAAGAGAAATCTGAGGAATGAACGCACTGGTCGCCAGCTCCAAACCCTCAGTTCACCTGCTTGCCACTTGTTTGTATAAATGGCTTTTTTCATTTGTAGCCTATATGCAATCTAACTAAACAGCAGGTTCTTTGGTGCAGGAACCTCATTCACAGATGTGATTTGAAAACCAGTGATTCTGTAAAACCACTTGCTTGCTGAGGGTGACCTAAAACAAAGCCTGAGATTCTTATGGAAGCCTGAATATGTATCTTCTAGAAATCAGACTCTAAGAATCCACATTTTTTTAGTCTCCCTGTCACTCGGGCAAGCTTCTGGACAGGTTGTGGACTGTGTTTCAGGAGAAATTTTTAAAACACAGCTGAAGCAAAGACTTGCTAGGAATGTTCTGGAGATCAACAATTCCACTGGTAGTTTCCACAGCAAGGCTTTTGTCTTTTTCCATAAGAGTATTGCAAGAACTCCCTCATAAATCCTATCCTCAATTTCTTTACTATTTTTCACATTTTGCAGAATGTCTCCAAAACATAAAAATATTGTAAATAACAATTCAAAAATGAGACAATGTAATTATAAGAGGCTAAAATAAATTCTGGAAATTATGACGTCATTCACAAATCTGATGCTAATAATGTGCAATAACAAATGAAGATCTGAGAAGAAAACAAAGTGATGGCTGAGAGCCTAATAACAGATACAAACAAAAATGGTTTAACAGTAACAACCAACCAAAAAAACCCCCAAACCCTCTGGCTCCCCCCAAGAAAGAGGAAGCAGAGCTAAAACAATCTCTATTCAAAATTCTGTTCCACAACAAGTCTCAGTGGAGCCTTTGGGACTGTGGTCCCCATATTTCAGTCAGCTATGTGTTTCATGATAAATTTAGGTCTGAAGATTCATGGAGTTCTTGAGTGTTTTTAGCACACTGGCTTTTGTTCTTGCTTTCGTGCTTTTGCCCAGCACCTCAACAGCTGGATCATCCCTTTGGGACTTGAAAAACCTGGAGTTTTTTTCCTCCCTTTGTCCAACAGAATTCTGGCTTAAAAATCTCACTCCAAAAGTTTCTGGAGGGTGCCTTGGGAAATCTGGGATCAGAGGAGCCTCCGAATATTTCTGTGGAAACTGTTCCATTTTGAATAAAATATTTAAATACTTGCTAAGCTGTTGGCCTTGAGGTTAGAGAACTTGCCTGGAACGGGAGAAATTAATATTTCAGACTGCTCTGATTCATAGTTCAGTATTTTATGTTAAACCAAGCAGGGAAAAGACCTCTAGCATTTTCCTTCCAAGTAAGCCTTACTTTAAAGCCCTATTCACACATTTCTTTGTTTGTTTTTTCATGTGCCACCCAAACTTAGGTGAGGGGTATGAATGCAATATAACTCTAGGTAAACCTGGAATTTTGTGCTCAGCATTTCCTGTCGCCTGGCTTTGGTGCCTCTCTAGGCACTATGTCAGACTTTACAGAGCTTATCCTTATGTACTCAACTCTCTCCACACAGCCTGGGCACCTCATCAGGGTCTAGTGAATTGGGATATTTGTTAGTTCCTTCTGTGGGATTCAACTCTAATTATTTTCTTTATTCTAATTATTTTTCTTTATCAATTTCCTATTCAATTAAAAATAAATCCTTCTGCTAATTGTAGCAAGATATGGAAAGCATTTTGCTGCAACACCCTATATCTATGGATTGGAATCTGTGTGATACCTCCTGCAGGACCCTTAGCTGCATATAATTCTTTCCACTGTCAATGTAAGTCAGTCACACTGTTTGAGGTGGTTCAAATTCAGGATGTAGAAAATCCATTTACATTTTTTCCTGGGTTTTCCTGATTACTGAAATAACCTCCATGCTATTATCTTCTACAAGAATTTTTCCAGAGGCAAAGAATTTGGGTGGACTTCTTCTAGTAAAACTACAATTGAGTTTTTCTTCTTTTTTTCCCCTAAAGGTGGGGAACCATTTATACCCTCAATGGGTTCATGGTAAAAAGTCACTGAAGATATTTTGCATGCCTTTTTTATCCCCAAAGGTCTATAAATTGATGGATTAATCTTTGGTATTTAATATATATCTATATAGATCAGATTATATTGCAGTGGATGGCACTCCTAATAGTAACACTGTTGTTTTAGATGCAGGTGTCATGATATGCAAAATCATTCAGCACTAGGTATCCTAAGTACCCAAAAGATATGTTGGCTGCAAGAAATCTCTACAACTCTCCGCCTTTACTGATTATTGTTGTGGACAAGGAAAAAGGACCATAGGTGTTAGCAAAATGTAAAAATTTATACCCGTCTGACTCTGAAATGTCTCTGTAGAGTTATTTTAAACTTACTGCAAAAAACAAAGAGGTTACGAGTATGAATTAACACCTTATTTCATTTAGCATCTCATGGGAATCTGATATCTGAAGAACATGTTATGTAGGCTAAAAATAATAATTTAATCTTTTTCATTCAGTACTACCTAGTTTATAGAGCTGCTTCCAGGTTGAGATGTTGCATTTAATTACAATGCAATAAGAAATTACCTGTCATACAATAATTTTAATTGTCTTTCCCTGAAGCTGGTCTTCCTTGCAGCTGCATAGAGCCAAACAGTTAGGGCAGTTTGACTTTTGCCCTTGGATATCTGGAAAGTTTCTGCTTACCAAGAGTTTCGGTTCCCCCTCAAAGAAGGGTGGTAATTTTCTTGGTTGAAAAAAACAATTATATCATCAGTGTGGTTCCCATGGGGGGTACATCTAGGATGCCTTGAAGCTGAAAAATAAAGAAGTTTGACTGAGAATGAAAGTGATGACTCACAACATGTTCTTGTCCTGTTGCCTGCGTTACCCTTCTTACAAAATATTTTTCAAAATTTCCAAAAGTAAACTAAATATTTAAGTGGTGTTCATACTGTGGAAACCAATGTGCCCAATTACTTCCCATCTTGAGAACAGAGAAACAAATTAAAATCCGAAGCAGCAGGTCTAGAGACTCTAATATTCAAACCCTCTTTTTACTTCTTTCCTGTTTCTCTTGTGATTCTTTCAGTCCGCATTGTCCGGGACTGATTAACCTGTGCTTTCCAGAGCTGTGGTCTTAGAACTGTGCCTTGCTAGCACTTAGAGGCTGATTTCCAGAGAAAGGGCTGGTCTTCATTTCACCTGGGAAAGAATGCAATAACAGCTAGAATTTTAAAAACTCTTCTGTCTCGTTAATAAATTTGTGACTCTGCTATGTGCTGCTGATTACACGGGAAATTTACAACAAAGAAGAAAGAGGTGGTAGATGACGAGGATGGGTACAAGACCCAGAAGAGGGTTATTCTGTACGTAGTTCCTAACAAGCTAAAGCAAACTATATCTTAACCTATGTTCAGGGGCATCATAAAATTATCCTTTCTGAATGGGAAAAGTTCGCCATAGACACAAAACAAGAAAAACACAGTCTCTTATTAGGTTAAAGTATCTTTAAATGTCTAACTGCTGCAGAAGAAATGGCATGGCAGGTTTGGAAGCGCATGTTCAAGGCATTGAACTAAACAGTCACAGAGCAGAGCATTGTCCAAAAAAAGCAAAAAAAGCTGAAGCATGTGACAAGAATATTCAACCACATCGCTTTTTTTTCATATCATGTGTAAGTGAACACTGAATCTTGGCACAAACCCAGCCAGCTGAGGGGAAAGGCTTTCACAGCTCTGTTCTAACCACCAGTCTGTTTCTCTTTTTTCTGTTTTTTTTTTTTCTGTAAGTTTGGGACGTTTCTGTCTGCAGTCTGACCCATTCCTTAAGCATATATACATGTCACTGGAGGATTTAAGAGTCAGAGGCATTGAGAGACTGTCCAGATCCCTCTTTTACAATCCAAGAGACAACTCCAAGAGGCTGAAATACTACTGGGATTTGAAACTGTGTATGCAAAGAGTTTCTACTTCTTCAGCTAGCTAAAGTGTTTTGTTTCTATAATTTCATATGCATTAAAAGTAAATGTGTAGCAAGTAATACTTTAAACTAACTTTCTGTTATTCTGTTGGCATCATCTCCAAAACAGTCGTATGTCTTAATGACATTCCATTTATTTAACTGCCTTTCTCATTAAAACACTGCCCTGGTGGTACTGATTGCTCAAAGTTTGACTCTAGATTATACAGATCTGCATGAAGAGACAAAAACCCAGGACAGAGCAGCAACCCCAGGGAAGGGAACTGCCCTGTTACGAGTTTAATGTGTTGAGGAAAAATGTGCATTGCCTGATACACCTATTAACCAGGAAATTACTCATCACTGTTAGTAATTCTCACTGAAAAATACTAATATAATCCAAGAAACTGGATCTTTCAACTAACAGTGAGTCCAGCACTATTAAAATGGTCATGCATGATTCTGCACATTGAAGCCTTTTTAAAATTAAAGACAAAAACTGATGAAGTATTTTTCATTTCATTTTGTTTGATATATCAGGAAAGCAGATTTTATCAGCGCCCTGAATGGGTTTGTTACAACACAGTACAGATCTATACACTTTGAGATCCTAAGTCCTTGGGTTTTTTTCTCTTCACTAAGCTGGCTTGACCAAGGCTTTGTACTCTGAGGGCAGGCCCTTGAGCTAAGAAAGGGTGAAAAAAAGAGTGTTATGGGGAATTCTTATACTCCCAGTATGAGAAAGTCATTCACGTTTAAAGCTCTCCCCTGGCTAAAATTTGGGTTTTGCCCTTGCAATGAAGATCTTGGGAAGCAACAAAAGTCTGGACTGTAAAAAGCCTTTCAAGGGACTCTTCCCCACTTGTGCCAACGGGTGGCGAGAATGTGAAGGCCCTGTGGTGCTCAGGAGCTGTCTGAAAGGCTGCAGTGGCAGCATGGATGAAGACCTCCAAGCTGCACTGCTCTCAGAAGTAGGGCCCCTAGGAGTGATTTTGGAACGCAATATAGACCCAGCCATAACAGTCCACGGACAGCTGCCAGCTGGAAGGGCCCCTCCAGGACGTGCGTGCAGGGTTTTACCTGTGAAAAGTCCCATGTAATCTCAATTTGCAATCAGTACATGGTGGCACTGAGGCTCAGTGGGAGAAGAGGTGCTGTCAGGCGCCCAGAGCGCTCTGAGAATGTCAAAATGGCACCTCCACTCTCCGAGTCTCTGCTGCCTTTTGCAGGACACACATCCCAAGGATGGTATGGTACTCTCAGCAGAGAATTTATATCCACAGAGCACACACCGTGTGGCCTGTTTCTTGTATTTGTGCCTCAGGAGGCTCTGCTGTGTTGCACAAGATGAGCTGTTAGGTGACACAAAGTCATGACTTCATGTATTCCCTGTGAAATCAATGATACTGATACAAGGAAATGCTAGGAGTTGCTCAAGAAATGAAGATTACAGGTTACTGCCTCATTTTCTGACTATTCTGCTGATGGACCACTCTGTGCAAAGATCAGAGTTAAAATATGGTTCAACAGATTGCCTTGTGGTCTCAGTGACCTGCAGACCAGGAAGACATGAGTAACACACCGAGACTGGAGCTGTTTAATAATACAAACACTCCAGTGATGTACCAGGTGCTGCCTGAAGGCATCAGCTTTCAGATGAGACCCTCAGCTCTTTATCTGAGCTCTAGCATTTTGTAGATAAATGATCACACTGCAGTTTTGGGGAAGAGCACAGGGACAACCCCAGGTTTCTAGCTAACATTCACTTTCTTAACACATCATATAACATACAGAGCGGTTACTGACTGAAGCTTGGCTGTTAATGTTTGCCTACACAGTCACTGTACTCACCAGCACCTAATTTATCTGAAAGTGGTCTTTAGGATTTTGAGAGAGATATTAAATGAAACTAAATTACATTTTTCCATTTTGTCTCACATATAAATCTCTATAAACGTAAACCAATCCTGTGTCCGCAGTTTGAGCACAAGCTTTGCTTCTCATTTGGTTTAAATGAGAGTTTTTCACATCCTTAGAAGCAGTATCGTTTCTGCTTCGAATGTTAATAACATATTCAAAGGGACTGAAAGTTTTGCAAAAAATCAGCAGCTCAAGTCACAGGTGCACTTCTCTTGCAGCACTTTTCTGAAGGAGTGTATCTGCACATAAAGCAAAGGTCATGAAAGCAGCAGAGCTTCCCACACCAGCATTTCCACCTCTATTTCTTATCATCAGATGCAAAAGTTATTTATGCAAGCAGCAGTTAACTGACAGTGGTTTAATTTTTGTGGGGCCTGTAGGCTGTTGTCTGCAGAATGCAATCTCACCTTAGAACTTGATTATTTTAAGAATTTGGAGACATAAAAGACCTTGAGAGCAAGTTAAGTATGAGCTCAGGGAACCAGGAGTCCCTGTCCAAGTCACTTTCCTCTGCTGATTGATTATGGATTTGTTGAAAATCAGATTTAGTTGATTTAGTTTTTATATATTACGTACATTATCCTTGTAATAGCTGACAGAATCTTTGAATGCAAAGGCAAATGAAGAAGTTCCTGTACTAAGTTCATAATTTGCTGGGCAAATTAATATACATTATTAAGGACACCAAACGCCTGTGCAAAACTGCAGTGATGTACAGCAAGTAATAAGAGATGGTGTTTTGAGAAAATAGATGTGTTTTCCATTTACCTAACCATTTACCACAGGGAGGAATTCATTTTGTTATGCTATGTTCCCTAACCCAGTCTTTCATTCTCCTGACCAAAAGCATAAAAAAGTCATGTAAATCACATGTATAATGTATAGAATAGAAATCAACTGCAAATCCAGCTTGTGCAAAATTTTGTGTAAAGATGGAATTTAACTTTTTTTAAATGTTGCATACATTTTTTTCCTAATATATATAACACCACCCAAAAACCCCAATGAAGCACACTCAGTATTCAGATAGAACATCAGAATAGCTCAGTTTTCAGCGTGAAAATATATCGGTATAAGAGTGTCACTACTCACTCATTATTTGCTTATTTGCAAGTGACAGAGCTGGTCAGAAAATAGTGCCAACTATTCCTGTAGTCTGTCTCAGGTTATTTTTGGGAGTCACATCAAATTTTGGAATCTAAAAAAAAAAAAAAAAAATGAGAACAAAAACTTGTAGTAGATATACTGATATTCCTGGAAAACAGGATATATGTGTATGTTATAAAATAAAAAAAATCAACATGTTTTGGATATAATGTCTTATTTCTGTGTACAAATAGGTAGAAATTACTTATAAATGTTGCAAACTTTTCAGCATAATGACTTGTTTTGTGAGAAATGTTCAAAGTAACAAAATTCTTTAAGAGATCAGAAAAGAACAAAGAGATTCTGGAGAAACAATGGACCAAATATATCTCAAGGATAACCCCACTGAGATCAGTGGAATTGCACTAGGGATATACTTGGCCCAGTGACTCCAGAAATGATGTTAATGAGAAACTTTAACACTACTGCTAGAGAAATCTCTATTTAAACCATGCTGTGGCAGTTCATGTGAAAAAGTAAACGGGACCTTCACACGAACTGCACAGCATGTGAGTGTGAATCAACAGGCTATAATAAATTGGTTTGGTTTCCTTCTCCCAGACTTAAGCAAATGTATTATATTGTAGCATTTGGGAAGTTATAGTGAAGGTTATGTATTATTCCATTACATTTCAAAAAGCCTGATTGGATTCAAAAAGGGCCTCACGTTGAAAAATATACCATAATTCCTACAAGAAAGAGAAACTGTATCTCAGATTTAATGAGGGATAAATCCCTATTAAAAATTCCCTTTCTGTCTAAAACTTGATCTGGTAGATATCAGTAAGGTCTGGATGAAGAAATGTTTTCTAAGATAAAAGCCTCATATTTTTCAAAGGAAAGTAAACCCGAATGGGTTTCTAACAAAATTTTACTTCATAATAGAAAGAAGCAATGATTTAAAAAGTGCAGAGGAATGTAGTATCTGACATCCTATGACATGATAAATCCTGAAAATACTTAAACCCACAGAACTTGACCTACCAGAGAAAGGAGTGACCCTTTCAACTTAAACTGCTGAGCATAAAAAAAATTTAGACAGGATCATGATTATTTTTAATTTAGGGTAAAGTACTCACAAATAACAGAAGCAGAAAATGCCTGGATTGCTCTGGCCTGCCTCAGACTGAGTGTAGCTCTTACATAAAGATGCTCACCAGCAGATATGTAGGCATTCCACATTTGCTCCCAGGGATAAGTGGGGAAACTGAAATACAGAAAAAGATAAGGTGGGCAGCATCCCTGAGATGGGGACTAGAAGTGGAGTCAGGATCTCACCACATCCACTGACGTGAGAGGCAAAATCCAGCAAAAATATCCCCATACTAGACCACCTACGTAAAATATGACTGATCCCTCAAGCTCTTTTCTGTTTGAGGATGCTCGCTTCAATCTCCACCAAAGACCAATAACTTGTTTCCTAATCTAGTGTCTGCTTGCAGTGAAGTGTTCAAATGTCTCAAAAAAACCCCAAACCAAAACAACCTAAAAGACCCTCAACAGTGTGTGGGCATGTGAGAGAGATCGTAAATGTGGTGCCTGTGCGCGGGACTGAACCCTCTGCCCTGGGTTTGGTGACCCTGGATGCCCCTTCCAGTCCTCTAGCCCTACGAACTGTGATTTCATTCCAGAGGTCACTGGAAAAGAAATGCAGCATTTCACAGATTTTATCTAGCACATGCAAAATGATCATGTCTTGACATTTCAGCTGTTGAAAAGAGCCAGTATTTACTACCTCACGTGAAAAAGAGCAGAAGGCTAAAATGCGTAACAAAGTAAAGCCATGATACGAGACAGATGAGCTCATTTAGATAAAATAAGACAAGACTCAACCTTCATCTGAACTTCAAATTGAAGCAGTTAAAGCTGTCATAGAAGGAAGATTAAAAGTTAGTCAATTTATTTGTCTTCCAGTTCTCCTTTTTACTTAAGAGACTGCTATTGAAGAGATGGCTGAGATTTAGGGGAGAGCAGTTCCTGCTGCTGCTACAGCTTTCTGAGTGATACTGAGCCAGGTACTTAGCATCTCATGCCTCACTTTCCAGTCACACTCTGGTGTTCCTGCTGCCTCTCCTTGCTGTCTGATGTATGCACTTTAAACATAAAGTTTAGAACAAGAATTACTTTTTATTTTGTGATTTCATGGTGCCCAAGGTCCCTCTTCCAGCCATTGCGTCCAATGTGTTTGCAGTACAAATCACGATGCTGATGAAAATATTTTTGTCTCTGTGTTCCCCAATGTCACCTAGATGAATACATATTTTTGACAGAGATATATTCTTCATATTCTTTCTCTTAGGTTTAGCATTCTGGCTATAACTCACGTGAATTTAAAAAGCAGTAGGAAAAGAGACAGAAATATTGTTTTGCTGGCACTATACAAGCCCCGTGGTATTACCATGCCTTCATTCAAAAGTTAGGAGCAAGCAAAGGCATTGACTACATTTTAATCCATACTTTATGGTAAGCAATTATTATTCTGCTATGTTCCATTTCCCTCTATATTGTTGCAATAATGCTCTGGATTTTTTGCATGAATCCTTTGGGTTAGAAATGTCTCACAAAATATAATGGAAAATATTTTTATAGAACTCAGCATGGTCCCACTCATAATTTGTTCTAAAATTGTTCAGAAATGTTAATTTTTCTATCTGGACTTCATAAATAGCTCAAACACCTGACTGAGCATAAAAATAACTAATGTTTGATGGAAACTCTCTTTTGGGTCCTTTAACCACTGCTTCTAAACTGGCCATTTTCATCCTGTTTTGGGTTGCCTAGCATGGCACGGAAAGGCATTAGCAAAACACCTTAGTGATTCCTACAAGTCTTTGTTTGTGAGACAGTCTTTAGCCAAAACAAATAATCCTTGCTATAGCTCAGAAAATTAGGAAAAGTGAGGTTTAGAACACTTCTCAATAGATTTCTTCAAAGGAAGAACATACTTGTTTAAGCTTCTCGGTCTTTCTGCTGGGGCCTAAGGGATGTCTCCGTCTTTCCTTTCCAGTGCCAGTGCCCCATTTTGTCTTCCACCTGCAAGGCACTTTGGGAAACCTTGCTCTTATTCATTCTCATCTGCTATTCAACAGGTAATAATCTGGTCAACAGGCATAATAATGTTGTGAGGGATTCCAGTCAGCATAGAGCCATGGAATCATTATGGGTAGAAGAGGCCTCTAATATTGAGTCCAACCATTAACTTTACATGACTTTTGGTCCATCTGGAAATCAGCCTGGATACCACTATAAAAATTCACTGCTTGGGGCATTGTTGAAACTGGGCAGATAAGGCACAGAAGAGCCATTCTACTTAGAATTTTGGATGAGCAAAAAGATGATCTAATAACGTTCATTACATACTCACATGATATAAATATACCAGTCAGTTGTATTTTTCAGAGTACTAGAAGAAAAAAAAAAAAAGTAGCAAGATATCCATCCAGGCCAACTGGAACGAATAGTTAAAAAACTAATGTTAAAGAGGAGAAAAAGGAGAAATTGTGAAAGAAAAATATTGATATCTGATTCGAAGATCTTCCATAACTAACATGGTCAATGTGACACAGTGTTGTCTCTGCTTGCCTGTGAAGAATTTATAGATTTTGACAAGGTTTTCTTGCAGCTGTGTTGAACAATTTTTGAATATTACCACAATCCAAATACAAATAACTATTACAATAACAAAACATTGTGAATCATTCTCTGATTATCTTCCAGCCTGTGCAATAGTAACTGTGTTAATCATTTAAATGGTTTGCTGTATTTCCATCCTTTATGCAGCAGTATTTAGAATTGTTCCCAACACTCTGGCAAGGTACACCGCTGAGTTTATGTCATGCCAGTCATTATATAGTTAAATACTAATTTGAAAACCTAGCAAAAATGAATATTAAGTGAATAGGTCAGTCACAATCATTCATGGAAAGGCAGGAAATATTTTAAGGCAACAGAATACAGTTGGCCTAACATTTAGAAAGAGAAGCGTATAAATCACTCTCTTGGCATCTAAGACATTACAAAACTGTCTCAGCTGTAACAGCAGGCTGCAGGGCAATATCTACTGATAATTCTAATTATTGATTTTTTGGGTATTCAATCTCGGTATTTCTATTTCCTTAAAGCCACTTCCCCCAAAGATTTAAATTGCAAATTTCTGTTCTTATACTATAATTTCATCCTACCACTATAATTAGGATGTTGGCTCTCATTCGCAGTCAGTTTTTCAGTTTCTAGGTAGTTATGGGCAAATTAGCCCTTACCTTTTGCAAGCGTTTTCCTTATTCAGTTGAAAAGTACATTGAAATAAATTCAGTTTCTGTAGTGACATTAGGGAGAATATTTTCATTTCAGTTTCTGCTACAATCCACGCTACATTTTTTATTTGCTTTCAATCTGTCAGTGGGGCACTCAGTAATGATCTGAAACTTCACGCACAGAAGAATAAATGTTTTAACCTCAGGAGACCCGGCAGAAGACTACAATAACTTCTAAAATGTGAGAGCAGCATCCTCAAAATGGAAAAAATAGAGTTGACAAAGGAGAAAAAAAGCTGAAACCCCAACTCAAAACAGGATGCAAATTGATCTATTGTATTAATTCTGCAAAGAAAGTGAATAAAGAAGAAATTTTAAAAAAATGTTTCCTCACTTATTCCAAAGTGGATGAGTTTGGACAGCATCTCTGGAGATTATCAAGTCCAACTTCCTGGTAAAAGAAGAGTCAGTGGGAACAGGTTGCTTAAGTCCTTGTCCAGTTGAATTTTGGATATCTCCGGGGATGTCTCCACAATCTCACCAGGCAGCTTTGTCCAGTGTTGGATCACACTTGTAGGAAAACTGTCTTTTACTGAAATTTTCTTAATAGAATTTGCCGTGTTTCAGTTTGTGCCTATTGCCTCTTTTCCTTTCAATGGATAGCACCGAGAAGAGTTTGACTCCGTCTCCCCTGCACCCTCTCTTTGCACACACAGATGAGATTCCCACCATGAGCCTCCTCTACTCCAGGCTCAGCAGCCCCACCTCTCTCAGCCTCTCCTTGCATGTCAGATGTATCTGTTCCTTAATCATCTTCCTTTCCCCTTACTGGAATATCTGTGAAGACTTTTTACTCAAATACACATTGTTTATACATATTAATTATACTTATTTGCACATATTTTAAGAAGTACCGCACACCTGCTTTAGGGGGAATTCTGTAGGGAATGCTAGAATTAGATAGGACTACATAACATTAATTCAGTTCATGTGGTGTGCCTAATACGTTTTTTAACCTATTTTGGGAGGGAGGGGCATGCTCTATTATCCATTCAGTCTACATATTTGTTTCCTATGCACTCTTCAGTCTGTGGCTTGAGGCCCTTGTCTGACATTTATAATCAAATCCTGGTCTGAAAAAAGAAATTTTTTTCTTCACGGACTTTTCAGTATAACTTCTCACTAGTGTAAGTAGCTGTGCCACAAATGTTCACAGCACCCCTGTGAGGCAAGGTAGCATCTCTACTCTCATTTCACTGACAGCCTCTGGCCTGAATTTTTAAAGAACTCTGCATTATTTGCACTTTAAGTGTCCCCACTGACTTCAGTTGCAGCTGCCAGTGCTCAGCACATTTGAAAATCCAGGCTTCTAGAGCTGCAGACTGGCTTGTCCAACACAATCAGCTTAATCGTAAAGCACAATGTTTTTATCTAGTGAGATAACTGTTTGAAACAAGGGAAAATCCTATTCAATGGAATCTTTATGATTACAGCTCCCCTGAATAACTGTCCTTTCCACACTCCTTCATTTCTTAACCACTGTATGAGATATACAGCATGTGGTAATGAAATATGAAATGCATGCATTTTACTGAGCAAACCTCTCACTTGAAATGTGAGGTCTTTGGTTTGAAAATAAACATGATTCAAGGCTCAGCTGGGAAGTGTGTGTGCTGCTCTGACAGCCAGGTCCCACTCTCCTTTCTCAGTCAGCTCTTTTGCACAGCATTAGCCTGATCTTACAATTTTCTTGCGTCAAGCTTCCAGAAATAAGTGTGAAAAGGAAGATCACTTTCCACTACCAACAGGAAACAAAATGACCCTTCTGCTGTCAGCTGGATGATACATGAGCTGTATGCCCTGCAGAAGCCAAGGCTAGTACGGACTTGTTCTCATTAAACAAAGCTAAATACTGGAAGTACATTTAAACTACAGTGTAGGAGCTCCATCTGAACTTCTAGAATTCTGTTAGGTTTAAGATATTCAGCCTTAAGACTGAGTTGCTGGACGATGCCACTGCAGATTTTACCTCTAGTTGATAAAAATGGGAGGAGTGTGTGTAAGAGTGTGTGAGTGTGTATGTGTGTGTGTGTGTGTGTGAGGCTGTCAGGAACGACACTGCTTCTTAATCTTGGGGCACCTCAGAGTTTCAGAGGCCCAATATCACAACTCTGGAGAGTAGTTTGCATTATTTCAGCCTTAACCCAGCTGTTTCCTACTCAGAGTCCCCATCCAACATACTTCCTCCACTACACCAGCAAACTGCAGAGCTCTGGCTGCACGGAGTTGCAGCCTGTTTGTCCAGCCCCATCTCCTAACAAGTTTAGGGGGCAGAAATCCACCCCATGAAGGTCAGGAACTGTTGTTCGACAGACTGCCTCCATTCTCACTATCACAGCTGAAATCCAGACCAAAGTAATACTTCCAACAAACCCTTCTGGAGACACGGCGGGAGGAAAGGGGTTTTCACATTGCTCCATGAATGATCTGCCTCAGACAGCATTTCTCTTGCTTCCCAGGCACATGGCAAAAGCCATCTCCATCCTCATCTATGCACTCTCTGTGCTGCTGTGATCAAGTTATGCCTAAGGATGGCATATTAATAGGTTGTCCGTCTGTGTATGTTTAATTTCTGAGGCTGATGACCCGAACATGATAAGAGCACTGACAGCCATTGTAATTGTATAAACTTGGGGAGAGGGGGGAAATTAAATAATCATAACAAAACTAATTGTCAAGAACAATAAGATTTTCCTTTTAGTGGAATAATAGTGTCATTAATTATTAAAAAAGAAAAAAATTACAAGGAATCATCAAGGCAAAAAGTAAATGAGCCTGGAAACTGCAATTCCTTCTTATATAGGAGTGCCCTCTGCAGTCTAGTTCCTGGGGAGAGATGCTGTGCCCACTCACTTGATGCTGTGCCAGAGAAAATCAGAAATAAGTTGGTCAAATCCGGTGTAGAAAGTTGGGATGTGGAGCCATAAATGAACACCTGAAGCACGGGGTCCACAGTATTAAAAGACCATTCCCTAGACAAAGTGCTAGGACATATGTCTGACGGACAAGCTGAAAGACCTGCGCATGCTTTAGGGGTGGGTTTTCAGATGTGAATGTTGCAGCTAAGAAGTCACAACTTTAATCCTTGCTGCTTAGACAAGGAGCACTTTACTCTTTGTTTTAAAGCTTAGCAGAAACTGTAAACATTCCTGATCTTCAGGAATGTTCTTCAAAGGGGACATTGTCCTTGTCCTTTCAGAATTTTAAGCTTTAAAGCTGGTCACATTCTGCCATAATATTTTAATGTCATTCCTAGCTGGCAGGTAGCAACTTGCTTTTCATCAGTGCCTTATGGAAATAACTCAAGCGTTAAGATGTGACCTTATTCCTGAACATACATTTCTCCATCAAATACAAACTTTACAGGAGCATAATTTCTTCTTTTATGATGCTTCACAAAACATTTCTATTTTTAATTTGGAAAGAAAATTGTGCGAAAAAGAATATTTAATTTGAGAGGGAAAAAGCCCTAAGCCTCTAAAAGTTTATTCTGCCCCCAATTACTTTTCATGCGTGACTATGTGGCAGAGAATACTTCATTATACCAGGTCACCAACTTTGACATCTGTAACCTCACAATAATGGTCCTTTTTGTAATGTACCAAAATTGAAAATCAGTTTAGTTTATGTTCTCACTAGGTTCATGGCTCTGGTGCCTAATATGTTGCTGACTTGTAGGTCAGCATTACTCCCTAGTGAGGAATATTAAATAGCCACAGTTTATATTAGAAGGGGTGAAAAGGTCCAGCTCCAGTCTGCTGTAGAGTTCATATTAGTTACTGCTTTAAAAACTCAGTAAGTTGCATAATGTTTCCACTTATCCATGAGATTGAGGTATGATTCATATCACAGGCATCTTTAAATGATTTGTAGTCCACTATTTAAGAATGTATTCCACATAAATAAATACTTCTTGAGTTTGTATACATGGTTTGTGCTAGTCAGTATCATAAAAGAGGCACAATAGTGCCTGACCTTTATTACTGTGGAAAGAAGTTCCTACATCTAATGGAAAACCCCCAAACAGCCAACAGGAATGGTGTAATACAAAGCACCTCTCTTTGGAAAAAGCGTTTTTGGAGCTTATCAAAGTGTGAATGCTATTTCTCTCCATCAAAAACTTCTGTTCTTTCCACTCCCAGTACTCTCTGTGCCTTCTAAAAATTTCATTTTAGGGCTGTGTTGTTAAAATTAACATTAGCATGTGGGATACAGTGTTTGACTGCAGATAGCTGGTGTGCTCCTTGAACCTGCTTGTTCCTGAGATCTATTTGTGAAACAAATTGGACTGGAGTTGGGGGCCTTGCTTTATCAGTGAGCACACCTGCCTTCAGTAACAAAACTGCTTTTGGGGCTTTCATTTAATAAAGTAACATTGGAAAAGAGAAGATATTTATAGCTGTCTGGAAGATGAAGGATGATAGTTGTTCAGAAAAAAAAAACCATGTTCTTTCTCTCACCATGATACATCTCCAAATGTCTGGTAAATTATTTGCAAGAAAACCAAAGATGCTAAGTTTACAAGCTACATGCTCCACATTGCACAGTTCTCTGTGCAACAGCCCCTGAGGATCCTCTGAAGGTTGTCTATAGGCAGACTGAGGGATGCAGAAGGGGGTGAAGCAAGGAACCATGCCTTTACCTCCAAAACCCTTCATCCAGCACAAAATCCACGTGGATTCCTTACTCAGAATGTGTGACAGCAGTAGGTTCATGACGCTTTTGGTTTTGGTTTTACACTTTAAGATTAATGTGGTATTTTAGTCTCTAATGTGGGTGTGATTAGTTCTTTTAAAGTCATTGGAACTCAGCATAAGTGAAAACACTATCAGATCACAGCCTTTTAATTAGCAGTGTGTTGTTATAAGCTTGGTAAAGGAATTACTGAGTAAAATGATACAGGCTGATTTATTTGAGTCAGATGAGACAGCGATCACAACAGACTGCTGGCCGATGTGGATGAGTCTGTAGGAGTCCCAAATAAAGAAGTGAATAAGATATTTTGTAGTTCTAATTTCTCTGATGTCTTTTGGAAAGAAAAATACCTACACTTAAAGAAAAGGTACTTTCTGCAGAAAAAAAAACCCCAAACCAACAACCAAACAAACCCTTTGCATACTGTTTTTCTCTTTGAACACTAAAATTTCTTCATTGTCCCTCAACTGTTCTGTCTCTTTTTTTCCACAGGATAAAAAGAAAAGCAAAAGACAACCCACATATATCACTATTTCGTTTTATCATAATGATGGTGGACATTTTCAGCTTCTCTCAAAACATTGGAGTATTTGTTGGAGCTTATTATTAAAAAAAAAACCAGTGTTGTTTCACTGAAATAGACAGCTGAATTTGTCACATGGATATTTATATGGATAAGAACTACATTATGTTCCTGAATTTTGATTCAAGAAATATACTGTTTTGTTTTACTGTCCATTCCTCTTTCTCCCCCTCCCCCCTTTTTTTTCCTCTTTTTAACTCTGTTCTCCCTTCCCTCTGTTGTCATGAAAAATTGCCTAAAGCACACCCAAGCCATTAATGTGCACGAGGGTCTCAACTGAGCAAAGCAAGCTGCCTGGTGTGCAGACAGGCTTTTCAGCTCAAACGTCCCAACTAAATCTGCTCTGTGACATTGTGTAGGCCAACCCTGAAGTCCTGCAGCACGTTCCCCATGCAGAGTCCTGCACAACGACTTTGTTCACCACAGCTGGGCCCAACTGCACTTCCCTTGCAGTCCAATTGCCTCACAGCTTCTGGGTTGATGACACGCAGCTCTGGACTCACCTCTTTCATGGGAAAGAAAGTATGTTAACTTTTCCCGTGTTAAAAATTGTCACTTGGCCCAAGTATCCTGACTTCCGTACGCATCTGTCAGAATAATTTCCTTGAAAACTTATTTTCTTGGTCAGCAAGGTGAGAACACAGTCCTTTTTCTCTCTTTTCTTTCCAAAAACTTATATCTAAAACATGTGAACAGTCAGAAACCAGAGACAACAATGGACTCTACGTGGGCACAGCAGTTGCCCGTAAATGACACTTATGCTGGTTCAGAATATATGACATGGAAGGCAGAAATGTTCAGATAAAACTATAAACAAACAATCAAAATCATTACTGCAATTTGAGAACCAGCTAGAGACTACTTGGACATAAATCACTTTGAGCAGAAACACAAAGGAAATATTTCTGACATGTTGGCTGGCAGCCATCTTAAAAAAGGTCTGCTTTTTTTTTTTTTTTTTTTTTGGTGGACCATATGGAAAGGCACGGCACTTCTGTCTAACATCTTTTTTTTCCCTGAAGATCACAATATTTTCATTCAACGCTGTGGTTTTTCTGCACATTAGAATGTGTATTTATGAGAAAAATAACAGCTCAAATCCTCATTACTCTTCATGATTTCACAATTAGAGCTGCTGTACACGACCTTCCCAGCCACAACGCTGCACTAATCTCCCAGTGTGGGAGTCCTCCACCATGACAGAGCCGGCTGAGCGTTCCTGTGAGGGTGTTTTGGGGAGGACATGGGCCTGGACAAGGGGCAGAACCAACTCCCAGGGACCTTGGGCTTTGGGGATTGTGAGGAGAGTTAAATGAAAGGCTGCCTATTGAACTGGGGGCCAAATTCCCTGTCTGGCTTCAGTTTTGAGACCCACTCATCCTGCACTGTGTGCACCATGGCACTCACATGGCTGGGCTCAGATTTGATCTGCTCCAAGAATGGCAGAAGTGCTGTCACCCAACAAAACACTTTATGAAGCTCATGGTGGTGTTTTCTTCTGTCAGCCTCAGGCACAACACAGGCTTCTGTAAAGGAGAAGCCTGGGTCTTCTGCCGTGGTGGTCACTGAGGGTCACCTCAGGCAGCTCCAGGTAAAGAGAAGGGCAAGCAGGGATTGGTAGGGAGGAGAAGAGGGCAGTGTCTGGGTCATTCATGGCTTGGGGGCATCGGACCTAAACTGCCCACATTAAAGAGCAATTAGAAATGCTATTCAGTAGCTGCAAGGAGACTTTTCTGTGACTGTCATGCTTTCCTCTGCTCCCTGATACATCAGAGAGAGATACGGCAAAGCTACCTGCTCTCATCCACCCTTCTCCGGGTATTTGTGTGCAGGCAGGGACACCCAAATGGGGCTATTCCCACCGGGGGGAGAAGAAGATGGGACCCAGCACCCTTTATCATGCAGGATGGCAAAGTTTCCTCTGACTTTCAGCCGTGCCTAATATGGACAACCCTGCTCTGTTACCAGCTTGCAGAAGGTGGGACTTTTGCCTTCATGTGTTCCTGTAATACACCCTGCAGCACAATGACGCAAAGTCCAAGAAAGGGCAGCCTTCATGCATTTGGTGGAATTAATGCTGAACTACAAAAAAAGTCCCCTTGCTAAGGCTGTGGGTATTCTTGACATTTCTTTAAAGCGAACTGCAATGCACGCTGAACAATGTTCAGAGTCCTGCTGAGGCTTCAGTAACTTAACTATGCTTTATTCTTTCTAACCCACCCACATACATACTTTACCAATTTAAACTTTTTATAGATCCTCCTAAAGTATTTTCTGCTGTGCTTTGCTCTTAATGTCACACTTGTTTTTCTCACTCCAGTCCTTGCTCAAGTACAGGGTGCCTTCTTATGTCTGTGTAATGTTGTGCAAGACAGTTTCCATACCTTAGTGGAGAGCAGAGCTAAAAGGATGAAGGAAGAAGAAATAGAAGAACTTTACCTTGTGCCACACCTCCATCAGGCTCTTCTGTATAAAATACACAGCACTGATTTAGGAGCTTTGCTTCTTTCATGCCAATAAATTACTGGAAGCAGACATAAAAATGCAAATGGAATAATACTTCCATGAAAACTGAAGTTCTTATAACTTAAGGAAATTGTTACAAAGCAAAAACAATGCTAATTGTACAATCAGGCCCAGGCATACACTCCTGCAAGTGTAAAGACAGGGTCTTGCTTACAGATCAAGTTCATATTCTCTGTGTTGGACACAGTGATTAGAAACATACCTTAATATAACTAAGCAATATATACAAGCATATTTAAAACGAAGCATCAAAAGAGTCATACCAACTTACCTTTCAAGTCAGGAATAATTAGAACCAGTTTGAGACCTATTATTTTCAGCTGTTAGACAACAGGTGATTCCAATGGGATCTGTATCACTGAAAGCCTGTGCAGTGTTTTGCAAGGCAAAGTTCAGATCCATGCTAAGCTAATACATCCATTCATCTTGGAGAGCTTCTTCCCCAGCTAAAATTCTCCTTTGTATTTAAGTAGTATAACAAAGTTCTCATCAACTCAAAGGCATATTCCCTAGAATAGTGCTGAATTTCAGGGCTAACAGCAAAACTTCGAGACTTGAAAGTAAAATGATTGCCTTGTTTAGTTGATAATTGACACGACCTTCCATAAGATTCTTGCACTGAGTTGAGCTGATTATAAAATAAAAGGAATGTGTTTCCTAGAAAAACGGAAAAGCTGTCTTCAAGAAAGATGCTTTTCAGATCTAAAGTACGGGAGTTGAATTCTATTTTCAAATCGAAATCATAAACTAATCAGATTTACATAAGAAAGAGCAACATGCAAAATGTATGAAATTTTTCTGTTAAGGAAAATGATTTCTGGCAGTTGCACCACTTGAGATAAGGGGCGATGGAGACATGAGCAAATGTCTTGGCATCACTTGGTGTGAGCTTGGAGCTCTGCCTAGCCACATTTCTAAAAGAATCAAAGCTCATCTGGCACCCTGTTTAATCTTTAGCTAATGCATACATTGAGGCTCAGACTTCCCCTTTGTATTATGATGTTACCAACACTAATGACTGTTCCACTTCAGTGTGGCATAGAAAGTGGTGAATATTTGGGAAGTTATACCCACAGGCAGAGTAATGAATGTATCTTCACTGGAAGTCATAGCAAGATGTTCATTTGGGCTGGTCATAATTGTGCAGAAGGAAATCAGGGTCTGGTAACAGCTTGGGCACAATAAATAAAGCACAATCCATGCTCTCTCCACCTGGAGGCTTAAACAGCATGGTTTAAGTTTACTTTATTCTGAGCTGAAGAACATGACAGTAGATCCTGTTGGAGGTAGGCATGGAATGGAAGATGTGAATGTCCATTTCTGGTTATGTGTAGGTTTATGGAATTCTGAAGTCCATCTGGGACTGCACTGGGATGTGAGGAAGTCAAGCCTCAGAATTAGCTGTATGATACTGGATGGAATAATTTTTTTCATACAGAGGGAAGGAAGATTATTTTAGAAATGATATTAGTTTATTCTCTACAAAACAGGAAAGGCTTGCCTCAGGCAACTGAAGGAAGCAGCAATTGCCATTTTTATTCTTTCTTTTCCCCGAGGAGATATAAGGCAATGAGTCAACTTTGATTCTCCCCACAGTCCCACTGTCATAGAGGCTGCCAAGTATATATTGGGTTCCCAAGGGCAAAAGGCCTTCAAGCAGATATTTGTGATACTTATCCCTGTGGCTAGTGCTGAAAATTAAAGACACATGATTTTCAAACCCAAAACAACAAGCATAGCTTTCCAAAGACAACCAGCTGCTTCGCTGGGAACTGCCAGAGCAAACAATTAGGAATTCAGCAAGTATATTCACATGGCCTGCTTTCTCCAGGACAGTTTGGAATTCTCTGCCGTGAGGAGAGATAACTTTGATATCTCAGAAAAGTGATAAGAGTGATTACTCACCACTGGCTTTCAGCTGGGGAGGTAAGGCTAAGTATATTTTTGGAAAAAAAAATGGCTGAAACTTACTCAGTCTGCAGGGCAGTTCATGAAGCATACATTGCTTTAGTACCAAACGTGAATTACATTCTAAATGGGAAATTATCATTAAAGGCAGGCTGTTCAGGAGGTTAACCATCACTATCAAAACTGAGGAGACCTGACATGATATGCTTTTATTGAATGGTTTTATAAATGGAAGTGAGAGAGATGGACACAAGTTGCCAGATTCAGCCTCTTTCTGCTAAGCTTCGTGTGGGTGCAGAGACTACTTTGCTGGTGTGGTCTAGCATGCATAACACCCCCATCACTGTACTCAAATTAATAGAGGCAGACTGGACTCAGCTGTGCTCAGGAGAATCACTCCTGAGGTAAGACTGAGCACTGAACTTGTTACATAAAGCAATCCACCTCTTATGCTAGCTTGTGAAAGAACTCCAAAATTGACATTACTAGAATTCCCGAGAGTATAGTATTTCTGTATATCATCTTTTCATCTTCCAATGCACTTGACTATATTGTTCTTCTTCCAGGGAATATCACTTCTCAAACTTTATCTCAGTACTTAATAGTTACTGATTAAATCTTACAAAATTGAAATAACCACAGAGTTCAAAAAATGCACAGTTCTTGGCGTATGTCAATACCTTGGGAGAAATTGTAGAAAGTGTTACAGAACAAGAACAAAACTATTTGTCTGTCACAGCTCCAAAATCCCATAAAAAGTGTTGCCAGAGAAACACCATTTAGGCTGAAAAAGCTGAGATTTCTAAAGTGCAGTACTTAAAAAGGCTAACAAGAAATTAATTGGGTACCAGCTGCATAATCAGATGCTCAAATTCATATCAAGTTTTTCACTATGGATGGCAAAGCATCAGGGCATGAACCTTGGCTAAACCTCATCTAACTCTTGACCTAGACAGTGACCAAATCTTGTGAGGGCGTGACTTTCTACACAATTTCTAAACTCCCTGGTTCTATGTGGGTTGAACACTTTCAGGAAAATAATCCTTTCTGCAAATCTGTTAAATGCTGCTCGCTATTTCAATGAGTGCTATCTTATCACCAAAGTTGTACTGAGTGTTCCACTGTTGGTTTCAGAAACCTGTCTAGTCCTTGGAAATGAAAACTTTATCTCAGATCTTATCAGAATATTATCACAGGGACCTAAATACAAGTAAGAAGAGTCTGCATCACCAGAGGTTCGGCAAAAACAGCTTTTTAATTTATAGTTATTCAAATGTTGTTGGTTTGAAAAATTACCCAAGAAGTGAGCGCAACAGTATTTACATTCCTTCAACAGAGCTAAAATATTAATCATATAAGCTATGGGAGAGAAAGAGAGCAAAAATATAAAGGATGGAGGGGAAAAAATGAAATTATTGTATCTGTATTCATCTATTACTAATTATTAATTTTATAGATATGGCTAGATTAATACAGATGAAAAGAAGGCAAGGAGAAAAATACATTATTGCACAAGATAAGAGCAGACATCACTGAGGAGCTGATCTTCAGAGCCTTTCCCAAATAATTTCAAATGATCTCACATGAACTGCCCACAAATGAAACTGCCAACTTCACCTCCATTCAGTGCATATTTGAGCCAGGCTTTTACTGAAGCGCTTCTGATTTCTGATCAGAATCTGTTTTTGCTTTGCCTTTCTGCTAATAACATTTGGCACACAGCTGAGCTGCTCTATGAAAAATACAGGTATTAAATTACTGGTGGGAGGGGAATGAACAGTTCAACTGAACTACATAGATGCTTGAAAACCAAAAATTCTTCATAGAGGTTAGTGAGAAGATATTATTTCTTAAGTTAGTATCTTCAAGATAGTATTTCTTAAGATGAACTTTCTTGAATAGATTTTTTGGCAATTTTTAAAACTCAGCGTAATACCAAACAGGTTCTCTACTCTGTTCTAGAGTAGCACATTCTGAGAAAGGGTGGAAAAACACGTAATATTTCGTAAGGGATCTGTCTGAGTCGTGCAGGTAGAGCTATAAGTAAGTGCTGTATTAGTGAGCAGGCAAAGAATGATGGTTTCCAGTAAAGATTTCAAAAGCATTACATTCACTTTAAGAAAACTTCTGAAACTTGGACTTTTCCTATGAATATATGCTACACGTCTCAAAAACATAAACCCGAAGAACTCAATCAAAAGCACAAAAACCGACAATAAAAAGCCATGCAGCAGAAGGAACATTGTAACTAGGATCTGTTTCTAGAAAATGAATACCAGCTTTGCACTCTTTCTCTGCATGCTGAAGCATGCATTTTGGGTGCCTCTGTCTGAATACACTGCATTCTGGCAACATGGCAAGAAGCCAATAAGATAAAACATGCCGTGAGATGATATTTTGTAAATCAGAACTTTCCCAAAGAGTACTGGTAATACAACAGATCTAGAAATTAGTAAAAAATATCAGCAGTTTCCATCTTTAAAAGTTCAGCTTATCTTTAAACCTATTTGCCATCATCTAATGTTAAATGAAATTCATAAAAGTTATGAGTGCAACAGTTAAAATAGCACTGAAGAGCTGGACTGGATAATTAACCTGTTTAGTGACGTGGATGACTAATGCATTAGCTCTGAATGCAAATATAAATGGATAGAATTCTGCTGGTGTTATACAACCATAAATCTGGAACAACCCTTCTGAGGCCCCTGGAAATTCTGAGATGTTATAGGAATATAGCAGAGCTCAAAATCCATCCAAAATCACTGTAATACCATAACTCCTTCCTAAACTACATAAGAATATATGTATTTAGGGGGAACAGGAATGGCAAGATTTCAGAGAGAAATTCATAAACAGAAGAAATTCTTTCAAAGGAAAAAAACCCACCAGATATTCCAGCTTGAATGCTTTGGAGTTTTAAAAATAACAACTAACCAATTTTTCATTTTCTTTTAAGCTACAGTTGACAAGCAGGTTGTGCTCTTAAATTATCTCTGGATGCAATACTCAAAGGCTGTAAACAAGGAAACCTAATTAAACTGGTTTGAAAAATGCCTGGTGAAATACTTATGACTAAATTATTTCATCTGTAGACTGAGGCAGCAAATTTCCCAGGGTTGTAAAAGTACCTACATTATAACATGGATCAAAGTATTTGCCATGTAAAATGAGAAACAGGCCAGCACAAAACTGACAGAATTAATTCATGGTATACACTTTTCCATCATAATAAATGCTGCTTCTGTGCACTGAGCCATCAGTAATCTCAATTCTTTTTCCTGTAAGTACTACATCTCTGGTTAGATCAATTTGTCCTTTCAGGGTTATTGTACTTTGATTTGCCTTGTGCTTTACACTTCCTCCGCAAGCTGCAGTTTAACAGATTTTTATGAAGATGCAACTACATTAAAAGAAAAATATTGTTATGTCTTCATAGTAGAGCTCTTGAGCCAAAGACCTTCAATCTCCTGTTGGCTATATACATTAAAATTCACAGTTTTTGTACTGCTTCAGAGAATTGCTATGATATTTCAGTGTCACCATAAATAAATGTTCCTTCGTGGAAAATACTTAGTCAAGCTAATGATTTTTTGTTTTTTATTTAACCATCACTGTCACTGCAGAGCCTGAAATACATGATAAGGAAGTAGTAAAAATAATGACAGCAGTGTCTATCCATAGTGCACTGAAAACAGCCCTTTAGCTCCTGTGCAAACAGCTTGTGGAGCGAAGCAAAAAAAGATACTTCATGTCCCATCCCTTCAAGAGGCTTTGAGAAACCTGGTCTATGAGGGTGTCCCTGACTGTGGCAGGGGCGTTGGAACAAGGTGATCTTTAATGTCCCTTCCAACAGAAATCGTTCTGTGATTCTGTGATTCCATGAAATGCAGCTTTAACTTGACATACGCTACCTGCACAAGCCTGCACACAAGCTCACAAACCTCACTTTAAAGATAACAACAGACTGCCAGATACCACACCTGAATTACCCATTGCTTTCATAGCTTGGCAACCACTTGGCAAGACCACTTGTACAAGCACCTGCTGATTCTTAGACTTGCCAACAAGATCCCCTCTTCTGGATGTGAGAGACTGTCCTGTTTAAAACACCTTTAAAAGGTTGTGATTTACACCAGTTTTTGCCACTGTACAAGCATTAAGTGTGCTTAACTCCATACGTGCTTGCAACCAGCCTGGGGACCCAGAGATAACAAGGTAACATTCATTCACCTGCATGGCTCCTGACTTGGCATGTGGAGAGGGCCGTGTGTAAAACAGGGACTACAACTTAGATTTCACTGTACCTTTCACTGTTAGTCAGACACCTCTTTCTCTTCCTATTTGTATGAATAGTACACAGCAAACTTGTTTTCTTCAAAGAAAAATCAAGGACCTCCCTTCTCTGTTCGAGCAGCAAACTACCCAGCTACTCTTGAGCCTCCTCCACATTTTTGTCTTTGGCTTTGTAGTTTGATCCTTATTGGAGTCTAAATGTTCACTAAAGATGGCAAACTTTGTCTTGAAACTGGCAGAGCTATTCTCATTTCTCCAGTGATTGTGCAGGAAAAAATACTCTGTGTGTTGCACAAAAGCTCAGTTGCTCTTTTAGATGGACTTCCTATCTTTTCTTGGTCATTTGCTTTAACTATATTGAGCAGTCGTGAGCAAGTGAATGAAGGAGATGAAGGAAAACAGTTTGAAATTAATTAAGGCTTAAAGCCTAAAATCACATTAAAGATGATTTTCTGGATCTGGATTCTGTTCTGTCCCTCTCCAGCCAGGATTCATTCTCCTGACAGTGGTCCAGCAGCCACTGACATGGACTATCTCCTCCAGTGGTATACCCCCAGCTGAGGTGCCCAGTGCCCGCAGGCCAGATGCAGAAGAGTTAAACTCTGTGAGAATCTGAGCATTTTTGCAAAGGTCCGAGGATCCTCACAGACTGGGTGAAGCCAGAATCTCCTCTCCTGCAATGGCAATGGATTCTGAAATTGCTCAGAGAAGGAAAGGATCAAAAATATGAATCCAGTCTACCCCAGGAAGAAAGAGACTAGACTGAGAAGATGCCAGTCTCTCTCAAATTTTTAGATCAGACTGAATGTCAGCATAGCCACAGGACATGGGACACTTTTGCTGACAATATATATCGAAAGTGCTCTCCCTTGCTGAAGATTGAAGAACATGAGGGTAGGTACTTAAAAAGACAACACACAAAAGTCAAAGCAAGCAGATCAAACATAAAATAAGAAAGAAAAGAACAAGCAGTATGCGTTTCTTTGAATCTGGTCAAAAGCTGTAGGCTGCTTTACTGTTATCTGAATGGGATCAGATATTGTTGGTATAGCAATATGCAAAAATCAGGTTGTTATACACGCACACAGTCTCTTTTACCAGTTAGCACTTTGCAATACTACAAATCACCATTTCCCCTCTACGACCTTTCTTAAACAGTCAGCAGTCTAAAAGAGGAACACAAGGAATTTTACACTAGACGAAGAAAAAAAGAGGATTCACGCAAATGTTCATTCCCATGTTAAACAGAAGGGCACAACAGAGATGATATACATGAAACTCTCCTTTGGTACTGTGACCTTTCTTGAGGAATTAATTTTTTTTTTTTTTTACAAAAATAAATCCAACTGTAAGTGTCCTGAGATATCCAGAAGTGAAGCAAACTAGACCTTCTGACTTGAGAAGGTGAGAAATGAAAATCTGTCAATCAGTGCTATTATCTAACAATATTAGAGCTGCTCTCTCATTTTTTTCTCTCTAATAAACTACTGGAGGACCAGGTAAAAGAGCTGTGATGAAGGCTCTTGGAAAAGTCACTTATAACCAACAGCAAAACTCAAAGTTAGGTGTAATCCTGTGAACAAGGGCTCCCTCTGTGCAAGGACACTCCCTGTCACAGGACAGGAACAGTGTGCCACAGTGAAATGTGCCAGCAGTGGGAGGAAACACATAAAACAAATTAGCCCTCTCCCCTTTCCACCAGTAAATCCATCTGGTAACAGCTGTTACCTATCCAGTTTATACAATCTCTTCTCCAAAATCTTTGATGTCCAGAAGACTGGAAAATCTAATCGTGTCTTGGGAAAGAGGATAACAAAAATATTGAGAAAGTAATAAAAACACAAACAATTCTCCTATTGCAATACTTGCTGAGAAAGAAAGTTCTTCAGATCTGGTTAGTTAGCAAACTCCTTTATAAACCAGTCATGAATGGAGGAAATTTACTATTCATGGCTACAGAAATAAAATTTTAAGAAAAGGACTTGCTTCTTTCAGCAATAGTGAGAACAATGATATATTTTCATTTGCCTTCCTAAGGACAAATACGAAATGAGAGCGTTGAGGCTTCCTCCAGAAGCCTGCAGTTTACAGCCAAGGCACAGTTCAGCCTGCTAGCCCAAGGACTTGATTCACCATTACATCAGCCATACAGGAATGACACTTGTGCAATGAAGATGGTAATGAGCTAAAAAAGCAAATGACGATATCTCTGGTTCTACTATATGGCCCAACTGGCCAGGAACACCACAGTCTGGGAGGTCTGTGGTCAGGCACCAAGAGTGGAGCAGCTTGGCTGCTACCTGCCGTGCCAGGACTTCCCGGCTGGAAGTCCCCAGAGAGGCACACCAAGCCCAACCCCCGTGGCAATGACATAACTGCTCTTCTTGGCTGCTGAAAGCATCTCTTTGGGATGTGCTACCCATGACATATGCCCCACAGTAGTTAAATGAGGAATGAGAGTCCTTTTGCATCCCTTTTGCCCCAGACAAGCAGTTGCGGTGTTGCGCAAAACCCACTCCCCCCCCCAACTCGGGGCATGCCAGCAGGATGCTGTGCACTGCCGCTGCTCCCGCTGGGTCCCTGCTCAGGGCTGTGCTCAGCCAGGGCTTGGCCAGTGGAGCGGGAAACAAATGGCAGCACCTTCTGGGAAACAGGGAGGGGGCCAGTCTTCAGGCACCTGTCGAAACAAGATTATAAGATCGAGGTTGGGAATGCCAATGCGCTTTTCTTGCACGGATCCTGCCGGCACAGCTGTGGTACCTAGCAGAGACTGCAAACCTTCGCACAGAGTGGACCACTCTGGCTGCTGTAAAATCAGAACAGTGCTCATACCAGGTCAGATATGCAAAGTGAGATAATATGAATTTTGAATATGAATTTTAAAGCTCTCCCTGTAGCACAATCTCATTCACCCACAGCTCCTGTGCACACAAATCTCCCTAAAAGGCACCTTGGTTACACATCAGATAATGCCCTCAGAGCCTAATTTTTTTTTTTTTCTGTTCGGAGATTGCTCAGTACAAACTCTCATTAGCTCAGTTTTGCTTTAAATAACTGCAAAATGTCTCCCTGTTTTTGAGGGGGAGGAACGTAGAAGGAGGTGGGGGGGGGAGAGGACACTGTATTTTAGATTTTAAGGGAAAGACCCCCTCCAAAGTGCAAAATCTTTCAAAGATAGATTTAAACAGTTTGTGCACCTTGTGTGTGACTGCTCTCTATAACTCGTACCACACTCTGCCTCCTTCACCCTCTGACACATAACAAGAAAACTGGATTCAAAATGAGATTGCACCGTGGTGAATTCATTCCTTGAATTGCATCGTAAGTTTCAGCAATACACAGCGTGGGAACACGTCGATTAGCTCTTGCTTTGAAGAAATTGGATTTGCAAAGGTCAGCAGTAGCTCAGCCCATTTCTCAGCAGATCTTTGGCTTGCTTTTCATCCCGGGACTAGCAGGGAGGAGGTCAGAGAGGAATGACAAAAAGAACGAGCTTTTTGAAGAGAGCCCAAAGAATCTGACTGTGCTCCCAGCAGTGTGGAGGTTTCTTTTGCTCAAAGCTAATAAAAAGGTAGATTTTAAACCAAATTTATGGTAATAACTTTCTGGGTTTACTTTACATATTAAACAATTAATTGTTTTGGTATAAACTAAGAAATGCTTTCCAGTGTAACTTTTGGTCTGGCAAGAGCTGCCTGAAGCTAATCCACAGAAAAGCCTGCTTGCCCTCCCCCATCCCTCCCACTTTTTGTGCAAAAGGGTTCAGCCAGCCTGGAAAAGAGGTAGAAAAAGGCAAAGCTCAGCCCCCAGTGGAAGTGTGAAATCCAGGGAGTTTGTGCTCTGTATTTCTCCTCTGAAACATGTTTCCCAGTTGTTTAGTTTGCTCCTGTGCCAGTGCACTGAGACAGAGGTAGCTTCATTACCCTTTTGAGCCGGAAAATTCACAAAATATTTTGGCCTCTCTCTGCACCTTATTAACATAAACTGGACTTTCCTCCTGCTGCTGGCAGGGCAGGGTGCTAGGAGTGTGTGATCAAGGCGTTTCAGCGGCTGTCACCAACGCTCTCCTTAGGCTGGCGGTGAAGGATTCCTCCTGGATCCTGAACAGGGGTTTGTTGTGGCCACTTACACCGGAAAGCCGCAAAAGAGGGAAGGAATTGGGGAGAAAAAGAAAGAGAGCGGGTTAGAAAGGAATCAAAAAGTACCAGCAAGGCTGAGATTCTTCACCTGTAAATATCAAACATTTCTTGCAGAAATACAGAACATACAGACTGAAACATATCTCCTAGAAAACTGGGAATAATGGACTCATCTGCTTTGTTAGTGCATTTTTTTTTTTTTTGGCAGCTCACTTTCTCCAGCTTTAAAGCTTTGTGAAGGCTTGAAATGTGGGGAAAGAGTAGAATTGCTCCAGCTGCTGTTGCAGGTCTCCTCAAACTGTAAAAATTTGCTTTTCCCTAGTCTTCCAAAAAGCAATATGGTAGCATTCTGACAGAAAAATATTATTTGGAAAGTGTCCAAATCATAGAAGGCCAAATCTTGATGCTCTGTTGGTTCCTGTTAAGTAGCCAGTACTAATCCAGGTGAATTTTTCTTGTCATTGATTGAGCAATACTGGCCTTTGCCCTTACTAATTTGACTCAGAAAATTCCCTTCCAAGTCTGTCCCAGGAATTCCCAGAGGTCTGTCTGCTGCAGAAGGTGCCAGCAGGAATACAGCAGAAATAATGCTGGAGTGGGGGCACTTGTAGCATGAGCAAAAGGGATGTAGGACAGAGTGTTTTAGGCAGATGAAGATGAGAAGAGAGTGGTTATTGTCAAACTGACAGATAAGTGATGTTTCTGTGACCTAACAGGAAGAAATAAATGCTGGGTTTAGGGTTTTAGCGAAGAAATGGCTTGTTCACCTGCTGCTTCACAGCTGCATCAGACTTCCACCAACAGCTGATCACCACCACTAAAGAGTGAGTCTATGGAGAGCTTGTTAATAACTCTGCCAAGGAGATTGTGCAAGCTCCTCTCACAAGCATTGTTACCGCAGATCCCAGCAGACCCTGGAATTTCTCATTACCTCACATACCAGCAAGTCTTCAGAAGTGCCTTCACTTTCCAGTTACAGAGACGGAAGCAAGTAGGGGATCTGAGTAAGGTCCTGCAGCTAAGGGGATCGCTCTTCAGAAACAGCACTTTGTGCTAAATATGAGATCCCATCTAGAGGTTTCTACATCTATATCCTTTCTAGGAATATAATTTTTAATTTGACAGATTTCTACAACATTTTACCTGAAGAAGATTGTATTTTATGGACACATACCTCATTTGCAAATTTTTATCTGAGTAGTGCAGGTTAACATATACCTAACCTGGAGAGCTTAGGCATGAGGACATGTATCTGGATTACCTGAGCACAGCTGTTCATGGTCAGTCATCAAATCCCAAATCCAGCTTCTTTTCTCTATTTAGCATCCTCTTGTCTCTCTTTTCATTTTAACACTCTTTTATGTGTGATGTTTTTTATCAACACTTACTTCAGCATCCTTCAGTGGAGAAAGGCATCCTTGTCGCACCTTTCACATATGAATAAGCTTCGTAACTGAAAACACAAAGTATTGGTTTCTTTTTTTCAAAAACAAACCAAAGAAAGTTAGGAGGTTAAACAACTACAGTTGAGGGTACCTTGCTGAGCAGCAATAAAAAAATAAAAGATTGGTCTGAACACATATTTTTTTATTAAAAGAGAATGAACATAAATTACAGCTGCTGAGCATGTAGTCATTCTTTTTATGAGGTGTTTCCCTATACCCATATATGATTTCCACATATAAATTCCCTATTGGACTGAAAACTCCTCACATGAAACTGGTGCTTTTCTTAATAAATTGGCCACAGAATCAGTATTTCAGCTCAGATGTAAAAAGTTCATTAGGGAAAAAAAACATCCCAGTGTCCTGGTGGAAAGCAATACCAGACACTATTCAAGCTAAAAAAAGATCTGCCTGCAGATTGTGTAGCATTTTTCCTCTGCTTTTCTACTTAATTATTTTCCATAATTTAATAAAATCCAATGCAACATAACATACTGTAATGGTGCCTGCAGTAACAGCCACTTCGTCCAGAGCAGAAAAAAGCAATTCTGTTCCATTGAGGATTTCAGCATTCTGAGTTTTGTTTCCTTTAAAACTTTCTTGAAGAAGGGCACCTAGCTCTGAAACAGTGTGAGCACAGAAACCCTGAAGTCCTCTGCTCCAAAGAGCTTGTTTTATGGAATGCCCTCAAACCATGCAGCGTGGAAGCCTAGAAACTGCTCCAGGTCTGCCTACTGGGGTCTTCTCACCAGAGAAAATCACTTCAACCAGAATCAGATGTTCCATATGGGGTGCTCAGTTGTAAATCTGAGAAAGCACTAAAAGTACGAAATTGTAAAAAAAATGTCTCCAGAGCACACATGAAAATCCACGTTGATGATTACCTTTGTTACTCCATGCAGAAAAGAGCCAATGCTGAACTAAACCGGATGGCCATGGATTAAGGGTCATCTGCTGCTGCCCCTACTCTTGGAAGCGCAGCTGTCTCTTCCTGAAACCAGTGAGTTAAGCAGAGACCAGGTGAAGAATGTGCTCCTAAGAGATTCCCCCTTCCCGAGAAAGATGCTTGGTTTGACACTGGATGCACGCACAACTGCTGGATGTGCGTTAGAACGTGACAGAATGGGGACATTTTTAGCAACACTTCGCTGAACCAGTGTAGCAGAGTGTGGTCCCCAAAAGCACAGTTGATTTCATTCCCATAATTTACTTTCATCTGTCTTTTTCAAAACCTTCCCTAATTAAGCTTAATTACCATGCAGTCACACATTAGTGCAACATTCTGTCCACTTATGGACCACCCATAAAATCCTTCATAGCATTAATCCCAGAAAGTGGTAGACTGCTTGCTTTGTTTTGTTTTCTAATGTGCATAAGTGCCTATAATGCACAGCAATGGCTTTTTGGAACTGATACTTGACTCTGATTATCATGAAAAGAGTCTTAGTTTATGTCAGAAAATCAGAGAGGTCAGAAGAGAGTTTGTGTTTTGGGAAAAACAAGCATTTGTGATGATTTGGAATTTAAGAACTCTGGTGCAGAACTCAGACACGGAAATTCCCACCTCTTTGTTATATTTAACTCCTTCTTAGGACGGTTATGCATTAGATCATAACAATTTGGATACCCTCAGCCTTTGTGAGTTAGTCAGGTTCTCTGCATAACTTAAGTTTGCAGACTTTGCAGATTCAGTGAGTCTTCATCCCAAAAAAGCAGCAATCCCATGACCTCATGCAACCCGTGCAAACGATCATTTTTAAAGATGGACAAAGGTCTAGTCTGGAGGATGCCTCTAAATATTTTGTAGGAGCTGAACCCTAACAGAGTATTTAGAAATAGTAAAACAAAATAACAACACAGAATCGCAGGGAAGTCAGCTGAAATATTCTTGCAAGCAGCTGATTATTCTTTAGAATTGCAGTTTATCTGAGTGCAACGACTCCCATAATGTAGAAGTCAAAAAGACCCTTGAATTTCTAGGATGCTGAAGCAAAAGCAGCAAGTACCAGGTACGTCAGAAGAGTGTTGGGTGGGCGGAAAATTCACACGACTAGGATAACAAACCTAAAAGATAAGAACGAAGTAGTGTTAGATAATAAAATTGAAACTTCTGTAGCAAACAGACAACACCATGACTTATAGCAGAGAGATACAACATGAGGGAATTTCAGCCTCACTCACTTTGGTGAGTGATTCAGGGAGCTGGAGATCACACAATATCACTAAAAACCTAATTTGCATCGACATGGTTTCTCAGCACTGGGGGACAACGCCAATATTTTTGCCACTGCTAGAAATACTTTCCTTAGTCCAGAAACGACAAAGAGAAAAGGAAGAACAAAATTTAGGTCCAAGTAAATATTAGTAAGTGATTAAGTTGCATCTAGTCCTTTCCAAAGCTTTCAAGCTTTGTAGGATGTATATATTGGAAAGGGAAAAATGAAAGGAGAAATACCAAGAACTCTCTAACCAGCAAGGACTTGTCGCACATGTAACTTATTGGCTAAATTTGTCCAGCATACACACTACTAGAGATGCACATTCTGTGAAAAAAGCAGAGCTCTTACATTATGCCTGTGAGACAAAAGTAAAGTGGAGAACAGGAGATACATAAATTATCGTCTGTGAGTCCAGAGGCAATTTCTGATGATGATTTAATATTTTAATGTCACGGAAAATCATTCTTTTCAGTCACACCTTTATGAATTTCAAAACTGAGCAAAAAAATCCCTCCTACTTATAGCTTAATTGATTACTATAAAAATGAAAATATATAATTTTTATTGCTTAAGAAAAGCTAGAAAATTTCAAATGACGCGAAATTTCTTCAAAGTTTCTTTCTTAAAAGCTACGCACACAAATCCTCATTGTTATCTAAGCTGATACTATCTTTGTCCCTTATTTATGCCCAGCCCTAGCATTCTTTCTGGGTGGCAACAGCACAAGGCAAACACTCATGGGCAAACTGAAGTGACAAGCAAGCAAGCAAAACAGAGGAAAGAAAAGGAAAAGTGTTTACTTGCTCTGACAACTCTGCTGCAGGGTACTGAGGGTATCATAGCTGCATTGAGTTGGTCCTGCATTTAACCGGTCATTATAGAAAAAATCCAACAATTATTAAAGAGAACCACTCTACTCAGAAATGCTGGGATAAATTAACATGTTGCAATCCTACTGACACCACCAGCATCACTCTCAAGCAGAAACTGGTGTTCTTTTGTTTTGTCGAGTAGGAGTCATTCGTTCAATTTCAAATTCTCTTCCAAACATTATCATGTCTAGATGGCATAAATGTAGCAATCCTGGGGACAACCATGCAAGGGGTCAGGCTGGTTTGGTATGGGGCTTCTGCACTTCAGGTCCTCAGTGTCTGGGGTGCAGCTTAATCCAAGGGTTATAAATAGCAGGGTTAGGATATGTTTGTTGTGGATTACGGTAATCTGGAACATCTTTGTGGGTATTTACTCAGAGAAAACACGGTGCCACCTCAGTGATTGTTTCTATGCATCTTTCTACTTGCTTTCCAAAATAAGCAAAATATCCAATCTCTAAAAATACTGACTACTAAAAAGTACACAGTCCCTTAGGGAAACGAGGTTTCAACATAATTGTGTCATATGAATGTTTGCCTGTCATCTGTTTGCTCTTTCCACCCAGTTTTAACTCCATTCTACAGAAGGGCAGAGGTCTCAGTGAGTCAAGTTCTGACAAGTCCCGTGCAAACTGGGGACAGCTGATGGCTGCACACACAGCAGTGCTACCCTGGTGCTCCCTGCCAGGTGCTACAGGCACGAAGGACGGGCAGGGCTGATGGTGGACAAGAGCTGGAAAGCAGATGGTGAGGCAGGAGAGACAGAAATCCATAGGAAATGAGTCCTCTTTAGCTTGGCTGCCTGTGGGCCAGCTCGTTAACTGATTTATACAATATTTTTCCTCTCAGTTCTTGAGTTCTACTGAAAATTATTATTCTCGCCAGTGATGCTTTCCAGGAACAGACTGAAGTGCTTGCTTCAAAACTCCTGACAGTATCATTTATTTGCTGAACAAGGGGGCACAGCAAACAAGCATTTTCTTATGTTTTGCTTTAACCTTGCTGATGCCTTTTCAGTGAACTATGAGCCAAATTCCTCATTTCACTGCTTTAACAAGTGTGTAGATACTGACATCTCCAATCCCACTTTCCCAGGTCACGATCATGTTTCGTTAGAGACCAACTGAGCCTGAAGAACTCTATTTTCTCATAAATGCTGCTCTCACTGATCTTAGTGGGAGAGCACGTGTGGGTTGGGTGCTTGGTATCTACCTGTGTATGTACATACTTATATTTAATTCAGAGATGCAGCTACCCTGATGGTTATAATTCTGTCCAATAGAATGCAATATTAAATACAGAGCCTGTTCCTATAGACTCAGTTTGAATACGGCTAACCAAATGAACTCAGTCAGTAATCCTGAGAGTAACAGAAATCCAGAGACACCAACAAATCATGATTAAAAGTGCAGGAAGCCTCATTAGGGAATGATTGTAGCTTTCCTACTTTGTTTTGCCTAATAAATATTTAATTTCTGCTACAGGCAGAAATAAGTTGAGGCTTAAAGAAAGCCTTTGTTCTAATGAAAGTATTTTGCTTGCTAATAATATTACAACCCAATGAATAACAAAAGAACTGTAAACTCCAGTGATTTAAAGAAACCCCAGAACTATTCAGAAAACCAAATATATATTTAGGGCCCTAGGCAACAAACTTCAGATACACCCTAGGATAGTAACACACATTCATGATTATATACAGTGATACCATTTCATTGCTTGTCTGGATGAAATCAGTTAATTAAGTTTGTATTGTTCACATCTAGTCCCTGTGATCTAACTACAGGCAAACCTGAGAAATCTAGTCCAGAAAAAAACCAGCACCTTTCCACCTGGGAGGAAATAATAAATCCTCTCATCACTCAGCCAGTGAGCGTGTGGGGTAGTTTGAATAACCCTGGTGTGGACAGCAGGCAGGAGTAAGGCTTCTCACTGCCCACCCTTGCACCCTCCCTGGCAGTGGTGGAAGCCCAGAGCCCAACTCTGCAGTCTGCCACTTATGGCATCTAGGAAAGGGAAAAATTACTGACATGGATTGAATAAATGTCAATGCTTCTCACAACATCTTTAGATTTGTACTATGGCTGTGATGCAAATCTTCGATTTAGAGTAATGGTGCCTCACGTTCAGTAACCAACACCCTGCATCATCTTTCCAAAATGAAAGTTTTGAAAGATGAACTCAAAACAAAAGTTTGAGTTAGCTGCAATAGCAGAGAGAGGATTTCCATCATTGCTTGAGCTCAAGCAGCCAGGCAGAGTTATACTCACTGAGGGCAAACCCTAGCTGATGCAGTTTCTGACATAACTGTAGTTACTTCCTCTGTGTTTCCTAAAAACCTGAGATCAATAAACAATTCCTATCTTCTAATCATAAGAAAAAAAAAATGATGTGCAGCTGTAGTTTGGGAAAATATAAACTTTTATGACCTACTTCTGATTGTGTTTCAGAACTGCTGTAATGGTTTGCCTGCTGTCCTCATTGTGATGGTTTGTACCACTGCCCAGGAAAAATCTACTGCAGCAGTGTACTTATTCATGATGAAAATTCCACATGAGTAACACTCAGGAATATTAGAACCAGCCTGTATGCATATGCACTTAGAAATAGAAATTTTAAAAACAAAAATAATAAAGAAATACCCCAGTAACTCTGTCTTGACCTTAATAAGCACAGGAGTGTCACCAGTCTAGAAGTGTATAACTTTCAGATCTAAATATATATGTACCTCTGTATAAATATTAATCTGAAGAATTTTATCTGCCTCGAGAATGTAAAAAAAAAAAAATTCAAACAGCAGTTCTTTGGCCTTTAGGTAGACTTCAACAGTTAAAAATAGCCCAGAATCCAGAACAGCACCACGACCCCAACAAAAACAACGTTTATTCTTTGTGCTGAAGCCATTGCCCAACTTCCCAGCCCTAATCCTGAGCTGTGCTCCTTGCTGTGCTGTAAGTACGACAAAGGGCAGACGGAGCCCCAGTCAAGATCAGCTCTGAGGCTCGCTGGGGCATAGCTGGAGAGCCGAGCCGTGCCAGGCCCCGGCCGCGCCGCTTCCACGGGCAGCTCCTGGGAGAGAGCTCAGCTGTGCCTCCTGCGCCGTGGGCAGAGCCAAGGGCAGCGCTGCACCCCGCCGGCCCCGCAGGAACACCACAGGAGTAGCTGTGCTGCGTGGTTTCACTCAGGGGAAGCCCTGACTTACAGAAACAGCTGGCTCTGTTTCGGGAAGGGACAGACCCTCTGGACCTACAGAGCACTGTGGGAACAGTTCTGTCGCTTTTATTCCCACTGAGCAGGCCTGTTCCCCCAAGCAGACCCAAACACTTCCATGAACTCCGTATAAATAAGGTTGTAAAGCTACTAATGTTCTTTAACTATAAAGAGATAATACCGACCACGAAACCTGAGCAGCTTTTTCTTGTCTCCCGCACATATGAAAGATGGCATTAAAAGAGATTAGTTTAAACCACTTGCAATTTCCTTTATGCAATAAAAGATTTTCTTTGCTTGGAATTTTCCTATTTATGGTGTGTATTTGGACTCAGGATAGCATAATACTTTCCTCAGTATCCCTGCTTTTAATGATGCTCACAGCATTTGAGCCATTCATCAAATTTGACAACTGAAACAGCTAGGAGTTAATGGGAGCATGAGCAGTTTGACAAACACAGTCTATTTGACAAGGCTGAGGTCAGGACTAAAAGAACTGCTCTTGGTTAAATAAATAGAAAAGCAACAAAGTAAAGCAAAATCTCTGCAGCCATTTATCAACTTTAAAAGCCTTTTTGTTATAAGAAACACTAAGTGAAGCTGCACACAGAGATGGGAATTAAAAGGGGTTGGAAGAATTCAGCTGGCTTCTTTTTTTAGGTGAAATTAAAAAGCTCCGTTAAAACTGAGGGATTATGTCCATAAAGCTGACATGCAGCTACATAATACCTAAACCTACACTTTAGAGCTGTCTGCTTCTGAACTGACTTACTTTTTTAAAGAACCCAGGCTTTTCCTAGATAACAGATTGATTCAGGTGGCACTGAAAGCAGAACAGTATCACAAGAGATGACTTTGCTGACATCTGCAAAGCAGGAGAGCTCTGTATAGGCCTGTTCAGGAGCACAGCTGAGACTCCATCCATCCATTGCTGCTTCAATAACAAATTTACCTGATAGCAACCTGTGCGAGGGGCCTTCCAGAGGGTCTGCAAAGTATCAGAGCTTTGCATTTAGACACAATATTGCCAGTAGAAAATTCCTGGATGTCAAATGACTCCTGGAAGCTAATAATTAGTGCAGCCACTAACTTCCTGGCTTTACTTGGTTCATGCAATTTTTTTTATTTTTTTTTTTTTCCTTTTGACTTGGGAAGATTGGTTTAGGCTCATTTGGTTTTTCCTCTGTCCAAGACCCTGAAGGTTCTAGGAAAGAGAGAAACACTGAATCTGTTCTTGTACTTCCTGAGTAAAGTGGCTTTCAGACCATTGCAGCACACATAGAAAATAAAGGATAATTTCCCTACCTCTTTTTTTTTTTTTTTCTTTTTAATGAAGTGCGCATTAGCAAGCAAAATCAAATCCTTAATATTCTGGGTTTGGTCTTGCATTCTATATACCAAAGATGGTCTCCAGGCACCATAGTGTTGACATCAATGAGAACAAGACTGACTTTCACGTGATTCAGCTTTCCTGCTCTTTAAATTTGGGGGCAATATTATTCTCATGACCAGATAGGACAATGCAAATTTAAGCACTGAGAAATTCTTGGATATTATAGCTGTGCAGAATATTTTTTGATCATTTGCCTACCATTACTTTATGTAATCATTTCTACCATTGTCCAGAAACCAACAGTACCATTAGGGAATTTCCATCAGAAGTAAGTAATCCAGCAAAATTCAGTATACTGTTGCAGTCCTAAAAGTTTCAGGAAAGGTCTTTATGGCCTTGGGGCTGGACCTATTACCAGATGAAAAAATTCCTTTTCTTCAGAGGCCTCTCCATCTTTTCTACTGCTTTTATGACTATTGGCACTTTAGAGATAATAAGGAAAAAAGGCATGTATCGAGGCACAAAGACAGCAGAATGACTATGAACAGTTATAAAATTTACAGATTAATTTTTTGCATCTTGTTCCTCTAATAACTTTACATTTTTTCTTTCATAAAGCAATTTGTACACCTAAATAATATACTTAACAACTCCTATTGCTGCTGGAAAATAATGAAAGACTTATTTTCCTGTAAGTGATTGATTACAGTCTGGATAAATGAAATAATTTTCCCTCTTCTCTTCTCATTATGCTTTGAGCAAAACACCCATTACAGGAGTACTGTGCAGCCATTTGGAGCTAGGAAATGTATTCCATTTAGCCTGTCAAACACAGTTCAATTCCTGTTTTAACTCTGCCTCTTTTCCAAACCTCCTTTTCAAGACTACACTAATATAACCTAATTTTGACAGAGCATTCTGGACTCTGGGCAGCTCTGACTCTTGAGCTCTTTTCCATCTGGAATGGGTTTTTCATCTGCTTAATACCAGAGCTTTCTGGTTTGTTTGGTTTAGTTGTTTTGCAATATACAACCTACAGTCGTCTTATAAAATAATTTATAGCACTCATTTGGCCTCCTTTCTGGAACTTTCTATTTGGGAAAGAAAATCAAAAATAATCAAAGCAAGCTCAACCCTAGTTTTCCTTTTAATAAAAATGTTTTTACCCAAAATATTGGCATGGATGCCTGAAGATTGCACTCTCCTTTCCAATGTCAACAACACAAATGTCTTTTCTAATGGACATAATTGTTACTTTGTGTCATGGCTACATTATATTTGGGGGGGTTGTTTTTCTGTGTTGAAAATCATAAAAATGTGATAAAAATGTTCAGTGTGACAAAAATTTAGTGATAGGATCGTATCTAATCTTTGGTAAAGTGGGATACTGAAACAGTACACAAGAAGAGTAACCCTAATTTTAAGATGAAACTTCATGGGTTCATGCAAAATATATAGAAATTTCATTACTAATATATTTTTTCCTCATGAAATCACTTAACAGTGAAGTTTGGATTCAAAGATTCAAGAGATCTTTTACAGTCTCATATCTCTTGTAAATGTTTTATGGAAGGAATTATTTCTCCGTGCTATACAAAGAAAATACCATTTCACAAAGGCAGATTTGTTATCTACTTGAATATTGGTGAGCTTTTTTTGTTTTTGAAATTCTGTGATCAGCACTGTGCTAAACTGTTTAAGGAAATCCACCCCATTCATGTTTTTGCCCTCTTTTCTTAACCAAATTGAGTTGGTGCTGAGAGATTTTCACTGCAAAAATAAAAGTTTTCTCTTTAGTCTAGTCCTGGGGAAGTGGAGGCTAGGATCAAGAATCTACTTTCACTTTACAATATTATTGCAAGCAAATAATAATAATAAAAATAATATTAGTAAAGTCATCATTAGAGGTGGTGGTGGTTCTCCATAGCTGGTGTACTAAAAAGACCCCTGAATAAAAAGCAGCCTGCATGTGGCATGAAGAGTACGAGAGACAGAGGGACAGAGCAGTTTAGGAGAGTCTTGCTCTAACCCCAGGGTAAGACTGTCAGACTCTTAATCTGTCCCCAAACCAAGAACTAACAAAATATACGAGGTATGAAATATGAAGTGCATCTTTCTGGTTCTCAAGAAGCACTACTCCAATTTTTGTTGTATTTTACTTTAAGAATAGTAATTCAGTACACATCAAACACACTGTTTACTACCTCTATAATTTAGTGCATTACTAGAAAATACTACTTTTGTGCCAGATCAGGTTATGCTGAGTAATAAATCTTCTTTTTAAGCTGTGTGTCTGTAAGTGTACTTTTTCAGTGAGAGAAACCGTAAATTTCCTGTACTTTTACTGATCTCCTAACAACTACACAGACTGCTACATTAGAAGCTTTTACTGTCCACGCTGCACAGGCCACAGAGCTGTGTTCAAGTCAGGCATCTCTCTTGTCAGTCTTGCTACTATTTATTACTATTAAAGTCCCAGCAATGTGCTAGGTCTTGTCACACCCCTAACAGTGGCAGCCCTTTCCCACATTTGAGAAGCCTTCTGAGTTTCAGTTTTACTAAAACTTCTAAGTCATACAGAGCAGGTAACAACAGACACACAACTAGGTAAAAATTTTTAAACTTGGGATGTGGAAGCCAAATGAGGATATAAAAAGACACAATTTAGTAGAGGAAAAGAAAGGGCAAACCTTTTCTTTCCTTTTGGATTTTATTGTGCCTTTTTCTTTTGTTTGTTTGTTTGTTTGTTTGGGTATTATTTCGTGAAGGACAGGCCACAGAGTAGGATTTTACTCAACAGGGACAGAACAATATCCACTGCTTGTTATTGCCCCTCACTGTCTCTAGGCAGCATGGATAGACTGAGTCTTCAAATGGGATGTGAATATGTCACATATAAATGAGAGGGACTGCACACACACGGTTTCTCTGAAATTGTCACAGAGATGAAATTCTTCCGAGTAGGTAAGGGTACATGATTACAGATACCTTGAAAGCTGCAAGCAAATGAATGGAAGGCTTTGCTGATCAAACTGTCTTTCAGCCCAGTTCACCTGGTTTCTATGGCAAGTTATACTATGATCTCTTCTTTTTCATCAAAACATGATTGGGTGGGGATATCATTATTTGCCTCATCCAGGTATTGACAATATCTCAGTAGTGTCCAGAGAAAATGAAATTATTTTTAAATACTTAAATGATGGGATGACATATAAAGAGCGGTGATCCTGCTCTTTTTATGACAGCAGCCAGAGAGAGTTTTTTATCAGAATTACTACACAGTCACAAGAAATTGTTTGCTTTAACCTCAAAATATTTTGTAGCTAGAAATTTTCAGCCAGACTTCTGCATTTTTATAACTTGATTATGGTTGCCTTTGTAGAATAAGAAACATTTATTAAATGAGCTAGACATTGATCTAGATTCATTTAATGTAAAAATTTACATAGAAATTAGTGATTTGAGATGATAATCACTTCCCCCTCCTTAATCTATTCTGTTGGGTCAATTAATGTGGTCATTAGAGACTACTTGCCCTTTAAGCCAGCTTTGAGAAAGACCAGAGCAAAACCAGGCTGCAGTAAAAGACATTCTGCAAGGATGCTGGCACTTGGGTCATGTGTTAGAGCTCTGAAACCTTTCTTAATGTACTGCAGATGTTACTAAGCTTTGAGCCTTTTTAGCTATGTTTTCATTTACTGTTTAGGTGGTCACTGTGCTACAGTGTTGCCAAGAGAGCTTTTGAATCAGCTTAATATAAGAACTAATTATATTAATTCATACAGAAGTAACTGAAAAGACTTCAAGAGTCAAAATATCAACTGAAGGCATTCTATCCTGAATGAAGTAGCTAAACCAACAGACAGGACACGGTTCATCCACCTTAGCAAACAGTTTTTATTTGTGTGCTGAAATTGTCACTGCTGGTTAACCCACTGAGGTGTTTGGCTGGAAGAGAACTGTTACAACTGGGGTCTCCAGAGTCAGTCACAAAACAGATGTTCTAAAGAGACTGAAAAATAATATCTTTAAGTAAAGACTCACAAAAGCTTCCTTTTTCTTGTCCCCAAGCCTTTCCAGTCAGAGAAAACTGTGCTTATTGTATTTATACTGATATTTGTATTTTTTAAATTCAGCTCTCAGCCTTCATAGCTGTTGCCTTTAGGAGGAGTAGGGAACTGAATCCTTTTGTGCACGCAAGGCAAAAAACACTGGGACAAAGATTTTACCAAACACTGCTTCTTCTTTGAGTGTTAGATGGAAGTGGGACTGCATTTTGCCTGTAGCTGCAAACACAGCTAAGAAATCTTATATTGGGCTCAATGGAACCTCTTCCTTATTTTACACACTAGGGCACTGCTGATGTTCAAACTACTGTCACTGTTCTTTTGTGCTGTCAAGCAGTCCCCAGAGGTTATGGCTACTATTGCCTAAATCAGGCTCATTTGAGAGGAATTAGTTCAAACACCGATAACCTGAGCAAACACTGAAGGGAGCATTAGAAAACATCTAGGACAAAAAGAAAAAAATCTGCTGAATATTTATTGTCTCTAATTCTGTTAATAAAATAGGGTACTGGTCTCATTCTTCTGATTATTTTTCTTACAAGGGAGAGGAGTGGATGGAAGGAGAAAGCGACTCTAATTCAGAGGAATATCCTAGTGAACACCTCCAAAGCATCTGACTATTAGTATCAATGGGGATATCCTTCAGAGAATGACACAGATGTAAGACTTGGGGCCTGCTGCACCACAAACTCTGCCTTTAACTTCACCCAATTAAAATAGTAACTTTTAACCTACAACCCAGCTCTAGTTTTGTGTAAAGGACTGTACAAGCTGCAAAGAAAGGAAGAAATCAAGTCCTGATATTGTAAATAGAAGCAGAGTACCCTTCAAACCAATGACGAATGAGGGCTTAATCTTACATATTTGCCCCCTCAATAAGAAATTCAGAATTAAATCAGTATTTATAAAGAAATTACAATCCAAATCTGCATATGTGTATTCATATGAGAGAGACTGTATTTATCATACACACAGGCTACAAAAATATTCTACAAAACATTTGCAACCCAGCCCTCAATCTCCTGCCACATATGAAAGTTAGATCAGTGTTAACTCAACGGTCAAAACTGTGTTGGGAGAGCAAATATCAGTTTTTCTTATAATGTTTATCTGCCTTGGTCATGTACGATCACTCCAGTACTAGAGCTGAAAGAAATACTAATACAAGAATGTTTCATGCCAAATCTCAAACCACTGGTACAAAAGAGTGTAATTTATCAGATCCAAAGGAAAACACTATCTGACAGTGCTACAAAAGTACTACTATTCATTACATATCTAAAGGCTACTGATCAATAGAGAGCACTATGCTTTTTCATTCAATAGGTTCAAGCTTAACTGATTTTCATGGCTCCTTGAATGCTTTTATGACTAACAAGGCATGATCCACATAGTGCTTTGTCACTGATTTGCAAATAATCTAATAAAGTGACAGTAATAAATCACAAGTATCATTAATAAACCACCATCAAACAAAGCAGTACACTGAAAACAATGTGGAAAATGCACAGATAATTCTCCAACTACTGTGGGGAGTAAACAGGCTAAACACACAGTGCTACTTAAGAGTTGTGAGTTCAATTCATTGTAAACATGTACATCTGAGCTGTTAGAGATTTTCTACTGCAGATGGCAAATACTGCTTCTATGTTTCTTCAGGGCAGGTTCAGACGGAAAAAAAGAAGAGAAAACGAAAAAGAGAAGAGATTAGAGAAAAAAAAATCAAATTGCGTAAACTAGTGCTCGGAACACAAGAGTATAATCAGCTTGGTGATGCTTGTATGCTGCTAAAATAACATTTTATGCCTGTTTACTTTATAATTTTGTACCTCATAAATACCTACAGTAGCTAAAACTGTCAATGGTGCCACTTCAAAGGGCAGTGGCCCTAGGAACAAGATCTCTGAGGTTTGGCCTAGCCACAGTGTGGTTAAAGCTATGACAATGTTTCTTTAAATGCAAAATCTAGCTGGCATAAATCCATGAAAAGCACACATACCTTCAAATGTGAAATTCAGGATTCATTTACTTACCCTTCAGGTGTGGATTTAATGAAAGCCGGGCATTTAACATGGTAACAAGCTTCCACAGACTTCATAGAAAAATCCAGCTCCAAGATACATACAGCAGCAGCAAAGCAGTCATTTGGACTCCATCATCTCTACAAAAAATGCATACAAATAGCAAGTATTTACTTGATGTGGAATCCTAGAAACACAAACTTGTAGCTGTCACACAAGTTATGGTTGGGGTGAACGCTAGACCTTGGTAGTACTTTCCTCTCTAGTGAATAGAAAGTCAAATTGCTTGGCTTTGGACCATTTTGAATTAAAAACTAAAAAATTTGTTTCTTTTGCTTTTAGTTCCCAAATTTAGCAGAGAAGTGGTAAAATTACAAGGGAAAGTCAGCTTCCCTAGAGTTTTTGCCCTGACCAAAATTTTTTGTAAATACCACAAGAAAGCTTTTGTCTACATTAATGTCAATTCAGTATTTTAAGGCTTTACTTCTTCTGATAAAAGGATCATCTGAATTCTTGAACATGAACATGAATCAAATTCCAATTAAAATCTTTAGGTGCTTTTCAACCACTTCTCCGGTGATCCTTGAGCAAATAAATGTTTGTGTCAGTGGTTTGAGGTAAGATACATGATTAGAGCCAATACTAACACCATCTTTCCTCTCAGCCTCGGAAACAAACCTTGATTCAATACTAATAGCCATGGAAAAGAAATAAATTAGGTGGTGGTTAATGGCAGAGTGAATAAGGGTTTTCTCTCTGAAGACCAGAGGACTAGACCTTGGTTTGTTACAGCAAAGGGGACAGATATTACAGATGGTTATTTACAGGCCAAACTCCCAAACTCCAAGGTAAACTATTCCCGTTTCATCTATTTCGGAAAAATACAAGTCCTAAATAAATACTTAGTGCTTTTCTTTTAAGGTGGTAAGGAAAACTGGTGAGACAGAACCAAGGAGGAGCTGAGGGTGGTAAGGAAACCATTGAGCTGGAGGCAGGAGAGAAGGAGCGAGGTGAGCTCCCAGCAAGTGCTTCTGGCACCTTGGAAAGCCCAGCTCCTCTCTGCAGCAGCCTGAAACAGCAACTGATGTCCCCAGCAGCTACCACATCCCATTGTCCGCATCTGGGAGTTTTAAATGGGTGTCTGTGGAGTTCTCTTTAGAACACCAACACAGTGAGACAGCAGTGGGAGAGGGGCTTACCCCTCCCAGGAAAATGCTGTGGTGTGTGGGGCCACAGCAGCTGTTCCCACAGCTGTAAACTGGACCTCAGTATCCCTGCAAGCATTTAAGGAAAGCAAAACACTTTTGCCAGATTTATTGCTTCTAGATACTTTGATTTTTACCAATATAAATGATTGGTCAAAATTCTTGAGAAAATTAATTGATATGAAAAGAAACAAAAAAATTCATTTNAAGGAGACCCTAAGAAAGCTAGTGTTAACAAAACAAACCTGAAGCTTAAAGTAAAAGTGTGACCATCACACCTCTTCTTCAGCATGTGACTTTGTTACTTTTTATTCAGAGGTCACTGCTTACTTTAAATGTGACTTCAGGGCAGAGACGGCCCTGGGGACCAGATACTCAGCTGAGCAACAGATAGATGCACATGGAAGTGGATATTTATAAAACTGCTAAAATGTCTAAAAACTTTGGAGTGTAGAGGTGGGTTGCCTGCTGACATTTGCCCTGCACATACTTCCTATTCAAGCATTTGTTTTAAAATGGTGTCCTGCATTAGTTTAGCTATTCAATTAGGCCACGGAATTACTGCTTTTTTTAATGCTTATTCCTATATCTGCAAATGAGTAAAGAGCCCCCAAAACCTTAGGTCTTTTCTTCTCAGGATGAACCCCTTCACAAATGCTTTTGATTGCAGTTACAGTCATCTCTCCTTTTTCCTACTCTCTTACACTTGTCCCTTTCCCTTTAAAGAAAGTTTAAAAGAGATGATGTCTTTGCACTTCCCACTCCAAGACAACCCTTCACAGCATCTACCAGGCAGGCCTAAAGTATAAAAAGAATCTAACTTGTTCCTCCTGTGCAGAAGACAATATGGGAAAGAGAGCTAATTCAAGCAATCTCGTCTCCTTTCCGTGCCTGAGTTTCGACACAGGGCTTTGATATTTCCTCCCAAGGTTCTTGCTCACAACATCCCCCCGATGCCCTGCCCCAGTGTCCGGCGTGCCTCCAGGTTTGCTCCGGGGGTGACACTCGCCCCTTTTGGGGGCCCACACGAGGCTCACTGTGCTGTTTAACCCCACGGTTATGGCAGGAGGGCAGGAACGCCGGGGCTCCTCGGAGAACCAGCGGCGCAGCCGAGCCCCTGACCCTCCTGCCCCGTGACACTGCAGCGCTCGGTGGCTGCTCTGGCTCCAATTAAGTCAGCGTGGAGGGGGATCTGAGTGGAGGTTAGGGGAGGCTGGACCCACACTCCTGTGGCTATGCTGGAAATTAATTCCCACATATGTGCTGCAGATGGGCCGCAGCCCCTTTTCCAGGCTGCGGCCTGCAAATAAACTTAGTGGCAGCTGGGGAGGGGAACCAACAGAGCCTCACGTGCTTTAATGGTTCTGTGTTTCTGCAGATGGGAGTATTCCCTCCCCTCTCTAACCCATACAAAGCCTTCTGTAAAGTCCCATAAACAAAGCTGTGGATATAACTTTGAATGAGAAACTTGCCACCAGGGAAAACAGTGGTCAGGAAAGCACAACATACCTTTTTCTCCAAGAGGGTGTTTCGGTGTGTTTTCATAGATTAAAACCAGATTTGGCTGGTTTGAGCAAGCAGGCAAACTTCTGACCTTTTTTCACATAATAAACCTCGCCCCTCCACCCAGCCCCAGTACCTAACCTGTCCTAAAATAGCCGAGTGGAGCGTGGAGCCTGGGAGGGAAGCTGGCGTCACTGCCAGGTGTGGATGTTTGTCAGCACAGCACGGACATGTCCATGTCTGAGCCCTTGTGCCCTGGTCTCGATCCAATAAAGCAGTCGAATGTGTGCTTAGCTTTATGTTTTCAGGAACTGGTCCTCAACAAGATCTGAAATCAAACATTTACAGGAATGCTTCTCTGGATCAGCCCCACAGTGTTCAGTACTTGCTGGTTTGAGATTCCAGTATGCACCAGAAAGGGTTGTGGCTCAGAGACCAGGAAACTTTTAAAGCAAAGCATGATTTTTATAGCTCCACATGGAGTTCAAAGTTAGGGAAATCTGCATGATTCTATTCAGTTTAGCCAAGTAAACTCAAGTTGAAGAAAACTTCCTATTTCCAAACCTGCATACAAATGTAATCTGGATGCCTTTTTTGTTAGTTAAATAAATGCAATGAGATAAATATGATGACTTCTTTTCAGAGGCTTCTGTGCCTAGCAACCTTTGAACCTGGAGTTAAATAGATAATGCAAAAAATGAGGTACCTGAATTATTTGAAAAGTCATTTTCAGACAAACTGGCTGCCACGTAGTAGGCACTCTAACAAAACATGTGAGCAGCCAGGTATGTCCATGTACATGTCTGCAGATGTGGGCACATAGGGAGGGAAGACAGAGGTCTGGGGTGTTTGCACTGCTAGCCCTTCTGTGAGAGATCACTTTTTTCTCCTTAATACATTCAATGATTGGCAGCAAAGAGCACATGGATAGATTTTAGGTGGTGTGTACATAGTTGCCGAGCAGACCACACTTCAGTTTCTTACTCAAAAGAGTAGACAATTTCACAAGCATCACTTTTCTAGTGTTTTAGTTTAATGTAACAAACTTGATTTCAACTTCTTTTTTTTTCAAGATGTAAATGTGGCAAAGAGGTTACTGATAGAAATGTTGAGAGAGTAGTAAAGACAGAATCCATTTGTTATCTAGATTTTCTCAGAAAATAATGAATCACTGTAAATTTGAGCTAGTTAATCAAGCATCAGTAATAGTCTCCCTGATGATTATGAGACTGCTGGAAAAATCACATCACTGCCCACATTAGTTCTGGGTATTTTCTCTTTTAGCATTAAATTAAGAAGCCAAAAAAAAAAAAAATTACAGCTTCTCTCAATGATCTATAAAGTAAGAGTAGAACAAAATTGATTATCTGACTTTTTGTTTGGTACTTTGGAAAACTTGAAACAAAAGAACAGGAAAGGTTGAAACAAAAAACAACTACCCCTCCCAAATCAAACAAACATGGAGAAAAGCAATGAGAAAAACAAAACCTGTTAAGATACTACAGAATCTAGGGCCAGGAAGTAATCTCTGACCCACAGAATTTTTTGGTTTTTCTTCTTTTCCTACTTTTAAAACCCATTTGGGGTTTTCTGTGTACGTGGGCCAGTGTCTGTGAGGATGCCAGTGTCTGTGAGGATGCCAATGAAATTTGAAAAGGACTGAGGAACAGGCTATTTTGAAGCCATGACTACTCAGCTGTTTTCTGTTTGCTTTGGCTGCTGGAGCTCTGGTAGGTGTTTCCCATTTCTAGCCTTCACACTTTCATTGTGTTTGGGTTGCACGTCAGAAATATTTCAGATGCTGTGGATGGAGACTTCCTCTTGGCCCAAGGAAGAAGAGGTTCCAGTGTCCTATGGATTTCCCCTCTGCTGATGAGGAGATTTCACCTGCCATTACAAGGGCTTACCTTTGTGATGCTGGTGTTGGTACTTCCACTGGCTGCTGTAGCCCTGAGCAGGGACCTGTGAGCCTAAGTCTTGTGAGCCTTCAAAATTTAAAAAAAAAAAAAGAAAGAGAAAGAAAAATGTAAGACTCTCAAACTTGATGGATGTTAAAAACAGATCTTTTCATTTGAACCCATAAAAACTAACCTTCTCCTGGCCACTGCCCCTCGGAAGTTGAAGGTAACTAATGCTCAGCAAAACTCGTCCAGGATCTGTTCCCGGTGGCCCCACTCCAGGGGTGAGTATTACTGTAACACATTTCAGCACCAAATATGCTCACCAGCTCATGCTCATTGAAGAGCTTGCAATTCACATTTTAAAATATTACTTATTAAAACTGCCTACAGAAAGTACTTTGAAGCAGCGACCACACCAATGCTAGACTTCTGACATGAAAATATGAGCTTAAAAATGGAGGAAAAAGAGTCCATTTTACGGTGGCTTCCCACATCTGATAGCTTGCTGTCTGGTTCGCATTGACACACCTTGTCACCACAGAGATGAGTCTCCCCAGCAAAGCCAGAGTATTGAGTATTAGGATTGTTTGTAACCCTCTGCAACTCTACAAAGCAGCCTAACAACCCCAGCTGGCCTTTTTTTTTCCGTAAAATATACCACAGTAAGGGTAAACACTGCAAGTGCTGGAAGCAGAGGTTAGAATTCAGAATGATTTAGGGATGCCAGTGCCCACACTGTGCCTGCCATGCTTGATGGGGACCTCCTCGGGAGGGGCTGCTGCTAGTATCTGCTTTTCACTTTCAAACACACATTACATGTTTTCAGCATTCTCTTCTGGCCCTCATCATGCTCATCCTTGGCTAAAAAAGCTTGAAGAGGGTTTTAAAAATGAGAGGAAAAAAGGCATTGCCCCTCTATAGCTCCATGCTAGCCCTAACTGGCCTGACTGCCCTGTATCTACTTCTCTCTGATAAGAGATAAACGTGTTAGTTAAATACAACTCTCTTTTTCCCTTCGCTTATTTTCCCATTTCCTGTCTAGCTCTCCTTCCATCTCCTGTTATTATTTTATTTTATATTCTTTTATTTTTCTCTTTCATTTCTGCTGTGATTATTGTTCCATCTCTTTCTCTTTGTTACTACCTTTTCTTGTAATCTTCTTTTTATTGCTACTTCATTTTACCTGCCTATCAGCTCTTTCACCATGCTCTCTCCTTTCATTTTACCTTTCTACCACTCCTTTTTTTTCTCTCTGACTTTTTAAATGGCCCTATCTCGTTCCCACTTTCTTATTTTCCATTTCTGTTTTCAGTAATGTATTTCAGAAAATAATATTTCGTTCAGCTTCTTCATTTTTTCTCTGTAGCAAACTAGGTTAAATTCCTGCTCTTTTCCCGGGGAGGGAAAGAAAAAGACACTGAAAAGTTAGTGGGAAGATGAAGAATGTGGAGATGACATGTCAATGAAAAGTACTAGGTTAGCTCACTAGTCATGTAGATATTGTCTAACACAGGTTTTTTGCAAAAGCAATCTTTCCAACATAACAATAATTCTTGTGTTTATTTTTGAGCCAGTCAGCAGCTGTTTCTTAAAGTATCCTGAAAACACCTTATAATTCATACAGATAGAACAATGTTGTTTTCTCTGGGCTGTTTCCTGCCAATTCAGTTATAACTGAAGACTGAGTTTGGAAGCAACATTTGTGGCATACAGTATCTAGAGTCAAAGTTTGTTTAGGACACTGATAACTCTTAAGTACACTTTATAGCAATTATGAACTACCTTAGCTATGATTTATAGCTATTTCCTTCCTTAATAGAACAGTAAATTGTTTCTGTGTCTGCTACAAACTCCAGAGCACAAGAAGAGGCATAGACTCACTACTGCATCCTTGATATGCTCTCTTCGTCTTTCGCAGTGCCAAAAGCTGTTTTGGCTCTGTATCGTTCTCTTCAATGAAATTTCACAGATACTTGTGTTTTGAGCAGGGATGGGTAATCATCAAACGTTTTAACTCAGGGTAGCATTAGCATTGCAAAAGCAACAAGATATTTCCCTGCAGTCTGCTTTCTCGAAAGACGTTCACTTCCCCTCAGGCATCAGAGAAGATAATTCAAGGAGCAGTAGTTCATATGGGCTCTCACCCCTCTGGGATACTTCTAAGCCTGTCTCCTTGTGTCCTTTCTTTCTCAGGTGGTCCCTCCCGGCAGCAGCATTTCACCTGGGTTTCACTGGGGGAGCCTACTAAATGTAACCGTGGAAATTCAATAGCTTTAAACTGTGACTCAAAGCAGAGACCACCAAGGGCAGTTTTGTCTGGTTTAGTGGAGCTGGCTTGTAAAATCACAGCCATCTCCCAAACCAGCTGTTAAACCTACAGACAGCAAGTTCTGATCTGCATTACAGTGCCTTCTTTAGCGAGTGCTGTGCCTGCCGTGAAAAATGGCACTGCTGCCTCCTCCACTTGTTTAAAGACATTAAGGATCAAATCTCATGTGAATATGTACTTGGGGGAAAAGAGGAACTGACTTGCTGGGTCCCTGTTCCTGACCTGCATCCATGTCTTCTGGCCCCACACTTGAAAACAGTGAATAGTTCTTGGGCAGCAGTGCTCCCAACCAAAGTGGTTCAAAGCTGCTGTGAGGGACTGAAGACAAGAAATTTTTGAAGTTGCCTGCTGGCTTGTTGGTCACAAGCCATAACAATACATTCTTAGGGTTTACTCAGCTTCCACTGAACTCCCAACTTTGACATTAACTTGACTGAGATCAGAATTTAACATCACTTCATAAATAAGTAATAATTCAATTCCCTCTTCCTTTTCCTCTTCACCACAACATGCATCTAATTACAGTACTGATAAACTGAAATTAAAAATGCAGTTGCAATACAAATTCATAGGCACTTGACTTTGGGAAATACAGAATTTTTACTGAAATCATTTCAGAAATATGGAACAGAATAAAATGACTATCAGTTCTTCCATATTCTCTTGTTCAGGCAGGTTAGGAATGTCCTTGTGATGTTTCCCACAGGAACTCATAGCACTAGATTTGAGAGCAGACTTACTTTTTTAAGTTGATAGACATTTGTCTTTTAATTTTTACCCTCTGATGTGTGTTAATAAATGAAACAGAAATATTTCCAATTAATTTTCTTTTTAATCTACTTATCTCTTACTTATCTCCTTACTACTAAGAAGTAAGTTCAGATCAAATATGGTGCAGAGGCACAGCAACATAATAAAGCATTGCCAAGCATAACAAGCTGCCTTTCAAGGTACATTTTTCTTTAGTGACTTTTCTGCAGCCAAGAATAAAATTAAAAGAATGGGAGAAAGACAGAGAGGGGGAATTAGCACATTTGACTCAAATATAAGCAACCCACAAAATATGTTACTAATCAGGAAGATTCCCATCATCCTACTTATCATCTTGGGCCTGACTGCATGTGGTTTCTCCCCAGATGTGCAGGATACAGAGGAAGACATTCTAGGGCTACACACAACAGCAAGTCTTTGAGGACATACGAGTGGGACCTACGAAGCAACCGTGGCAAAGGCTGTAACTCTCAGCGTGCTGCATTTCACACAGCACACAATTAAACTGTAGTACTCACTGATACTGGATGTGACAGAGATCAAATTGGATTCAGAGAAGGATTAGACAATTTGGAGATGATAGATCTGTTACTGGGTATTACCCATAATGGCCAAGATACATCTACTTCAGAAACTACCTCAACTGTTGGCACAATCTGGAAAGAAACTCGAAGGAGGAAACATAGGTTGTACGGTCTGGTCTTAAATTTTTCCCAAAGTACCATGCAACAGCAGCAAGAGGACGTGGGGCCAGATGGGCTGTTGGTCAGACATAGCTTTGTGTCTAAGTAGAAGAAATCAATTAGTCTTTTGTTTGTTTATTTTCTCCTCTTACTCACTGCCATTTCAGATTGCACTCATTGCACTCCCTTCTTGCTCTGGTGTGGAAAAGATTTTGCTGTCAGTAAGGGGTTATCAGTTCTTTATCAGTTGACTATCAAAGGTTATCGTACATGGGCCAGAACCTTTGATGAAGGCAAGAGAGCTTTACCAGAAGAGCATCTGAAACAATAGTGGGTTGGATATATGTGGGTTGGACTGAATTTATTTATTTATTTATTTATTTTTATTTTTAGGTGCAGATGTCAGTGACTTTCTTTTAAAACTTCCTGCATATTTTTCCTCCCAAATTTAAAGAAATAAAGTGACTGGACAGCACTAATGCTAAATTCCCACCATTGAAAGGACTGAAAGCTTTTGCAGAAGCTCTTAAAAGTTTATGTTGTTCCCCATTATAACTGCTAATGCTACATGATTGGCTTGTTAATATAGCTAACTCACCAGCAGCATTCACATTAATTTTCACCTTTTACTGTGTAACGGTAGTGCTATTTATTAGCCAGACAGACCATTTTTAGTAATGTTATAGGAACAGAGTGTGCATTACACAACAGAACTAGGTTACACCTGCAGCTGACCATTTCTATATTTATGGGTGTCTGACATCTGTAATGAATGGCAAATGGAAAATACTTGTTTTTTACTTTGGCTCAGTATTTTTTTTTTTCACATGTTTTAAAAATAAAAGTGAAGTGAAATACCTGGCATTAATTAGGGATTTTAAATATCTTCAAGTCTCTTGCCAAGATGCCCTGGAGAAACAGAACAGATCCTTAGGGCAGTGCGCAGGAAAGAAATCGTTAGCCAACCTCAACCATCACTGGAAAACTTGACTGAAAAAGCACAGATTGCATTACAGTTCAATTTGTAATCACATCCAGCCCCTTTCACTTCAAGTCTCAAGTACTAAGGCCCCTCATTGTATGGGTATAACTTTAAGATGGGGAATTCACCATGTATTCCTAACAGAAGATCAAATGTTTTGCAAACTTTATGACAAATTGGTGGATTTGAATGAAATTAGGTAGTTCCTGATGTAATGTTTCATCTGACTTATTATTGTTAACATGCAGAATCTATTTTTTTCTCCTCTCTCCCTCAATCATGCAACCACTTCAGCTACAATAAAAAGAAATCCTTTGCAAACCAAATAAAATTCAGGCTGAAACTGTCCATAGTACCAAATTCTTATCACTTAGAGATTTGAGAATTTCTGTTTAATTGTAGCAGTATTTATGTAGCTGATCACTGAAAGGCCTGACTGGAGAGATACAGGAATTTTAATAGGATTTTTAAAAATAGGATTTTAAAGAATAGGATTTTAAAAGAATTAAAGGAATTTAAAAAGAATTTTTAAATAATAGGATTAAAAAAATCAAAACAACAGATGCAATTGCCTTCAGCACCCTCAAAGATAAAGGAAATACATATTGAGATACACTTTTTTGGAGAATGCAATGATCAGAGCCAAAATAGCCAATTTTCACAAAGCTGGAAAGATGGACAGTAGGTAGTCTGAGGATAATGAAGAATGACCGTGGTCTTCTTCTGTCTTAAAATCAGATCTTTTTGTTTTATCTTAAGGAATCCTTGATCGGGTACAAACAAAATGATTCTCAGATTTTAAGGAAAAATCATATTAACTCAATTTGCATGAAATTCTTTTCATATTTGTAGACAGGGACTTTGTATCAAAACTTGGCTTGTAGACTCTCCTCTGGTCCACAGAAGGGTAAAATCTCCTTGTAAAAACAGCCACAGTGAACATTGCTTTTATGAGAAGAAGTACAAAGGCTTTCTCATTAAGGGCTTTGTTCTTCCTGTTGCACTACCTTTGGTCAACTGCAGGTAAAAGCATTTGAGGGAGGCCAGAAGGAGATTTCGCCACTGTGCTGGAGAGAACCCAAAACACTTGAATTAAATGGAATTCACGCCAGCTCTCCTGCATCAGCTTTTAAAACAAATCTTCCAAATGTCTATGTTCAGTTTCACTATTTGAAATGACCAAGATTTATTCTTCCTAGAGGCATAACTAGGGGGATTTCCCATTCCCACATTCTTCTGTTATTCAGTAAAAAGCTTTGTAACCTACTGACAGGGCATATATCACTCTCTGTATAGACGCTGATACTACAGAGTTGGTAGGTGAATGCAGCCATCAGAGTCTTTCAATCACACAAAGATTTGGTAATATGTGAAATGAAATAGAACAGAATGAAATCTTTCAAAAAATCGAGATTAATTGCTCCTCAAAGTTAGTAAATTTTGCTCTTTGGATTAATTAAAGACATCAACTTACAGTGTCTTGGCTGGAATTTAATTTCAGCTGTTCATAACCTGCATTTTTAATGACTATTTTAGTGTGCACCATCATCTGAAGGATTTTATTGTCATTCTAATGCATGGGAAAAACATCACTTTCCATCAACTTCCTTTTCAAAACATCACGTATATGTTTCCCTTTCATGTGTCTGCAGCACGGAATGGGGATTTGATAGACAAGGTATTAGCAAGGCTAACCATAATTTAATGAATGGAAACTCTGCCTTCAGTTCATCCTGACGGGGTTGGTAGTAGGGGTGGTTCTTTTGTTACTTCTTTTGTTGCTGTTGTTGCGGACATTCTTGTGGGTGCAATTAAATTGGTGCCAAATTACCTGAAATAATTTGTGGTTATTAAATAAACCAGTCTCTGATGTGGAAAGTGCATTGTTCCACGGCATTCCAGAGGCTTCCCTTTTTTTTTTTTTTCACAAGAGATTGCAGCAACTGATCTCCGACAATACTGCTTTGTGTATTTCGCCTCTTGGGTGGTGGAAGAAAAGACTAAGCCGTGTCACAAAACTTCACATATGATCTACAGCTGGCATGTCACATTATAACCGAGCAAAAACAATCTCATGACTTACAAAACCTCTTTAAGGAGGCATCACTTGCAAGGTTAACTATAGTGATTGACAAAAGAGACAAGGTGCAAACAATTACCGTATTTCCCCGACACTGAAAGAAGTAAAAGTACTGTGTTGGCTCAGCCTGATTCTCCACTGAGTATTTATTTATATTTACCTGATTTCTAGGACTAGACTTCTAAATTTTCTAATAATTGCTATTTCTTGTTTTAGTGTAATATGAACCCTTTGCGACTTCACTATCTTTACATTCAGGTGTTTGACCGACTGGTTTTTGTAACGTAGGGAGAGTTCATTTGTCCATAAACATGTGTTTTTACAAACACAGAGCTGAACTGATTTTTTTTCTCACAAAACCTGCCCTTCTTGGTCTTTCAGTGTACAAGGATTCTGTAACAGTAATTCTTCATCATTTGTGTGTGACAGTTGCCTCTGGTTCCTACTGCTTGGCCTTTTGAGGTTATTTAGCTATCAGATTTCTTATTCCTAAGTGTTTTACCACTTACAGTGGATTCAACAGCAGGAATCCTATACTCACCACTTTACATTAGTGAGGGCAAACTGAGGTGTGTCTACATTGGCCAGTCATCCTATATATCAGGACTCACGTCTTCTCCCATTTGTATTGGTCTGAGCCACGAGTAACTCAACCGATATCAAATGGCATGAAGTCAACACAAAACTGGCATAAATGAGAAAAGAACCAAAAGTCCGTGTTATACTGTGGTGTTTCTGGGGCAACTCCATTAGCATCAACTATTTGAATTGGGTTTACACTAGTGCAAAAGAGAATTTAGAAAAATGCTCCACTCTAACTCATTTCACTGCTTGACAAAATGAACTGGAAAATCCCAACTAGTCCGTCAGGTTTTTTTCACATTTCCCATAGAAAGTATCCATTTTAACACAATTGATACCTTTTCTAGACACTTGTCAATCTGTTTGGCCAAACAACATTTACACAGTCAGCAAATTAAGAGGTAAAAGAAGATAATCAGGACCTCTCCAGGTACTTTCTTTCCACAAACAATGTACAATGCTTAATTTCCTACCAGGAAATTATAGTGTCTACTGAGATTTCAAGATCTGATTAGTTTCAGAGGCTCAGGTTTTTTAAAAACCTGTAATTCAAAGTAAAGGTATAAACATTACAGCCACCCTATGCCTGAAATCTGGAGAAACCTGGTTACTTGCAGCCCCTTGGGGAAGAATGGGACCCTCTAGATTTTTTCAGATAAGGTATGAATAACATTCTCATAAAGCTCAAAGATTGCCAGATATACACATTTAAAATAATTATGGTAATTAAATAGAGTTGCAAGCAGCTATAGCTCCAGGCAACACCAGTTAAATGTAAAGAGAAAACATCTTCTGCATATGTTTGTGATTTATGTAATTACATGCTTCTACAAGCTACACACCATTCACTGGCAAACGGCCATCTCTTCTTTCATTACAGTTTAGCCACAGTAAGTAACATACTTCATCTGTTTGAAAAGCTCCACTTAATAATGGCACCAAGGATGTATACAACAACACTGGGGAGTGAATGTGAAAAAATTAAATGTCATTTGGCTCTGTGCACGTGTGTGTGTGTGTGTATGTGTGTGTGTGTGTGTGTTAAAAATAGCTTTTGTGGGCCTGTTTCTGACGTACATCATGAATGACTCCATTTCAGACAACTAAATTACACCTTATGTCAGTGAGAAATGAGTAAAATCCAAGGTGTGTTTTGTGTATGAGATTATGTGTTTGCTCTTGAGAATGACTGCTTTTCTCAATGTAGTAATTTTTGAAAATTAAACTGTACTGGGCAATTCTGAGGCAAGTCCTTACCAAATCCAGTGAGAGGAGAGCAAATGAAAATGTTACCTGAACAAAAGTGGATTCAAAACTCAAGAAGCCTCCCTAGTGCACAAGCTTCCCTCTGCCAATAGAAGCACATGCAAAGGATTTCCCTCATATTTAGGAGATCCAGCCTCTGGACTACCCTCACACACTCACTAGAAACTTTTAGCCAAGCTTCAATTAACATTTTCAAGGCATTGAAAAGGAAAATGAGAAGGAAAAAGAATTTTTTTTTTCACATTTCATCAGACTTTCAGATTTTTTACTACTCAGTATCGAACTAGAGTCCATTGAGTTGCCTGTCAAGTGCGTATTTATTCAGAATAAAAGGCATCTGTCACTTGTTCTTTTTAAATCAGTTTCCCCAGACACAACTGATTTTGCAGCTCCCTATAAAGCCTGGTTTATTTGTTCGCATGAAAGAGATACACTAACCACAAGACACTGTCGTAGTACAGCAATGGGTGTGTAAATAGGAGGAAATATACTTGGTCACTAGAAAAGAACTGGTGTGCCTGTAAAATTGCATACAATTTATTATAAATATTATATTATGCTTCTGCAGTTGCTTTTCCATTTAGGTGTGCAATTGTGTCTTGAACTAGTTCACATTTTAAGTCACATATAATCTCAAAGTTGCCATTATGGAAAATATTTCTAAGTATGCTCTGCTGCCAATGAAATAGTGCCTAAGTACATAGCTGAGAGAGACATTATACTCTATAAATGATATTTACAGTATACATAATCTAGACTACAGTGGGATATCTGAGACCAAGTTCAAAATTCATTTCTGCTGAGCTTGGAAATATATGTCATAAATATATGTCCTTTCCTCAACTTTTTATTTCAATGCCAATACACTGTTACTCATAACATACTTTCTGGCTCTTCACTGCATCTCTAAAGGATTCCAGATTAAGATTTCAGATTTTTTTATTATTTTATTTCATTCTCTGCCCCCACCTAACCGCTGGAAATGAGGTATCTTAGAGCTTAAGGCACTGAAAGGCTGGGGTCCTTGCCCCTCCTTTCCACTGAAAACTCTGTTCTGTTCTCACCACTAAACTGCAAAATAAATCTGTTAGAGTCAATCTGCATCTTCGGCTCATGCAGAAAATTATTATTCTTTTCCAAAAACCTCTGTATATTTTATTTAGAAAGCTGACATGCCTTTTTCTTTTTTTTTTGTTTTTTAACCTCTCTTCAACAGAGAATAACCTGAAAAATTCTCCACGCAGTTGTCAGTAGTCTCCAGGTTAGGATAGTTGAGTTGCCTATGATAGGAAGAACCAAATCTCAGTTCTTGCCCCAGTTCACCCTGACCTGAGACCTGCATCCGAATCTTGCACATTCTGGGACTGACTAGAATTTACTCACTACCATGGGAAGAAAAAAACAAAACAAAAACAAGCAAGGAAAAACCTCCAACACACACGGTAAACCCATCTCTAGTTAAGATAATTTCTTCACAGATATTCTTATCCCTGTGACTTCTAGATAATTCCCAAATCTGGATTGAGTTGGAGGGAAAAGATACAATCTGAAAGCGATGCTGCCTTCCTTTTCTCAGCCAACAGCTGGATGCACAACAGCTCAGAGGGCGAGGCAAAAAGAGGTGCAGCAACCCGGCCTCAGAGAGGACTCATTTTAGGAAGTTGCAGAAAGCCATGCGAAGGCAGCACTGAGGGGCTGTGCTGTGGCTCATGGGCCAAAGGCCATCTGCCAAGGCCAAAACTGGACAAACACTGCTTGAAGGGCTCAGGAGCAGCTGTAGGCACAGGAGTCGCTGTTACAGTCATGTCCCTGCCCTGTGCCGGCCTTAGAATGTTAGACTGGATACAAATTAGACCACACCATTCTGCACATAGAGACCAAGATAATTAACTAGAAACAGGATGACCCAAGGGTACAAACCATTCGGTAGCAAGAAATACCTTTTCCTCTGTGTGTTTGTGCAGTATAATGCAGCTGCAGTGTGTGACTGAGCTTTTCAAGCACTATTACAGTGACAAAGTAATTGGGGCCACAACAACTTAAATCGTAGTCAAATCCATTGCATGTATGCTTAGAGTGTTTGTGCTCCTTAGTCCACTGAACATGATCTGTTACTTACAATTTCTGGCACTATGTAAGGGCTCAGATGCATCAACAAAACCAGCTCTTCCCTGTGGCACTGCAAGACACCGCTCATGATAGACGGACAGAAGGATATAGCACACCCAGAAATTGTGGCAATGGTCTTCAGAACAGTCATGTTACCTCTGCGAATTACCACCTTGAAACCTGTGGGGAAAAAAAGAATGGAGGGTGCGATTCCCAAAAAATAATATGAGAATTAGAAATTTAATAAGATTTAGGTGTTTAACACTTTTAGCTAAGAATAAGAATAAGGCTTTGTGCCGTCTTTCTTTTGATTTGCCAGAGAAGAGAAAGTGGTGCAGAAGCATGAAATCACGACAGGTCAAAGCCTCCATCACTATCCTGAGAACTTTCTAACAAGCGCAGCCATCTCTGTGTTCAACTTGAGAGGAAGCGTCTGGATGAGGAGACTGGAGCCTGCAAGGTGAAGTAACATTCAGTGTGCCTCAAATGGTTCCCAACTTGCAAGCATCAGCCAGCAAAGCCTCCCAAGTGACCTATTCTTTTCTTAGTGAAGATCACTTGCTTCTGGATTTTGACTCCATGAGAGAATAAAGGTGTGGTAACCTTGAGGGCACATTGCCATGGTTTTGTCCCTGTTGTGGCAAGAGAAAGGCGGTACTTTGTTTTTCCTTTTCTTTTTTACTTTGGTCCGCTATAGTTTTTGACTAAACCTCTGGGGATCTGAGTAATAAGAGACTTTTTGTAAATTAAGAAAGTAGATAAATAGAGGCTTTTCAAAAGGCATTTCCCCATCATTCTTTCTAAAGGAAAGCAGGTGTTTGGCTCAAAGGGACTTGTTCTCTTGATAGTGCAGTAAGAGAGTAAAACTGCATTGTCCCCTAAAGCAAAAAAATAAATAACTTCAGAAAACATGAGAACTGAGCCCTTGGTGAGGAGGTGAAATGGGCGTCCACCCTCTTGAATTAATTTATAACACCAAAGACGTCAAGTGACATGCCGAATGAAGAAATGATTTGTGGCTGAGAAAAGCTTTGCAGAGATCCCAGAGGCTTGGCCAAAGGCAACTTCATCTTGATGGAAGTGATCGACTGCCAAACTAAAGAGAACTGTTAAGCCTCTCATCTGGGAAAAGGGGGAGAGTTGCATTTTCAAACTGTGGACCCAGTTATCCATAGCCTTTGCCAGAGCCTTGATGAAAGCATGCCAAGCATTTAGCCTATTCACTGGGTGCCCTTTGGAAGGACATATAAATCTTAAGGAAAGGTTTCAGTACTTTAAATACATCACAAACAAAGTAGTATCAGCAGTCCAACTTTAGAAAGCATGCAACAAATGGGTGTCTAGCTCTCCAAGCACTTGGCACAAAGTGGAGTTCTACACAGAGGTTGTTTAAAACTTGTGTCCAAGTGCGTACTTATCTGCAAAGCTTCCTTACCATCTGATTCTTCTAAGAACCCTGATTTGCATGATCAGAGCTTGTAATTCTCATGGCAGTGTCAAGGCGATAACCAGTTTATACAATTTAAATCAAGCATGCCAGTTTACACATTCCGGTTTAGAGCAGTGGTTACCACTGGCGGTGAGATTGCCACATTCGGGGCCAGATTCACAGAGCACGCAATTAGGCAGCTACACTGCTTTATGTCAGCAGTGGATCAGCCTGTTGGGCCAAGGCTGTGTGATGCTTTGTGTCATCCACATACCCTCCTGCAATTAGGAGAGCAAAAAGATATTGCAACACAGCATAGAAACACATCCTGCAATTCAGGCATGGGCAAAAGATGTCAGTAGTGATATAAAATTGACAGTTGTGTGATGTGGTGATTCCTTATCTATTGCAAAATAAAAAATAAATTAACAAGTTAATATTCCAGAGTTAAGGATCTAACCATTCCTGTTTACAGGGCTGTAATTCATCCTAGGGTAACATGTTGCACACCAGAGGAATTTAGCCTTTGACCTGATTAGATGCCAGAATCATCCAGTTCCATTCTACATGTGAAACTTCGCACAGCTCTAATTGCTGAAGCCCCGGAGAAAAAAGCCAGAGGTGCTACAGAGCTGGCAGGTATTAAAAAAAGTCAGAGGTAGCTGCTCCTTATGTTACTCTCTGCCTCCTGAGAAATAATGGTTCAGAAATCATATAGACTTTCACGGGAAGACTTTCTAAAGGTGAAAGCGTGAGATTTGATGTCTAAATCCTATCTGTGACTGTGAAAATCCCCCCCCTCCCCCCCCTTTGTCTCAAGTTAACAGAACACTTGAGAACCTAATGAAACACAGATTTTAATTATGATATTTGGGAAATTACTCACAAAGATCTTGTTATTGCTGCTGAGAGCAGCTCATTTTCCAATGATGTTGAACAGTTGCACACAAGAAAAGGTAATTAATACGAACAGAAATGAAAGGAAAGCTCAGAGTTAAATGTATTGAAGTCAAGAAACACCAAGGAATCTCCATACAAAAAGCTGAACTCATTCACTGTATTCATCCACTGTATTCATACTACACAACTAGATAATTTCAGAGTGGGAAATGAGTGGTCTGAGCAATCACAGATGCCATCATGGGCTGTTACTCAATACTAGAACCTACGAAAAAATACTAAGGGTAAATTAAAGACACCTCAAGATAAAAGGAAAACGGAATAAAACACATCTGAGGTTTGTCAAAGGTATGTCCAAAGGATGCTACATACTGCTGTATGAAAAAGGAAATTATCTGGCTTTCAGAAAATCATCAGATATGTTTCCAAGGGAAAAAAATAATACTGAGAAGGTGAATATTAGTTCCAGCATTTTGATAGATGTAACAAACCAAATAAGAACTAATGATAGTAAAAAAACCCTGAAAAACACAACAAAGCACAAACCCAAAGGACTGGAAGGTTATGAGATGTGCATGTAAAAAACATTAGTCTGGAGCAGGATATATTTAATACTTTCATTTATGACTTTGGAAACAATCAATAGAAATGCTCAATTCAAAGTTACTGACCACATGAAGCTGGGGAACTCTGCCCATGCTGAGGAAGGCAAGAGTATCGCACAGGAATGATCTTAACAGGATTCAGCTGCATGGACAGCAATATATCAGCAAGGGAAAACCAGAACTTCCCTTCCAAGCTCAGAGACTGTGATTTACACAACAAAGGAGGAAAATGAGCATGGTATTTTATTTGATCACAGTCAGCGCTTAAAAAAAGCAAATGCAACCTCTCAAGGCTTCAGGCAAAGTAGAAAAGGGAATTACTGAAACTCTTCCTCCATGCCCTAGTACTAATGCTCCTGAGGCCATGCATATAAATTCTCATCACTGACATTCAAGAAAGGTAAAAGACTGGAAAGCCTAAAAAGAGGGTCTATTCAGATGATAAGAGGAATAGGTAGCCTTTGTTATGAGAGAAAATTAAGACAACTTGGCTTATTAACTTCACAAAATGTAGGCCCAGAGTGCATGTGTTCAATTATTTCATCTGTGCTTGGTAGCATAGGCAGCAAAGAGTTCATCACAGCCACCAGTTGAAAAGTAGGAGAATGTTTGAAACAGCAGCAGGATTCTGGCACAACTTTCTAGTAGGGACATTAGATTTATAAACAAAATTACAGCGATGCAGTTGTCTGCCACAGCAAGGGACTTGAGTCAGTGAGCCCAAACTCTTGCTTTTGTCAGAGTTTTCCGATAATCAGACGCTCAAACCGCACGCAGCGCTGCGGTCTGCAATCAGTGGCTCTGGCACCGAGCATCGCCGCGGTACCCAGCGTGCCGGGACGCTGCCGCACAAGGCCACAAGCACAGCAGAGCTCTGTAACTCGATACGCATCGGCACACAGAGTCTGATGCCAGGCCCCAAACCGTACTTGTTGATGGAAATTGAACACATAAGTTGTCACGGACTTTGGATGCATCTAGAAGACTCGTGCGAGATTGTTTCTGTCAATGATTTTGATCTTTTAATTCTACTTTTTAATCACAGCATCGGTTGCAACGGTTTTCCTTTCTTTTGATTTGATGATGGAAGTCATAATTTTCCTCTGACATAAAAGAAATAATAAAGGAATACTAGGAATTATTCTACATACTAAGGGGAAAAATGTTGCAATGATATTATTTTAAAAGAATTTGTCTTACTAAACTGTTGCTTCATGGCCTATTTGGAGCAAATCCATGAATTCTAGCTCTATTTTTCCCTGTCTACACTAAAAGGGATACAAACTTATTGAAGAAAATAACAGATATAAAATGCAGTGCCATGACCTTCATTAAAACAGAGCAGCCTGAATATTTTTTTCACTTTTTCCAGGACCTAAAAAGCCCTGATGAAAAGAGCAGATGCATTGTGCTGCCTGTGCTTTTCACAGAACTTCCTAGCAGAGGTCACTGAGGGAAAAAAATGTTCAGGGTTGGCTTGATTCAAAGTATGAACCAGAGGTCCTGCTAAACTAGAGACACAAATCTTGATCCAGTTACTCGTTTCAGCCATTGGTTACATATGATCCCACAGAATTAGCATGATGCAAAGCTAAAGGGGTTTAGCTTAGTTATGTTTTCAAAACTGTCTCAGCCTTTGAAATGTCACTGTTTTATTCAAAGAGAGGATTAAAAAAAGTTACTATTCTTGATACTGTTTCAAATACACTGGAAAGCTGCTTCAAAGCATCAAAACCCTTCCTCAAGCCCCCTGGCTCTGTTTTACATCCCACAGAACTGTCCTGAGGTCCTTTGTAAATACTTTGATTTTCTATGATAATGAATGAGCAATGAAATGAGACCCTTGTTCTCAGTGATACTGTTTGGTGTTTATAAATGTGGCATTATTACTTCCACAGGTTACATAGTCTTTGTAGAGAAGTGAGTTTCATTTAATTTCCTAACAGTGACAAGTAAAGATGGAAAGCAATTGACAGAGATGGGAGATTATTTGGAGGATATCTTAAAATTAGCTTTCTGATAATTATCATATGACCCCAGGTTAAACAGGGGTTTCCCATAACACATCTGGGTCATTTAATTTCACTAGTTAACATAAGCATCATTAACACTGCATCTGTCTTATGATGATCTAGTAACTTGCTGCCTACATCTTTGGAATGAAATAAAACAGCATATGGGGTAAAACAAAACCAAGCTGAGTTACAAACAGTGAACAAGCCAAGCTACATTTTCAGCATTTATACTTCTAATAAATGTGTAGAGTTTTTTACCATCTAGCCAGCTAATAAAATTTTACATTTTTTTCCTATGAACAATAAAGAAGAGGCAAGGTGACAATAGTACTATATACACAATTACCAATCCAAAAAAACAGAACGCTTCAGGAGATATGTAGTATATTGCATATTCATTCACATAATCTGAATATAAAAACTCAGATATGATGGATTTTTCTGAAAAATCCCTCTTTTATTTTTCACCTTTTTTTCCCCACAAATTGGACCAATTTCCTTCACTCTAAAGCTAAGATAAAAAACTGTGACACGGCACTTACATTAATTTCAGTATATCTTCTCTTGAAATTGTCTCTACTGATAATGTGTTCTAGAAATAGAAATACAAGTTGTCAAACTACAACAAAAGTCAAACAGAATCAGTCTGAAGTGTTATTTGCAATATTCATTGGATTTTGTCAGTTCTTCAGTTTACAGTAGTTCCTTAAAAGACTTCACCAGTGGCCACGTGAAAGGCTTTATTTCTAGCTTTAAGCCTTTTTTAGTTTTAAGATGGATAAAAAAGGGATCATCACCTCAGTCCATTCAGATAGGATGTACTTTTCTTTTTCCTCTCTCAGATCACTGAATTTATTTCTGCCTTTAAGTTAAACATGGAATTTTAGTGGGAAGGTCTTAAGACCTGTCACAACAACTAAGTAAGCAGCACATTGCTCAGCAGCTTCATGTCCTACAGGCTTAAACAGAATTACACATCTAGGAACTGATTATCTTTTATTTTGGGTGCCAAAACTGCCATGAGTAATTGGGTAAAAAAAAAAGTTTGAGAGCTGTACAATTTTTTTTTTTTCTGGCAGAACCATAAAGAAAGAATAATTTCCAGTTCAATATTGCAACACCTATATGTAATGATTTTTTAAAAGGTGGGAAATCCATTTCACCACAAAAGCTATTTCTTCTGCAAATGACAACACTTGTTACTTATTTCTACTTCAGTGAAAATTCTTATGAAAAGTGGCCAGAAACAGACTTTTATGTACAAGCAATATGTCATCTTCTGAATATAAGAGAAAATACTCTGAAGAAAAACACAGTAATTTTTTGTGGGGCTTATAATTTTCCTTAGCTGTCCCATCAAAAAAACCCAGTTCTAATGTAATGACCAGCCAGCATTTTCATAAGCTTCCACTATACAGTACCCAGTTTGTGATTCAAGCAAGAATAGTGTTAGACCTAACATCTTTATTTGTAAAAGGATAAAAGGAGACAGGAATCTCCACTGCATCCTGGTAATGTGTCACATGGGCCAAATGATCTTGTTTCTATCAAATACCCTACTCAATCCTTGTCTATTTGTTGGTTATCAACATTTAGAAAATGGAGGATATTTTTACTGGGGTCATTTTGTTGGAAAAAATTAAACAGCTGGCAGCCTTTTAAAGTTTTAATTTTGATTTAATGCTGTCTTGTGTCTGACTTATGACAGAATGTCAAAGAAATGTGCTTGAGGAACCCATTCTGACAATATCAAGACATTGCATCTAACTTTACAATACACTAATGGCTTGCAGACAACTTCTCCTTCTTTGTTTATTATGCAAGGAAGTGGCTGTCTTCTCATGGGACACTGGCCCATCTGTTAGACAGCCAGCAAGATCAGCAACAGAGCTGTTTTGTTAGATTAAAAATGGCAAGACGTTATTTTCTAGTATTCTTTCCTACATCTTGCAACAGTGATTGACAATACCTCACCAAACTGGGCCAAAATTATGCCAGCGAGTTAAAAATATACAGGGCATAAATACCAAATATAAAAACACAAGAGAACGAGTTTGCAAAAACTATTAAGTCTGCTGCAAAACTGTGCATTTGCAAACTCTACTCAGCTATATGGAGAGCTTAACTGAAGGAAATAATTCATTTATCAGTTAAGAGATATTTATAAAGCACAGCTGGACAAGACTTTAAACAGAGGATCACCCATAGCTAAAAGTCTTGAAAGAGAAGTATTTGGCAGCAAGTGGGTTTTCAAAAGCTTAAATTTCTTAACATGAGAGCAAAGCTGCACTCACTCTGTGAAACATCACTGTCTCAAAAGAAATTACCTCCTCCATTTTCAGGAAGAGCCTGTGATGTGGAAAGTAAGGACTGCTTGACTACATAGGCCCAGTTTTTCTTTTGTGAAGTTGGAAAGTTGTTCTCTATAACTCACCTCATAATTTGTACAATGGGAACACCAATACTGCTTTCAGTAGAGAGATTTTGGGAACTCTATTAAAAAATCTAGAGATGGAAAGATATCAGAAGGGATCAAACAAATATTTGAAAAGTATCTATCACAAATGTCCTTACGATTACAGCAGAATGAGAAACAAAAAGATAATGTGAGATCAACTGTGTAAAGAACTATATGGAAAAGCATCTAAATACATTCTTGCTGATTCCTATCCAGAATCATGTTTTATCTTGTGCTCAAATCCTTTTGTTAATAGATACAGTTTTTCTGAATAAACTTCACATTTACCAAACGAGTCCTGAAGTTTTAGCAAGAACAACTTGAAATAATTTTAACATAACATAACTTTCCATTCAACCCTTTTAGAGGCGCATGGGTGTGGGCAGGGTACTGCTGCTGAAAACTTTCATAACTCTTCCAGGTTTCACTAGAGTGAGCACTCAAATGCTTATGGGAAAGCAGAGTGAAATGAATACCTTCTATTACCCAACAAAACCAGTCCAGGAAAGACCCAGGTCTTCAGTATAATCTGATCCCCCTACAACATTTAGTCTGAATGATGATAATTGCTCAAGAAGAAGTTAGTACTGACTGGGAGAAGCCAAATCTAATGTGCGTTGGCTGAGCTGGAAGCAATCTCTTATGGCACTCATACAGAATATGGGAATTTCAGACAGTGAAGCTTAAGGAACCAATTCATGAAGAAAGAACAAAGATAAAAATATTTTCTGCAGGGCTTTGAAAGCAAATCTGGAGAAAATTTCAAGGATATAAATGAAGGACCAGCAAGGAGGTAGGCTGGGTGCACTCATCAGCTATGGGGGCATAATCATCATATATAAGCTGTGATGTGATGGTCTGCAAATTGCAGAATTCCATCTGAAAAACTAAAATCAAAACCACACATAGCCAGCACCTGACAGGAACTGAAGGAAGATGAAAAGAATAAGCAACTTTCCCGATCCCTCCTCTTTCACTGCAGACCCGGTGTTCCTGCTTTCCTATTTCCACCCACGGTGCAACACCCTGACTCTTTCACTTGGGCAAGTTCACAAAGTTCACACAGACCACGACATCCCTCGAGTGCAATGAAGAGGAAGACAAGCAAACAGGAGGCACGTGATGAAGGCACAGCTCCATGAGAAATGTAGACGAGCCAAAGTTTAACTGAGAACGAGCACAATGCTTCAATAGACAAGGCCACCACGTCGGTGCGTGCCATGACCATGTGCCAAAGTTTGGTTCAAATCATTATGCAGAAATATTTGACGAGGCAGAGATGTTCTGCAGTCACCACACCAAGCAGTAGAGGACACCAGAAACCTCGAACTCCAGCAACAGGCATGGAAGACAGAGAGTGAAAAATGGGAACTGAAAACACCCAGCTTGGTTATAGATACCCGCTTGGATCATGAAGATTTCTCCAGAATAAACAGCGAAGGCTCTACAAAACCCAGGGACTCAACTAGAGCTTTCCAGCCCTGGAAGTTCTCTGCACAGAGTTTATCTTGGTGTTACTAAGGGACTTTTATGAACACACGATAAATTTGTACTCAGTCCCCTTTACCATGTTTCCTTTTTCAATGCCATGCTCTGGTCTTGCAGGATAGAGTAGGAGTGTATTTCTGTGAGTCCCTTCCTGCTGGAGCAAGAGTACATAAACATCTTCCTTAGTGCACAGGCTTCAGGCCGTCTCCCTTTAGCTGCCCTGAGCAGCTCTGAGGGCACAGCTGCTGGAATCACACACTGCTCGTGGCACAAAGACAGCGCTTGAGGAGAAAAGAAACCCATTTCATAATTGGCACAGAGACTGCCTATCAGCTGGCCGCATATGCCTCTTGTGCCATCTTAAAGATGCCTGAAAATGAGATTGATACTTCATTCTTTTCTTTTATTCTGCAAGAGGTAAGCTGATTTGAGTGGCCCCAAAGCATCTTGTCAACCAGCTCTGTATTTTTGGTGTTAGCCTGGGTTTGACATTGTTCCTGAAAGCATGAACCAGAACTAGCACAGACAGTAGTTGTTTTAGCATATAAGTACTTTTGGAATCAAGGCTTTGGCATCTCTTTCATCAGGAAACCTATTCTAAGGAATGCTGCTCTTATCTAGCAGATGTTTTGCTAAAGAATTTGCTTTGTCCTTCGCAAAATATGGCTCAGAGCCCATATACACTCCACAGTGGAGATAAGAGTGTTGTTTTTAAGGTAACGAGTGGAAGCCTCTTTCCCCATAGAAAGCTCTTTAGGAATCTTTGACTGTGAAGAAATAAGCATTTCCCAATGAGGATCTGGAATGTCATTTGCAAACAATTCACATTTGGATGAAATTTTTACTAAGCGAGTTACTCTTTCCTTAACTGAAAGAGCAAAGTTGGACATGAAAAAGGATAATTAAAAAATTAGCTGGGTAAAAAGTTTGCAAGAAACAGCTTTTTAAAATGATTTAATCCCTTTCTCTGCTCAGAAATTATCTACAGTCAGTCTTTTGTTATTAATTCCTTCGGTACTCATCTTTGTTAGTCAGAAGTTTTGTGCAAACAAATTTCTCCCTACTCATTGCACACCAAATGCTGACTGTAAGTGTTCTCTTTAGCATTTTAATATGTTCACCACTTGATAGGTTCAAGCTGTGCAATTGGGTGTCTAAGTCACATGGTGTTGTTTATGTTCTCAGAATCCTTTTGCCCCTAATGATTTTCATATGGTCGAGACAAAAATTTTGTTTTATGATTAAATGAAACTTGGCCAAAGAGGAGCCAGAATTAATTTTTCAGAAGCATTTTGTACAAACAAAACTCCACTGACATAAACACATTAAAAAGGGGCTGTGAACACAGCCAGAGTGAAAAAAAAATCTATTTAGAAGATGCCAAAGTGTGAGAATATCTTTTGTCCTAAAGGGTCCAATAGCCATTTTTGTTCTCATCAGTCCCTAGATGCCATCGATTGCAAACTTTTTTGATTCAGTACAAGCTTGTACGTAATCTGTGGGTTTTACATAATGTAAACCTTCACATAGAGCAATTTTGCTAAAAATGTGAAGAAAAATATGTAATTTCACACCACTGTTTGTGCATAAATATTTCCAGAGCCAGCTGTACTTCTGCCAAGTCCACACAATAAATAATTTTTTTATTTCCACTCTCTTAGGAAAGCAGTTTTCTTTAAAACAAACCTTCACAATACGTGTTGTTTGCTACCATTTCAAGGCCTGCTACACTAATGGAAAAGAATGTGCTAAATGTAGCATTATCATGCAGGTCAGGCAGGGCAGCCCGGTACACATTTTCCCACAATCTCTGCTCATTAACATCTAGTTCCCCCATTGTGCAGATTTTTGGCTCTGTTCCATCAGAGCAGAGAAGAAAAATGTTTACAATATGCAAACTTGGAGGGACACAAAAAAAAAAAAAAAGAGGGCTTTGAAATGTCAGTCCTTTGGGATAAAAAGTTTCAAAGGGGAAGGTAAGTCAAAGGTTACTAATGGGATGTCTGCAACACCTGCTTTCAGTGGAGGTTTCATAAACAATCTTTAATTCTTAAGAACAGCCTGCCTAGACAAAAATATCAGCTAAAATATCTGTGGCTGGCTTGAGCAGCCTGGTACCTATGAACAGAAAGGTCAGGTTTGTTATATCCTAACATGGCCCCTCACCCTGCTTTTATTGATAAAATGAGATTGCCTTGGTGGCCAACATTGCTTTTCATGTGTTAAAGAGCGGAANGAAGACCCAAACTGCTGCACGTGGGAGTGAGTTCTGCAAATTTCAGAAGTTTCCCAGCTCAGCTAAATGTTTCCTCATGAGGCACTTTTGGTAATCGTGAGCAAGTTTCATAACCGTCATAACAAGTCAGAGGTCTTAGGTACTAATTTTCCCCTGAAACAACTCATGCATATTTCTAAGGTTTTAACATGGCAAGAGAAGTGAAATCGTGCTAAATAGTCATTAGATCATTACAGAACCTTAAAACATAGTCTTTACAAACATCTTTTACTGAGAAAACATTCCTGAAATTGAAAAGCAATACCTTCCTCTCAAAAGCAGTGACCCNGAGCTTTGAAATGTCAGTCCTTTGGGATAAAAAGTTTCAAAGGGGAAGGTAAGTCAAAGGTTACTAATGGGATGTCTGCAACACCTGCTTTCAGTGGAGGTTTCATAAACAATCTTTAATTCTTAAGAACAGCCTGGCCTAGACAAAAATATCAGCTAAAATATCTGTGGCTGGCTTGAGCAGCCTGGTACCTATGAACAGAAAGGTCAGGTTTGTTATATCCTAACATGGCCCCTCACCCTGCTTTTATTGATAAAATGAGATTGCCTTGGTGGCCAACATTGCTTTTCATGTGTTAAAGAGCGGAAGACACTGGACTTGGCATGCTCAGCTTCTGCAGGCGAGGAGGAGGAGGAGGAGGNAGAAAGCCCTGCTCTCTGAAGAAGACCCAAACTGCTGCACGTGGGAGTGAGTTCTGCAAATTTCAGAAGTTTCCCAGCTCAGCTAAATGTTTCCTCATGAGGCACTTTTGGTAATCGTGAGCAAGTTTCATAACCGTCATAACAAGTCAGAGGTCTTAGGTACTAATTTTCCCCTGAAACAACTCATGCATATTTCTAAGGTTTTAACATGGCAAGAGAAGTGAAATCGTGCTAAATAGTCATTAGATCATTACAGAACCTTAAAACATAGTCTTTACAAACATCTTTTACTGAGAAAACATTCCTGAAATTGAAAAGCAATACCTTCCTCTCAAAAGCAGTGACCCAGGAACAGGGTTGTGTAAAATGTTTGTCCTACTCCAGAGACATCCTGCAGCAAAATAGGCATCCAAGTCCCCAGAAACAACTTCAGGGCACTCCCCGAGACATCATCCTTGTTGTCCAGCAAAAAAGTGTGGCAGCTTCTACAAAAACTCAAAACATTTCCATTTTAGTATAGAAGGAAGGAGAAAGCAGCATGATAGATAAAGACACAAATTGGCACTTGGTTCTGATTATTCACGGAAACTATAACCCATAAGATTTTCTCACTGTTTTTATAACAGAGCTAATTACGTTTACATGAAGTTGATATTGAAACAGCAAAAAGGATGATGTTACCTTCCCAGTAAAATATTATCAAATATTATCTGCTCTCCTCTTATTATCATATATAATTTCTGAGCAATAGCAACCAATATAATTACTTCAGCAGGAACTCTGTTCTTAACCATTACCAAATCAAGTCCGTTTTAACACTCTGTGTTTATCCCCAATGTTGAAAAGAAAAAGCCTCAAGATGATGAAGATGATGGTGGGCATTAGAATAGATATAGGCACAGATAGAATCCCAGGAAGTTTTAGGGGAAATAGTTTTAGGCTTTACTGTACTTTACAGTTTGTGGAACATGCATGTTTGCCACAGGTGATAAAAAACCAAATCCGATCTGATTACTTCAGCTGAATTTCATTTTTTAAAATGATAATCAATCACTGTTTCTCCAGAGAGCCGTCAGCCCCATTATCCACCTCATATGCCATACAGGACATACCCACCTGTAGAGGACACAGATGCATCATGAAGTTTTTAGGGGAAATACCAAATGTATTTCTACACGTGCATTTATTCAGACAGAAATTTTTCTATTCAATAAATTTTTGTAAGCTGCAACTGTCCTGAAAAAGAGATCAAGTGCACTAATCTGCATACATCTTTGTGGTAATGACAACTCAGTCATGTTATGTCTAAACCGGATTGTATCTGGCCAGCATAGGTAGAATACAGAATACTTCAGGACTAACAGTCATGAAGAATTTAGTATCTTTAAAAGAATATCAGACAATAGATGCTTTTAATGCAGTTTAGAGATGGCAGAAACCATTTGTTCCATGTGAAAACTGAAAGCTGGACAGCAAAGTAAACACAGAGAGTGCACTCTGTATGCCTTACAAATATAATCCAAGTTTATTTATAAATACACGAGAAGCTGAGAAATGTCTTCAATAAACTATTTGCATTTTTCATTTCTCTTGTTGGCAGATATGTAACTTTAGAACTTCATCTGGAGAACTTAAGATGGTTTAGATACGTTTGGAAGGATGACCCTACTTATTTCACAGAAGTTTTCCCTCTCATGAATTCCTTGAGCTTTCAATGAGTTCAGGGGAGCTGTTTCTTTTTACACTGGGCTGAAATCAGAATAGGCCCTTTTGTAAATGCTATGTCAAGAAACATGTTTAAGTCAAATGTAAGCCTTTAAAGCAAAGGTTCTGCTTTTGGTTTACATAATGATATGCTATGGAGAATAGCTTTCCTATTTTATATTCCTTCCCTTCTTCTCATACCGCCCATGACTCTTCTCTTTATGCGCTGCTTTAGATCTTTCATTCTTGCTGTTCTTAGTAGAAACCACATTTCATTCGTGCCCTTGAAACAGCATATCAATGCGTTCAAACTTCCTGCTTTCTGGAAAAGCATTCAGAATTTCTGGTAGGACTTTCAGTTGGCCAGATGGCTGAACAGCTCACACTAACTTCTGCAGAATGATGGGAGGAAGCACTGAAGAACTAGCACTGGCTCCATCAGCGACTGCTCAGCAGGACTCAGCATAAGAAATCTCTGTGTTTTGCCCCAAGTTGTTACAAGAAAGTCAGGTACCAATGTACAAGTGTTAAATCAGACGATCCCATACCCGACCAATGCCATTCCCTTCACTGTGTAATAAACAGACCAATTAAAAAACATTTGAACACCAGTTTAACTGCTCACAAATGGAAGCACAGACACCTGGAGTATCAGTGTGATGCTGGATATCTATTACTTGGGCTTTTTTCAAACCTTTAGGTTTTAATATTCTGTGCATAACAGAAATGCTGACATATCACAAGGTTTTTTGTGTGCAACTGCTCAGAACTAAAAATTACTACTTGAACAGTCAAGGGCATTGCTTATTTTCTTATCAGACTCAGCATCTGAGCAATATTCATCTGCATCAGTTCTTTCAGTAACCTGTTTCCCTCTTCAGGACTGGATTTTTGTAACAAATCACTCTGTAAGAGTGGGGCTCTGGAAAGGGGCTTAGCAGAGAAACATGAATATATGGTATGGGAAGCCCACCTCCCTTAGGGCAAAAATCTCAGCTAAAGCACCTTGGCAGCATATTAATAGCTATAAAAGACTCTTTCTTTGCTGACCACAAATATGTTGTGGTCAACAAGAGGTCTACTCACTGTTTTGTTAAAAACAGTGATGATTTATTTTGCTTCAGCCATGTGTGAAACTAGTCACCACATTGTGAATAATAATATCCTCTTAGTCTCAATGGAACTCTTTTCATACAGAAAGATCCACAAAGCATTTAGCTAAATACTTGATATGGCAATCCACTGGCTGACCACTAAAATATAGCCATATCTGGAATGGAACAGTGCAGCTAAACAGCAATGCATGGCAGCAGAGGAGACAAAGAGTAGGAAAAATAATCCATTAGGAACCAAAGCAAGAGCTTTGGAGTAAAATACAACTACGTCAATTAAACGTGAGCAGCAAGCAGAGCTAAAATTATAAATTTGAAGAGCACCCTGGAATCTCTGTGCCTACAGGAAACCAAGAGTTTATACAGTTCCTTGAGAGGATGAACTCCAACGGCACAGTGCCCTCTACTGTGAAATGAAATCCATAGAGGCTCAGAGGGGAGAAAATTATGTATTAAATCGTTTGGCCTGCTTGGTTTCTGCAGCACTATCCTGAAGATGTAAAATCTCAGAAGAACTGAACTGGGCATGCAGGTTCAAGCTGGAGTGGTCAGCTCTGTGCAGGATAGCTTGGCATCTGCTAAGCCTGCTCCCCATAACTCTTTCCAAAATGGCAAATGGAATGAGTTCCAGAAAATATAGTGATTAAGTGCCTTTTAAACATCTACAGTTCTAGTAGTTTTGATATTGAGTGAGCATTATCCATGTCAGTAGCAGTTTGCAATACAGGCAAAATTACAGAACTGTATTTTTTGTTACACCTTTGAGCGGCAAAAAATGCCCAGTTGGCTAGGTCTTGCTGTGTGAGGGGAAAAAACACCACCACTTTAGGGAAAAAACTTAAAAAAATATAAAAATCACTCCACGCATTTTGTACCTGATGCTGCAACATATTCATGCTAAAATTATAGAAGTCTACCTGTATTTCTGATATTTAAAATAGCTCGTACTGCACTAGGGCATGTTATGTTGCTCTTCTACAGCGTCCTAAATATCTTTTACTGAGTAGAATATATAGCAAGCTAAACTCATAGGGTTTCCAGCAGGGCACATGAAGAGACCCAGGAAGGTTTAAGCACAGGAAACATCTCAGATGACCAAAAGAAAGAAAAGTTAGTTCAGTAGCAAAGGGCAGATCCTGTGACAAATCACACCTCTGTTCAGGAGGCTCATTTGAGCCCTACAGTGGTTTCTTTCCTCTCACTCCTGCGGTAAACCCTGGCAGAAGGTTTTATTTCCCCTACACCCCAAACACACACACACTCTGCCTCAAGAGCTGGGAGATCCCAAGAGGTTTGCAGCTGGTGTAATGTTTTTCCCTACCACCTTCTAGCAACCTGCAGGAAACAAAAATTCTTCAGGGAGTTTCCGCCGTAAAAAAAGCTGCATTTAACTCCATCATAAGGCACAGTTCTTTAACCCTTTTATTCTCCAAAATAAACATAAAACAAGTATGTGAAAACCCATTCATTCCAAAACAGACAGCCACATGAGTATGGACAGGACAAAGCTGTGGTGAAGAACACCAGTGCTGAATGTCCCACTGAAAGTATTCAACCTGGACATTGGAGAGTGCAGAATAAAAATCTGTACAGAGCAAAAACAGTTTTCTGAACAAATCTTGTGGAAGGGAGGAGACGGCCAGAAGTGCCCTCAATTCCAGAACCCTCTGCCCACCAGATGGGGGACAAATTGCTTGCACAGAGCTCTGCACAGTCCTTTGGAGGTTTTAAATAGTGCTAGGCTGAGCAAGCCACTTGTTGGACTTCAGCTGCAAGAAGACTCCTGAGCCACACTTGATATGCACCTAACTAAAGGAGATGAGTAAGTTGCAGTTCAGTCCTAAAACATAACTTTGAACATATCCTCTTGTGTGCATCATGGCTTTCTAAGCAAATATCATTACTTTAAACTTGTGTATCAAATGAAACTCAAGCTAAAAATGTAAGAGGACTCAGAGCAAATAAAAAAAAAAAAATCTGGAGAGTTGTAAGGAATAATTTGGAAACATGATTGTTTTCCCAGCTGTGGAGTTTTCCTATGAGAGTCCGAAGAGGATTTCAAGATGTATACGTCCTGTAAATTTCAAGGAGCGGTCTTAGCAATCTAGTCATATCTGGTGGCAGCGATTTTGCTGGAGAGGGTGTATAGCCAGGGAAGACGGAAAGCAGCCTCAGTCCTGAAAGTCACCTGTTTCACCCCCTCTCTAACACACATGCAGACATTGCTGCTGCTGTCTGTATGCAAAACGTTTAAAACCACTCTTCTCCTCAGCCCCATTTTTTTTTAATCTTCGGAAAGTCTTTGTGGTCTGGCAGGGGAATATAGAGCTGGGGTAATGCAGAGAAAGAGGGAAATTTGTATATATGCTGCATACAAATAATCCTAAAAGGTCAGATTTCAGCTTGCCTTACCTTGAAAGGAACAATGTTTTGTACTTCCTGCTCTTTTGAGAAATCAGATTTCCTTTAACATGCTCAACCAAGATAACTTTTAAAATTCTAGATTGTACATGAATTTTATATGTGAATTCACTGTCAGAAATATGAAATTCCTTCTATACCATGCTTGAAAAAAATCACAGACAACCTCTTATGTTACTATCTCCTGGCTAACTGATTTCCTTTAATTTTCTACTAGCAGGGAAAAGGCTGAAAAGAAACAGATGATTGGTACTTTAGAAAGGCTTTGAAATAAACCAAACATTTGCTGCATTCAGTAATGTTTTTTCACTGCTGCTAGCATAGCCCAATAAGCACAATAGCAGTGGAGTTTTTGGATAAGTAAAGAGCCATTTTTTAACACAGAAGAGAAAAACAACTTGTTTACACTTTAGCAGCTGCTTAAAGATAACAAATGAAGCTTAAAAAGGCACATACTAATATCAACACATGATGTTCCTCAGGCTTAAAAATAAAAAATCAGAGCTCCATTAGGCTTAGACATTAGTATTAGATTAAAGGGAAAAACAGTGTTTTCCTCTTGCATTTCTGGAGACAGACGTTGTTTGCTGAAGAATGTAAAATTCAATCCCCCAGGGAATGCCAGAGGCTTTTTGGCAGACTCTCTGAAATTCAAGTCAACTCTTTTCTATAATAACTAACATCAGAAAGAAAGAGGGGAAAAAAGGAAGAAAAGGAGGAGAAAGAGGCATAATTACTTTCAATGTTTACATGGCTCTAGCTTCTTGAATCTGAAAAAGTATCAGACAGCAAAGACTGGACTTAATCTAACTTTAAGCAATGGACAGGTGGACTTCAACTACTAATTATTCTAAGAGGGGAGTTAGTCTTCTTAGCTCTTTTAAGAACAACAATGGGAAAGAATATTCCAGTTTATAAGAAAAGGAAAAACAGTGCTGTCTCATATTTGTACATGTTCAAGCCCTGTGCCATCTAATATCATCTTTGTGTTTAAAAAGACCAGTTAACCAGCCTAACATCAGGGTGGGCATGCATTTCACTGTGAACATCCCCACAAACACGGTTTAACAAATGTTCTCCATTCAAGCTGAACAGATGGAAGAAAAATTACTCTAGGCATAAATTTTATGGATGCTTAGCAATAAGAGTGCTCAGGCTCAGGAGGATAGGGGTTGCTATAAAACTGACTTGCTTACTTGGGCATGCCAACCAAGGCTTTCTCCACTCTAAGGAACTACAGACTAGCAATGCAGCTCCCATATTTTTGGGGCATACATAGCCTTATTGGTAATTTTAAAAAAATATCTCTTGCTGAAGGGCATTCTGTGTCAGTTGCAAAGAAGATTAACAAATTAAAAAGTCTCTGGTTGCACCACCCCCCTGTATGGTTCTTTTTCATGTTTAAAACTTTAAAAGTGTAATTCAAACTCAGATCCAATCCTGTGAATGTGAATAGATCTAAACTGACCTCCTATAATGACATCAGTGAAAAGTTCTGTTCACTTGCAATAACTGTAGATAGACGTTCTTACCACACATATAATAGATGTTCTTACCACATATTACTAATGATTTATAACATGCATCAATGCAAAGGCTTTAGAAATAAGCATGCAAGTACATTAGCTCAGTTAATTTTGTATATATGCTTTATATTATTGGCTTTATTTGACTTCTTCAGGCTGTGGGTAAGTGATTCTTTTGACTTGCAACGGTCACCCAGAGCAAAGCTTTTGGGATTACATATGGGAAATTTCAAGCAGTTCCAGCAAGGCTGCTGTTCAACAATACTGTCTAACTAGATCACTAGCTAGATTATGCAGTAAGAATACCCACAAGACATAATTAAAGCAAAAAAAATGCAACAGCTCTCCATGCCCAGAAGGAGTATCAGAAACACTTCTCAGTGAATTTAAAAATTTAAACAATCTGAGTAATTTTTGCACAGAGGAGGTGGTACGCTGGTCAAATAACTTGCAGCAGATAGTTTGCTGAAGGGCAGCTTAGAGAAACATAAAACTCAGCTGCAACAGAGGCTCTTTTTTTTTTTTTTTTTTGTAAACAGTGTGATTAGTCTTCCAGAATGACCAGTTCCTGAGCCATTTTGCTAAGGAGAGATAAAAACGGAAAAAAAACCCAAAAACCAAAACAGAAACACAGAAAAACAGTTGTTTCATTTGCATTTCTTAGACTACTCTGAAGCATCTGAAATTTCTGTAAAATAATGACAGTAAGTTTCTGAAGTGTCTGTTGCCCAGAAAAGATAACACAGGGCATTATGAAGTTTTACCCATCTTTCATGCTAACATATGAAAAAAAGAGAAACAAATATATTTTCTTAAAAGCCATACCAATCTTCCTTCTGGACTTTTACAGAGGTCCTAGTTGTTGGTTAACAGCATCTTTAGGAAGACAATACAGCAGCATGGACAGGCAACTCAGGTAGCAAAAGCTCAGTAGTAATCTATAGGAAAAAAGAAAAAGTTTTTCACAGATTCTGCGATTACATGCCTATCAGTAATTCTAAGTACACAGTAAAGGTTAGTGCACTAGGGATTCATATATTTATCAGTTAATCTGTCCCAAAGCCATGGAAGGTAATTAATGAAAAAGATAGTCGGGCATGGCTTCAGGCAGTAATTCAATATTACTCTAAATCTCTGCATGAGCAAACCTGTTAACCAAAGAGGAAATGCATACTGTACAAGGACACTTGTGTTCTGAAATGTGATCCCCCGTGGAGCTTTCAGATGAAGCACTTTTCCAGTGATTAACTCAGGACATTTGAATTTCATTATTTAATGTTTTAGGTGACTGGTTATTTGTAGTGCACAGAGAGGAAAACAAGTTTTCCATGAATAAAATCAGAGTAAAAGGCAGATAATAACTAAGTGATCTCAGGTCATTCAAATCCCCATTGCTCCTTGCTGAGCTAGTAGGACATTCAGTGTGTGCTCTTACAGTTGGGTTTTTTTAAATAATTATGCCATATTTTTCTTACATTCTGGTAGAAAAAATCCATGCTAAGATACATAGAACTTATTTTCCATACTGGTAGACATTCTCCCATAGGGTTCATTAAGAATCAGCAGAGAGAATCATTTGGGCTTTTCAGAATTGCTCATTGTGCTCTGAAAATGCCCCAGTTACACCAGCTTCTGCAGTGGCACTGCAATCTTCTGCTCCAGGGCCCTGCATGCCGAGCGCAGCCAGGCAATTGGGCTCTCATCAATTTTATAAAAGATGGGAGCCCTCAAAGCTGCCTCCCAGATGAGGCAAGGAATATGGTTGGCACACACCTCTCCAGGACTTGGAGACAGGCAGAGCATTATTTATCTCTCTGCCCATTTATTCCTAAGCAAGAATCAACTGAGATAATCTGAGGTGTTCTTCAAATTAAGAGATCTCTGCAGAGAAGCCCACTGGATGTGTACATTCTTTGCCAAAAAAAAGATTTTTGTGTTCTGCCATACTTCTCGGGAAACAAAATACCAATTATTAGATAATGAGACTGGAAATCCAGCAAAGAAATTCAGATAAGGGTTAGATTAAAAATGAAATCAAATTTCAGAGCTTTTAAATTGTCCCTTTACTGCAGCATGCCTCCGTGCTAAACTCATTCGGCCCTAGATTTTGTGGGATACACTGCATCAGAAAGGGGTATTTTAAGCCCGTTTATGTTCTTTTAGTTCAAGAGTATTTTCATGGGCTGCCTTTCTCTTTTAGAGATCAAAGACAGAATTCAGACTGCACTGACAAACTCAATTCTGAACTACATATGGATATGAAATGGTGTTTCTGTACCATGAATTTTTTTCAGCTTTCGAGCAAAATCTTTTCCTGTTCCCTGTTGGGATGGAAAAGAAGGCCTTAAAAAGTTTTATTCAAAAAACCAAAAGCTCAGGGGAGACTGATGCAGTCCCAGCTAAAAACCTGGTGGTCAGTGCTCTCATCCGTCTGATTTGGACTAAAGACTTGACTAAGTTTCCACAGATGAGGGAACACTGGTAAATAAAAGACTTCTGAAATCCCTATCAGCAGAAATTCTGTCCTGGAACAGAGAAGTCTAATCAAAAATCTGGTAAAAGTCTAATCAAAATCAAAATCATCACATTTGAATAAAAATATAAATGAAGGAAATTAAGTAAAAAAAAATCGACCAAATGGCATCAGTTTTCATCATTTCCCTCACCAGAAGCAGAACAGACATGCACCACAGATGATGAGACACTTGAAAACAAAATAACACAAAGGAAATCCCCCTCAAACCCAGAAAGGCAGCAGCTACACCCATTTCTACCTCTGCTTCTGGTATTCTGATCTGCAATACCCTTGACTTCCTAGATTAATAAACTGACAGGTAGCAATGGTTATATTTTCAAATGTTATGTATGAAGATTTTCAGATTTTGAGCATGAATATTTCAAAGCATTATCAACTTAGATAAAGGCTTTCAAAGTTTGGTACTTAATATCCTTTCTGCACAAAAAACCAACCAACCAACCAACCAACCAACCAAACAAACAAAAAAAAAGAAAAAAGAAAAAAAAACAACCCTGGCTTTCTAACCTTAACTCCTCAGAAGGTCAGGACTGGAGGAGCACCTCTGTCCTCCACCTGTGCAGCTGCATCAGAAAGCCCCTACCTGAGGCTGTTTTTGCCACCAGTGCATTAATGCAGTGCCACAGAGATGCCTCTGTAGGATACTGGTACCCAAGAAGATGAAGGTGAGGCAGCTGTAGACAGCAAGGCCCTCACGAGAGCTGCATCTGTGTTTAACAAGGTGGTGCAGAGTGACGTGTTTGTGTTCTGCACTGCCAGGACTGTCCCAGGTGACGTGGGACACAGCCCTACCCAAGGGTGCGTGCAGGTGGTCCTGACACCCACGTGGAGCCCCAGTGCATGGCACAGCTGTGCCCAAGCCAGGAGGGCAGGAGCCCTTTGAATGGAGGACGCTCATTGTGGCAACAGTGGATTGGGAAAGCTTGTTCCATCTACATTATACTGAGAGTTGGCATCTCTCACAAAGGCGAGATGGTGACTTTTGATTGGCAAAAGATATACCTTGAGTATTGTAACCTTTGAGATGCTCTGACAGCCACATTCAATTCCTTTTTTAAAATCTTTATTTAGATATATATATAACAAGATTTCTATTTTTTTTTTTTTTTAAATGAAAGACATCATATGGCACCAAGGATCTAAGGCCCCTATGACTTATTCCAGACCTGGAAGCACTGAGCAGAACCTTTTTTTAATGTGCAAGTGATGATCAATATCACTCTGTATCATTCAAACTCTAAATAAGACTCATAATAATTTAAATAGAAAATTCATTAAAAGTACCGCTACAATTTTAATAAAGGTATTGTTTTTTAATAAAAAAAGCTAAATGTCAGAGTGTAACTATTGTGATGACTGTACAGTTTCCACATTATAAATAAAATACATGTGTTTTTGAACAAAGACTAGAACGTGCTTCACATATTTCTTCAGTTGTTGCCTAACATATCTGGAATATATTAAAAAGTCCTATTCAGCTGTAACTCAAGCAATGCACACAAGCCATGAAATACACACTCTGTGCAGAGTTCTAGTGTGCACTCAGTACTGCTTTTTCAAAGGGACACAATTGCTGTGTGGGTGACACAGAAGCCAGCACAGACACACCAAATTGCATGTTTGACTCCTGCATTAGGTGAGAGTTCCTCTCCAAATTCAACTTTCTTGGCTGAGTTCTCATTCCAAATATTCTCCTTAAAGAGTAAGGTTTGCTCCCAGCACAGTGTGCTTTTTCTATTCTGTTATGAGAGCTTTACTCAACCTGAGGTTAATGACGCGAAATTGGAACGACAAAATTTCTGTAAAATAATGACAGTAAGTTTTCCTTGTTCACAGGCTGTTCATTCATACTCTTCCAAGTCAATGACAAAGATTCCATTGATTTTAGCAGTGACAAACCCCTACCCATATGAAACACAGATTTTGACCCCATCTTTAGAATGCATATACATTCTAGCAGTTACATATTTCTCCATAAAACTTTGGAAAACAGGCTGTATCAAACTACAGAAAAATATCAGTATTTATCTCTCTGGGGAAATCACTTAGATGCACAGAGAAACACAAAGACTCTAGGGATTTGCTTATTTGCATACAGAGATGTTTGTCTTCAAATTCAATTCACAAACAAATCACAAATCTAAAAGGCAGTGAGATACCAATGTGATTAATCATATCTTGTTTATCTTTAGTGCATCCTGGGAACACAGATCAGCAACATCTTCCCCTTTGGGCTTCATTCAGCCTCCTTTGAAAAACAACGAAAGATGCCAAAGGCTTCAGTGGTGAGTTGAAATTGGACATATGATTTCTGAGATGCAGCTAAGAATTCAGGGCTTCGGATATGGTTTGTTTCTTAAATAATTATTTGTACTAAAATAAAGTCTCACTTCCACTATATTTAAGCCAAGAACGCCTTCAGTGTTCAGTCCTGGGAGATTGTTTATAGTTGATCAGAATAATCCACCTACTCACAAATAAGATGTAGTAGAGAATAATTCTCTGATTTTTATCAAGAAGAAAGACTAAAACTGCTGCAGACTTTGGAAGTCTGACATAAACATTTATTTGTTTCTTTCAACAGTTTTATTGCTCCCTTGCTATTTAACTGCAAGTTTCTTTAACAAAGGGAGCAAATACTAAAGTGCTTTTGTAATAACTGCAAACTTTTAACATTAAATTGGCAGAAACAATCCATTTTTAATAAGTCTGTCTTGGTAACCTTGTATTTTGACCCAAGGTGAAAGGTGAAGATTAAATCTCTTCCACCTTTCTGAATGCAGCTGCTGTGCACACAGACTTTAATTGATGTGAGACTCAGCTTTGTAACCCAAGCCCATCTCCTGCCTGCAGCACTGAAAATGTGCGATTCAAGGCTCAGTTACTGCTGATAGCAGGGCCCTCTCAGCTGACGGTGTGGACAGGAGAATAAAGTCTTTGTCACTATCTATTCTCCATCAGAGTGACTTTTTTCTTCTTCATAACTCCAGTATTCAGGTCAGGCCTATAATGGTGGCCTCTCAGCAAGCAATGATATAAAGTGAAGCAAACTGAAAAATGAGACAAACAACCCCTGGGTGAGCAAAGTGGTGATCCTGAGCAGAGACCCACCTGACACACCCTAGGCAACGTGTATGTGAGTTTCTGTGGGGAGAGGGGTTTGGACAGATATCATTATTTTTACTTTCAATTCTCTTTTGCACCTGACTGAGCGCAAAGATATCCCAAATCTGAATTCCTTCTTTTTTTCCCTAAGTACAAATACCTGTACGTTAGGGATGATGCTGGTAGCCTTGGAATCATGGCAGCTCTAGCAAAGTAATTCTTTAGGTTTTTTAACCTTGACTGCTTGAACAACATTAGTACTCTGAATGCTGGCCTAGAAATGTCTCTCTGAAATCAGGGACCAAATCAAGACACAATAATACAAACTGACAAAACAGGTAAGGCTACTCGAGCCTTTTCTAAACTTAAACCAGATCTACTGATATGCAAGAGTATCTTAAAGCTTTAGGAGCTAATCAAAACCATTTTAAAAGTCGAATTTGAATAAACAAGTAAAGACTTGTAAAGAACTGTGCTGTGCAGTCCTCTCAGAGGCTTTAGATATTGCCCTACATGGGGGTCTACTCCCAAAGCAGCATCTCTAACACATGGCAAACAAACATACTTGCTGAGTTTAGATGGAGGACCAGTATGTCATACACACATTGGAATTATTACTTCAAAACGAAAATAAATTGATTTTTTGATGTGTACTGGCAAAGATGAAAATTGTACAAAAATATTTCCACAATACCACATTCACCTTTTAGACAGGAGACTTTAAACTTAAGATGTATTATATATGCATGATATAAACAATCTGTGTTTTTTGCACTTGAAAAAGAAAGAATTAAAAAAAAAGACAAACCCGAAAACCCCGCACTAGAACCAAAGAACAGCATGTGCTTCCAGTCTAGTTTTCCGAGTCATATCTTTCTGGCAGGCCAACTTATTTTAGAGAAACTTGGCGTCTATCACTTTGTGATTTTAATTCCAGCATTTGGCAAAATTTAGTTTTCTAATCACTGGCTGAGTTCAGAGGTCCAAATTACAAAAGTGAAGACTTCTCCCTACCTCCTGCCAGGGCCAGGTGACAGCAGTGGGTCTGCTCTGGGGTTTCCAGAACACCCGACTCTATGTGTAACTAGACAGCATCATGTTTAAAGGCCAGTGTAGTATAAACTATGCTTGAACTAAGGGACATTTCTGATGAGTCTCAAACTACTCCAGTAATCCCCTGAGACTCCAGACGCTTTCACAGAGCAGCATTTCCAGAGTATCGTCAAATGCTCTGAGGCTTAGTGTAGGCAGTTCAGAGAGTGACTGCATTTTTTTTCCCTCCACTGTGAACAGAACCATTTTAATGTGAGAATTACAAGCATTTTAAGATAACTCACTCTCCAAATATACCTTATTATTCATTATACATCTCAAAAGAGAAAAAATTTAAACTGAACTTTGCATCTTTGAGAGTTAAACTCATGAGACAAGAAAATGAAGATGCCGAAAGATGCTGAGCTTTTGCTAAACACTGCTGGATTCATCAGCATTTTTAAGGGCCCTAGGCAATCAGTTTGGCCATTGACTTTGTTAATACTTGCCTCTTTTTTGGACAGTGGCAAGAGCTGTGTCACTTAGGAACCTAAAAGGCCTCAGAGAAAGGTCTGTGAAACAGTGATGGAGTGTTTGTAAAACTTCATTCCAGTGCAGCTGGCGGGTATGTACCAGCACCAGCTTGCAGACACAGCTGGAGCCTGGCCTCTCCCTGCTGTCCACTGTTAGTTAGATGGTCATAATTATGACATCAAAGTTATCACTCCATGAGAAAATATACTTTGTTTTTTCAAAGGCTGTGGCATTTTGTGCACTACAATTATTCCCACAGCCTCCTCAGAGCTAATTGCCAATCAATACCTGATTTTAGATGGCACAGATTGGGGTTTTTTTAAAGGCAGAAAAATATCTAAGGGGCTCCCTAAGAAGAGCTATATGAAATATAACTTACTGTATGAGCTGATTCCAAATGACTTGCTAATTAAGCACCAAGTCATCTGTTAATAGAAGTAATTACAAAGGGTTCAAGAGACCTGGAATCATATTATTATTCACAGCCTGAAATCTGCTATCCTGCTATGTTATGAAATTGATGATGTACTGTCTACAGAGGCCAGAGATGGAGGTGAAGTGACAAACCTAACACCACTAACCTAGTCCTAAATTACCTCCTGAGTCATTACCAGCATCAGCTAGTATCTGAATAAAAGACAGGAGGAAAAGATAAAAATGAAATCACTAGGAATGACTCTTATTTTAACAGAAAACCTAATTCAGGAAATAGGCTGAAGTTGTGGGGCATTAATACGCTATTGTACTGAACTCAGGGTCAAAAGGCAGCCAGTTACAGAAAAAGAATTACATACCTATAGGGTATAATACAGTCCATTTGTTAGAGAAGATTTGAATTTAAAGCCATACCCCACTACAGCGCTGTAATGTGGCACAAACTAGCTTTATCAGACCTAAAACTCCTTATCCATTTTCTTTTCCTAGAGATGTAATATGCTACAGGACAGGATTTAATTCACAAGGGTCCTAAGTAAATGAGGTGTGTAAAATCAGAAGTAATCAACTCACTCTTTTCTCTCCATTCCTTACACTAAAAGGACAGCTTCTTGTTTACTCCACAGGATATTATCTTTAGGGAGGAAAAAATTCCTGAGAAAATAAATAAATTGACCCATCATCTTTTTACTACAAAAATATTGAATTAAATGAGGAGGTGGGAGAATTTTTACAATTCTACTTGTGCTAACTGCAGTAAATTGAGCCTTGCCTTATTTTCCATGGACTTAGTCAGTTCCACTTCTCTTGATAAGGGGATCCAGCAAGGTTCACCATCAGTTTGTATAAGGGCACTATATGTTACTGGAGAGAAAAATCCCATATGACTTAAATATAATTTTCGTATTATACCTGCTCCTCTGTTGGTTTATTTGGCTGAGAGAAAGTGAATTGTTCTTGAACTGCAGATGCTTTTGAGCAGTCCCCATCACCTCTGAACACCAAGGGCTAAGGCTGTACCAAAACACTGGTATAATGAGACAACAGTTGTGAGAACATTAGTCTTGTCCTCTCCAGACTTCTGAGCCCTTTCTCTGATATAAGTTTGCTCAACTGCCTGTTCGCCAGAAGGAAAAGCATTACTGGCCAGGGTACTCTTAACCAGCTCATGACCCTTGCAGTTCTCAGAGCAGCAGACCATGCCGCCTCCCAGCCACTTACGTTGTGCACAGCTTACAGACAGGAGTATTTGTTCCTTGCTGTTCACACGTGGTACCTTGGCAACAGCAAGGGCAGGGGATACTGAGAAGAGGAAGAGTGCCATCCTCTCAGTTGCTTCACTACACCTGGTAGGTCAGGCTGATAGGCCTGGTAGAAGAAGAGACTTCTTTAAGGCTTGAGCAATAAGCAGGGTGATGAAGAGATTTTGGACAGACTCTTCAACCGAGGTGACATGAAGGCAAGTGTTGAAGAAATTGCCAAGGGGAGGGTTAATTATGCATCTTAAGGAGCTGTTATTGGGTTTGATAGACTAGAAGCAGAATTTGGGGTCCTTCCAACCCATTAAACAATGTCTTCCTGAGAAGGCCTAATTGAATAAGATTTAAGATTAGTATTGAAGAATCTTCTACCGGACCTTACTGCCTCACAGATCCTACAAGGGGACAAAAGGACTCAAAGGAAGACAACTGCAATCAAGTGCACTTACTAACGATTGGAATGGCACAAGTAGATCGTGAGCTTGAGTAGGATTCTCAGGTACCTAAGAAATAAAAAATGTAAATTTTACTCTATTTTGCAGATTCGAAGTTATTTTTGAGGCAGATAGAAACAATTACATACCCTCTTTTCCCAGCGACAAACAATCATCACTGAAAAAAAAGGGAGTAAATGTAAAGACCAGATGTTATCCATAAATGTGGCTCTGTATGATTTAAAATCTCTCAGTTTAACCTAATAAAAAGCACTTCTTAGAATTTCTTAACCCTGAGATTAAACATGTGTGATACAGAATGTGGAAACTTCCAATGAATAAACATTAATAAATTTCTGGTATATCAAATTCATTTGGCTACATAATTATTTGCCATGCAATACAGAGTGAAAGACACTCTCTTTATTCATCCCATGGTCGCAGTCCGCAGATTAATTTAAATGCTTGTCTCTCAGTGGGAGTTGTCTGTTTAAAGTAGTTTTAAGGGTCTGGGCTACAGCTCTCAGCTCTTCATTGACTTAAAAAATGTGGTGTGGTTGCTTTATGCAGAAAAGGACTTTAACCCAAAACAGCATCTTTGTAAGAGGATTAGAAAAATTCCATTCTTTTAATGACTGGCTAGATGTTTGCTCTCCTTTACTTAATACTCTTTGTCTGTTATTCTTAATTATCAACATAAATGCTTTAAACCAATGTTGTAAGCAATCTGTCATTTTATCCAAGCCTTTGTTGAATGGTTCTTTTGAAATGATCTGATTATTGATTACTTTAGGAGACCATTCCGCTAAATTCCCATGCCTGCCCACATAACAGCCCCTCTGCTGCTTTTGGGAGGTTCCTCTAAGACTCATGGTGGTGAGTTTAGCTTCATGCTAGCCCAGGCAAATCAGGAACTTCACTGGATGGGAAAGATGTGCTTAGGACTGCCAGTAAATCCTGGCACAAAACCTATTTTTTAATGTCATTAATGATACCTAGCAATTTGTGCCACATTTTTTTTTTTGTTCCAGACACTAATGTTTTCACAGTGCCTTGACAAAGATGAAAACTTTTCCCCCGAAAATCTTGTATACCAATTAACTCCCTTGGATCCTAGGTAACTTAAAACTAATATTGGACATCAGCAACTAACATAGCTCCTTAAAAAATCCTGGCCAAGGACTAAATTTCACATCACTAATATAGTCCTATGTTACAGGATAGTGTGTGATAACAGGCCTTTTAAAACAGCCAAGATATATTTTGTAATTTAGAAAATTACTCTGAGGAATCATTTGTCAGTTTAATGAAAATCTGAAACTACAGGTTTGCATAATAGAATTAATTGTAATGGCTCTGCTGGAATGATTTCTTTCAGATGGGTTATTTGAAGGATTGAAAGAGGGATTTCACAGCTGAAAGAAAGAAAGGATTTATCCTAAGACCCATGTAAGCAAAACACGTTTAAATTTCATAATACAGTGCCTTTGACTCTGTGGGACTATTGTTTTCACATGTCTTGAGATGCAGGAGATACTTCTATTCACAAGTCTATTCAAGAATATCTTGAAAGAATTCCATGCCCTCCTAATGCAGGTGTTCATCACCCACAGATGGCAAAGGAGTCAGTGCATTTACTTATTACATTGTGACCTTATAGAGTTACAAAGAGCTACGTGGGGTTGTGTCACATCCCTGCCAAGATGGAGCTATAGGGTAAAGAGAAAACCTGTTTTCTCTTTAAGACAGAGGAAAGATTCAGGTCTCAAAAAGGCAAGATGGAAGCAAAAAAAAAATATAAAAAAAATACGTCGCTCAGAGTGACAACATGGTCACCCAGAAAGCTACCAGGAATCATCAGTCTCTGAATTTAAAACACCATTTCACAACAGGAGTGGTGACCTTATTGGAGAAAATAAGTCTTGATAATCCCCATGTGTAAGTTTGCTGCTTAAGCCCTCAAACAGCATCGTTATTAGCAGCACCTTACACCTTTCATTGCTCAATATTAACTTCAGAGCACAATTTGTGTGTGCATGGTGGTGGGGGAATTTACAATACTTTGGGCTGGGGCTCCCCCTACCCATATGATCGTTCCCCTTCATTCCTTCAAAGAGAAGGTCATTTCCATTCCTCATTTTATTTCTTTCACTGCAGTTGGAATGGTTTTGTCAACCATTTGGTGGGGAACAAAAACTTATTCTATTCCGACAATCCAAGAACATCCCAGTGCCAGGTCCATGTTAACATCAGGCTGCAAAAAGTGTTATGAAGCAAACATTATTACGAAGCACTCAAACAGAAGAGTTCAATTCCATACAGCTTCTGCTCTCACCAGCAACTTCTTGGCCAGTGAGCTGTGCCCGTGACTGGAGAGCGGCACTTAACAGACAGGAACAAATTACACGGACACAGATGCAACAGCACATCTGATGCACTGAGAAAAGGAGCAGGTGGGATGATGGTCCCAAAGCTCCGACCAAAATTGTAGCAAATAAACAGCAACAGTAGGTAGAGTGACATGTGTAAAGGGCGAGAGGCAGCATGGTTTGACATCTTTGCCATAAGGGCTAGCTGGGCCAAGTGACAGCTCATATCCTGGCCTCTCACAGCTGCAGTTACCATATTGTACCCATTCTTCTCCTAAAATACTGCTGAGTAGTCAATATGCAAACACTGCTGTTCGGATTCATGGCAAGGAGTACTTTTGAGTGCGTGGACTACCAAAGGATATTGAAATACAAATTCTGTTATTGTTATGGGACTAATTCCCTACCGCTCGGATTGAAACTTTCTAAATGTTACATAGACTTTGATTGTACTATACAAATATATTTTCAGGATGTGCAGTGTTGCTCTCTGGCCTGTTGTAATGAAAGTGCCAATGCGTAAAGTAAGGTGTTTACTTGCCTTCTGCTACTTGGGCTATAATTTGCTCTGAGGGGAAAAAAAGATTAAACCACATTTCTGAACTAGAAATCTAAAGTGTTATTATGGTCACAGCCATAGCAACACTAGAACTATAAGAAATGTAGCCACCTCCACTATATGATTTAAAATAAAAACATAATTATCATTGTCTTCTGGTAGCTCGGTAGAAAATTACGCATTGCATTTGTGCCGCTTGTAATTCTACACAATTTGTTCCAAATCTGTTATTTGACAAGAGTGGGAAAGCACAACCAGTGGCTGGTATGCAAGGGAGTGTCTTGGGAACTGCCATAAGGTAAATAGATGTCAGTGAGTTCCTGGCCCCAAAGGCCACACTGCAGAAGCTGAGCAGTGTTAAACACAGCGTACTTGCCAACCTGCGAGCCACCTGCAACTTCCTCCCTCTGAAGCAAACAGCAGTGCTCAGCAGACCTCAGCTGTGTGGAAAGTATATTTATGCCCAACCTGTTTTCCCAGAAGAGTACAAAATACTGATTTGAAGCAGCTTAACAATAAAGCAATGATAATAATAGGACATTATCCTCCTTAGCACAGTTCTGCAGCTAGAGAGTGCATTTTTGGTTCAGCTGCCTTCTATAGGAAAAAAGAAGGTTGCCTCTTAGGTTACAATTTACCCTGTATTACTTTGTTTATAACATTTCTCCACCCTCCATGCCACCCAGAGTGAAAGAGAGTTCATGACACTTTTGATGTGTATTTTACAAAGAGTGCATTTTAAATAAACCGGGAAGGTTAACTCAAGATCCTTTAATCCCAGCATATATCTCTGTTAAGGAAACATAGACCAAACCATTGAAAACCCCAGCCAGAAAACAGGTTTGAGTAAATCCCTCACCCTGGAATGAAAAAAAAAAGCCATCTCAGAACAAATTCAGTCATGTACATTCAGATTTTTTCTGCGAAAAACCCCTCAGTGGTGGCCAAGGGGACAGTGCCGTTACCAACAGGGGCTGTGGCTCTTCTGCCCTGGCAGCAGCCTGGCACAGCAGAATAGGATGCCGTGCCCTTACAGGTTTGCAGAGCTTTGTGGGTGCCTTGGGTGACCCCCCCACCTTCCTTCTGCCCCCAACAGGCTCCCGGCATGCCGCCTTGCAGAGGACACCATGGGATCTTGGGAGCAGCACAAGGTCTGACAGCGGAGCATCCCACACCCCTCAGGCAGCTCTCTGACAGGAAAACTTGCAAAGATGAACAGGTATCTTCGATCAGGACTGACTAAAATTAATTAGCCTTCCCCTCTTCCCTATTTCTTTGTAATATAACGTTTTTTCACTTAGAGGACACCAATATTTACGCATGTAAGTAGGTGCTGCTCTAGGTCAATGTTGACCCTAAGCCCTGGAAAACAACCCATTTTGGTTGCAAATGACCTCCCTTACCTTCACTGACAGCTAAATTTATGTCTTCTGTTCATGAAGTGAAAATGACTCGGCTAATAGGCTGGCACTGTGGTGTCTCTGCCTGAAGAAGGATTTTTAGAGCCACCACAAAGTCTGGTCCAGCTAAAATGCTCCCTTAAGACCTTTTGAAATCTCAATATCTCCTCCTTCTGTATTTGCCTCTATTTTGGAACCATCAGTCCCAGGGAAGAGCAGGGCATAACTGCACAGCAAGCTGAAATGCTTTGAGTCTCCAGTTTAGTTTTTCTGCAATGTTTCCTTTTTAATAAAGTACCATAAAGACTGAAACTAGTAGTGGACAATGCATATAAATAAACACCTTCTCATACAAAGGACCACATAAACTTATGTTTAGCTTCGGGAAAAGAGGAGTGTTTTCTCTGTTTGACAAAAATGAAAACAAATTGGTTTGGGGGGAATGAAGAAGAGGAAAATTTCTGGCTATTTTTAACCAAACCCTAAAACATATCAACAGAAATATCACTTTACTCATAGAAATGTTTGTTTTCTGCAAAATGATCCAAGCCCAGTTTTACTATTATTGATTTGTGATTTTTTCAACCTTGCATGGCCTCGCTCATTTTTCTCTGAACTACAGTGAAAAGACACATTAGTTAAAGTAAATATGTCACAAGCCAGAACTGGATCTAGTGATCCAGCATGACCAAACTAACATTTCAGAAAAAAGGTTTTCAAGTCTTTTTAATAAAGGCCACTTTTAAGCAATAACATTTCTTTTTTGTTCTTTTATGTCAGCCTGGAAAAATAACCAACATGGAGAAAGCAGTAAATAAAACAAGAAGTATATAAAATATGATAAAATAGATGGTAGAAGAATTTATCCTCTTTTGGAAAATGAGCTTGGCTAAAGTAAACTGCAGTCTCTACAGGCTAAAATACTTGAATTCCTAGAAATATTTGCATGCCTAGAGGTAAGCCCTTACCCTCTGCTCTGGGTTTGGTAATTTTTCCCACCACAAATGATACGCTGTCAAGATAAGATAATAAATTTTCAATATAGCTTTTGTGAATTGCTGATTCAGTCTTTGATTAATTAAAATGTTTTAGCAATTTAATTTATATTTCACTGGAAATGCAGCTTGCTATTTTTACATTTTATTTCTCCTAAGAAGCGTCACTGTTTTGCTGTGACTTATCTTTTCTGTATCGGGACGCAAATTCTAATGAGTTTTTCTTTCCAGTAACTTTGCATTATCACTGTTTTGTGGTTTTCCAGAACTGATGGGAAGTGTTTACAGTAAAGAAATACTAGCCACTTAAAGTAGCTTTGTCTGTCTGGAAGTTGTGCACTGCACCACGTTGCACTCAATCCTGAAGGTTAGCAAGGGCCAGACTCCTCGCAAGAGCCAGGAAACCCAGGAGCAGCTCAGGGTGATGATTTCTGGCACGTTGTCCTCCTGCCAGGTGTGCAGCAGGGAAAAAAGCCATAACAACTTTCTCAGGGTTGCAGATTACTTGCTGCCGTTTGCCAGAAGCATTTACTAATGGCATCAGAATTTCTCCCATAAACTGAATTAACCTGCCTGCAAAGCAGCTTACAGGAAGGGCTCGGAAATACCAAACACCGGAAATATACAGTGGGGCAGAGGACTTCAGTTTCAAAATGCAGAAATAACAACAAACATGAACCTCAAAAATCTCACCTAGAATAAGACCTTTCATCCCCCTCCCTTCTCAGTCCCAGCTCAACCAGTGGCAGAACATGTACTTGGGGAAAAGCAAGTAAAACCAAAATACCAAAAACCCCAGAAAGGTTTCTTTAGAGATCTGTTCTTCCCTGCTGCCAAATAGCCAGTTTTAGGAATGAAGCACAGTGGTGACACTAAGCTGAGGATTTTTGGACCCACATCTGAAACAACTGATGGAGCCACATAGGACAGGATCGCTCCATGGAGGAGAAGCAGCAGAGACAGGGAATGGACTATGCAATTTTGATATTAGAGTGACTTTTGACAGCCATTTGTACTAAATTGGAATGAATTTCCTCTGATACAGCACCAGTGGAGGGATGGCTCTCCGATAAGCTGGGATGGCTTAAAAAGACTGATAACAAAAATGAAGTTATCTGTATCTCTTGCCACAGCACCTGAATTTTTTCTTGGTTTGTAGGCATGCTATGGTCTAGGCTCCAATGTCCCTGGTCTGTTGACCTGTTCTAAGTCACACAGGTCCCATATGCGTTGGACAGCTCTGTGCATACACCACTCAGTAGCTGAGAAAATCCTACTGGAAACAGGCCTTTGCAATATCCAACTAGAAACACTCAACACCTGAATCATTGGATCAAATGCACATCCCATATCCAGTGATGAAGAAACCCCTCCTCGCCTCGATTTCATACAGTACTTGGGGTTCAGTAAACCTCCTGTTGTAGGGAAAAAATGTTCCCGAAAGTCCAATATCCAAGACTAAACCCAGAGCTTTCACAACAGCACTTACCAGGAGCACTGGCTTTTCTTTATTACTGTGCCTCTACTTTCAACTGGAGGTCTGTGTGTGGCCTTCATCTAAGTTCTGCCTTTAAGGATGAAAAATAGAATTTTAAATATTTGTTAGTTAAGGGCCCCCACTGTCTTTTTAAAACATAAATACACATATCCTCTGCAGAAAAATGACAAATTCATGTTTGCATCGATGATTTTCCTTCCCGCTGTGCCCCCTCTCCCCCAGTCCTTCAAGGAATATTGTCTAAATACTCTCCAAGGGTTTTCCCTGCTCCTGGCATGCATATGAATCTCCTATTAGTGTCAGTGAGAGTTATGTCTGCATATTGTAAGAAGAACAGATAGCTAAATAATTCATTAGATCCTACACATAAGTATGTTTTCTTTGATGAACAGTTACGATCAACATTTGTGGAAAGGTCCATTTCTAAATATTTTTAAAAACTAACCAAGTGTTTCATTTATTAAGACTCTGCTTACAATGTAAGTGACTTAAAGCAGCGAAGTGTGGGCAGCACAGATTCCGGAAGATTTTCTACAGCAGCATCAGTTACTGGTGCTGACACAGGAAAAATACAGGGGAAAAGGCAATCAATGGGGCTACATTTTTGACTTGACTTAATTCATTAATATTTGAAAACAAGTAAGTCTGGTTTGCCCCAGGGACTGGTAATAGGATACAAGCCTTTCACCTCTAGGTCAGCAGTTCAAAGCCAACTTTGGGCAGTACTGACTGAAAGTCATTACTATCTATCCGAACACTCTTCAAGAGTATATGTAAAATAAGTTGGTGGTCTCTGTTTATTTCCTAATGGCTGAGGCCCTGATTCAGCAAAGCTCTTAAGCATGTACTTAATGAGAAGCAGATGTTCCAATCCTTTTGAATTTAAACATCTGAATACATTTAAGCACGTTCTGAGCAGCCTCACCAGCACAGGCAGGCTGGAGCATACACAGAGGAAAGTTTGCTAAATGAGACCCTCAGTGAGTCAGTTGTTTGTGCACACACAAATAGAGGGAACAAGCAAGCCAGCCCATTTCCCCTTCCCCCAAATAATATTGCCCACATGCTGCACTGTATGCTAATAATGGCCCAGCAGAAGAATGAGACTATCAGCCACAGAAAAGTTCCCCCTTTCATTCACCCGTACTAATGAGACCAGGTGTGGAAAAAATGTTTGCATTGCCATTATAAAGCAGAATATAAGGCCACAGAACTGTATTACCTTTCTTGCTCCCCATCCCACCAGCTTTCACGAGCATGGAATGTGCTTTAAAAAGGAGTGGAATAGGAACGTGGTATTTACATAACCTTCCTGCTGCTTATTCATGCATGTGCTGTGCTAAAAAATGTGTGCATATATGAATCCAGTCTGGAAGAATGCAAGCCTCATAGCCCAACCACACGCAGTATTTATCTACAGGTAAAGACAATTTCTTAAAAGTTAAGGCATTTTAAGAAGGAGGTGGGGGGAAGTTGCTTGGGAATTTAACGATTTGAGTGCTTATTTGTACTTGAAAATCATTAGGACTGGCATCTGAGTAGAAGTTTTTAAACACTCCTGTTAAAGCCGTCATCTCTCTGCTAGATTAAATACCTTCTAAGATTACCAGTGGATCAGATTTGTTTTGCTTCTTTTAAAGAGAATTGTATTCTGGGACTTTTCCACGGTGTTGCTGCTTATTGTCTTGCACAATCAAGGTTGACTGCTGTGAAATTAAAGCTAGTGTTTCAAACCACAGCAGGCTGAGAGAACCATCATTTCAATACCATGACTGTGTGTTAGTAAGGCAAGCAGAATGTCATCAGCTACAAGTGCTGCTCCCTGTCCCTAAAGACCTCTGCAAGGGTGTTAGCTGTACACCCCCATAAGTCCTCTCACAAAGAAGAGACGGTCCCAGTACTGCTGTCCTTAGTTGAAATCAGGGGAGTGAATTATATCACAGGGCTGAGATCAACGTCCAGAGCAGCATTTGGTAAATCTTCTGGCAGGTTTTTGCTTGAATTACAAAGAGATAGCCAGCAATCAAATTGGTTCATAATGAAATGATCACACCCAATTTCCTGCAGCTTAAGCAACACTTTTCCAAATATCTAATCTCAGAAGATTTCTATCTCACAGTACTTTGGGTAAGGTTTTAATAAATATCCTCTACTAAAATGCATGAAACTGCTAGCCTCTATTAAATTTGCCCACTGCTAGTGGAAAATCAACATAAAAAGTCATAATAATCAAATCTTTGGCATGACTAAGAACTCCTCAGCCTGCAGGAATTATCAGAGAACACTTCCTATAGAATGAATGCTCACTCTTCTTCTGGAACAATCAAGAAAGGCTATTCCAGAAACTCCTTCTTCACTTGGTAACAGGATGCTTCATGCTGATCCCTGTTTTGGGACTCTTTAGTGCTTTGTTAAGGCTCTCCAAGACAAGCTCTGAATTCCTGTGTTTCAAACGAATGCACAGAATTCACCCACTCCTTACTTTAATCATAAGGTACCCACAGTTTTGATTATGATAACTATATTACTATACAAACATGGTAATTTCAAACTCTGAATGATTTCAAAACAATTTACATTGGCTGGTTTTTGATTGTCTCAAATTCGTATGTTTTTGTGCTTTGCAGCTTGTGATCAGCCACTGACCTTCATATAAGACTAACTCAGCAATTAAATAGAACACAAAGTAAGTGCCTGCCACCCTGGCTGAACTGGGAAACAAATCACTATTCAGCCAAGTGGTGCTACGGCTCTTCTTTCATTTTGCACAGTTCTGTGCTAGGATAGCTCCATAACTTTGTGAACGGAGTTCATGTTTATCTGGGATGCTATTGCTGTGCTCTCAGGCCAGAGCTCTGCTTCTGCTCCTTTATTCCAGGAACTTTTTTGTTTTATTAGTCATAGTAGCCACAGGAAATTGCAAGTACCACCAAGACACACTGATGATAAATAGAGGTTTGGAGCTGCCTTTCCTCTCCCTTTCCCGTTTATGGGAGAGCTTTATCTACTGTGACAGTAACCGCCAGGAGAATCAGCTTCACTCCAGTCCTCCAGTCCTATACGGTATGTTTGACTTTCCTGAGAACAAAGACGAGGTCCTGGTTCATTATTCAAAAATGCTGTGACTATAACTCAAAATAGAAAAGAAAGCACAACAATAGGTGCTCAATGAAGGAAACACCTGCTTTTCATTTTCCTGTAGTGTTTAAATGAAGCAAATTAGATAACCTAATTGAGGACAAAACTTTAAATCCAGGTTAGAAATCAGAGTCGTGTTACACTGCCTCAGACTGACAAGCAGAGTGAATTAAATTTAATTTTTGGTGGTTCTTAATTAAGTTTAAGAACTTGAACGGAAAATATGCTATTACCTGTTACGGTCCCACGATAGAATTTCTAGTGTCTCGCTACAAGTGTGTCACACCCAAACGTTTTCATTACTTGTGTAACAGAACCACTCCTTGCACTAGAGGGGGGACTTGCAGGATAAGGTGTTCTCCTTGAAGGGGTGTGGGGTATGGGGCAGACCTGCAAGAGACACCCAGGTAGACTGGGAGAGGCGCAGGCATGGTTCTGGCACACAGTTAGGCCTAAGCAGCCGTGATGAGCAGTAGCCTGCACTGGCTTGATCCACTGACACACACAAGCAGCTCCTGGCAGGCAAGCAGCTCCCCAGCAACAGGCTTAGTTAATCTACACAGCTCTACGCTGCTCCTGTGGAGACAGCCTTCGGTAAGATATGAGCAAGATCCTTGCCTCGGGGAATTCCAGCATCCTTAAACACTTACAATTGTCTAACAACGCCAAAATACCTCTGAGGTCTCAACGTTTAAAACATGAGCAAATAAGACGGATAAAGCCCCAGATGAAAATATATTCAAGCACACACACAGGAGCCAAGAAGCTGAAGAACAAAGGAGCCACATTTCCATGACTTCCAAGCCAGTGCATGGACCACTGGGGCAATCAAGCTCTGCTGGTATTTCCTCTGAATTCCATGCAGCCCCTACCCCAAAAGCTGATCACTAGTCTGGAAGGAGGGAGAAGCCATATGCAGGAACTCCTCAGCTTGTGGAGCAACACTGGGGGCCCTCTGCAGGTGGTCCCAGCACTTCTGGAACCAGATGGCAGCAGTGCCATCATAGCCACCCGTGGGTTAACACAGCAGCTGGACCAGTTGTTTCACCTGCAGTTTGCCCCCACAAGCCATAAGAGGTCCTGCAGTCCCCATGGCTCTGGGATTTGCAGTGTGGTTGGTGGCTGAAGCCCTGCAGAGCCAGAGGCTGGTGCCACTTCCTCGGCAAGGGAGAAGAAAGGGGCAGACTGAAGCACAGCACAGCAGATTAGTGCAAACCCCACAGAAACCTCAGTTCTCAGGGGTTGGATGCTGTGCGGTGTGAAAGCTGCACATTTAAGAGCTAATCCTTTACTGTTCAGTGATGTGATTTAATGTTCCCCACGTTTTCCTTTCTGCTAAGTGGGGATGAGGGGAAAATATTAATTTGATTTCAGAGATGTGCATTTTTCATGTTTTGGAGGGGACACCCCAAACTGGAAAATTTCCAACTAAAAAAATATATGTGCATCAATAGTTCTCCTTTCCCTTCCTCATAAAACTTGGATTCTTTTCAAATTTATAATGAAATGTGGAAAAGATTTAAATGTGAGCAGTTTTGCCTTTCACTAGGAATATCTTCAATTATATTAGCTGGGAATAACACAGGTCTGTGTGTTTTTCTTGGAAAGACAAAATTCATTTACTACAGACCTTCGAAAACAACACCTGTGCACTGTCCCATCTCACTCCTTTCCTTCAGTATCCTCCAAAAGTCTTTAGACCCAAAATTCTTATTTTGGATGTTTTCAGCAGGGTTTCTGTGACCCACTTAGAGAGGGACCCCTCTTTCAAGGATCTGTGGAGGGTTGGCTGGCATGCAGGAATTCCAGCCAAGGCGTTAAAAAAACATCAAGCCAATCTTGCAAGGACAGACTTGTTCTCTGATAAGAACCATTTTGTTAAGCAGAAGGGCACTTATGAAAAAGATACTTTCTATGCAAATTTTCTATTTAAACACCTAAGCACTTTAACCAACAATATTTTACCAAAAGGCACTTGTAACTTAAGCTGACAGCCAGGGTTTGGAAAGAAACTTCTCTTTCATCTGTTTTTGCCAGTCTTTCAAGTCACATCTGCAAACAGAGCATGGAGAAAACATATTTCTAAAGGTTTTATTTTGAAGGTCTTGCCTTCTTCCTGCCTGTTGGATCACCTTTACTATTAAATCAGACTGAATGCTCAGTGACTATCAGTACTGTGAATCAGAGTTACCATATGTGCCCATAAACCTGAATTTTGCTGTCATTTGAATATATCAACAAAGAATGGTAACTCCATTAAAGAAAAGAAATGAAACTCTAAAGAAATCACTCTATGAAAACACAGCATTAGACTCCATTCTCCAGGTTCTCAGAAATCAACAGCCTGGACGCATTACCAAATTCAAAGAACCTTGCCAGGCACACTTAGTGTTCTACACTATCAGAAATCTCTACACAGACCAGCTGTAGGGCTGGAATCAGCTCAAGGGACTCAAGAAGGTATGATTACAAAAGATTTCTAATTCAACTTTGAAGATTCAGTAGGGATTTGATCCAAAGCCTACTGAAGTAAATGGAAAAAAATAGACTTACATCTTAGTTTAGACCTATTCAGTTTGGATATAGTTCAGAGAAGTACTCATACTTGGCAGCTAATGTAAACTAAACACATTAACCTATCATTAGAAAAAAAAGGTGCCAGAATAGATCTATATAAGGACAAATCTGTGAAGTATTGTTTTATGATCTGTCTAGCCATTCCAGGATTCCAACACCTTAGCAGAGAGGTAAAACAAACTTTTGGTCTATTTATAAATGTGAAGCTTAAAGATCTGATCCTACCATTTTCTCAATTATTGCCACAGATAAATGCAAGTCTACAAATAAGTAATGACTTTTTGTGATATTAGTGCTGCTCCTTTACTAACACTACCTTCCTTTAATTGCCATTCCTTGACACTTTTCTTCTGTGTGTAAAGGAACAAAGAATTTATCATATGAATGAGATAAAACTCCATGAAATCATTCATAGCTTACTCATAGATTTGTATTTTAGCAGCAAAGTGTAACAGAGATTGACTCTTAAACCATAGCACAGTATTAATTGCTAATTAGTTTACCTTTATGACTGGAATGCCTTCTAGCATTCTAAGTCAGTTTTAATCCATATAAACAGCTAAGGAATGCTCTATCTCAAAACATGTAATTATGGAGGATTATATTACACCTCCAGCATTTTGGCAAAAGCTTGCAATGGCAAAAGATATAAAGTAATACCGGCTTTCTTGTGATTTCATACAAACAGGAAAAAAAAAAAAACAAACCCTCTCTGTCGCTAGAGCACATTTGCTGTTTAGTGGCTCCCATTTTATTTTTAAATTCAGAGATAGAGGCTTTCTGTCCCTCACAACGTTTTTCGTCTACATTCTCTATTGTCCATGTCACTCCTAAAACAGAGAATTTAGCAGAGCTGGAATTTATTCTCAGAATTTCTAAGACAATTCCTGTACGTCCCCACCATACATGCTACTCTTCTTTTAAATAAGAAAAATGAAAATCCAAACAAACCAACAACATAGACCTTTGTTTTTTTGCCAAGAATTAAGTGGCTGTAACGTGCATTGTTTGCTGGCTAAGGGACAACAGATTTAAGTACCAATCACGCTTACAAGTGCCATGGTTCTTTTAGACAGAGCTCAATTTAAATCAAAGTATCTAGCTCGTGGGCATTCACCTTCTTTTTGTAAAGACACAACTGTCTGAGCCATTTATTATAAAGGGTCTCAGCCACAGAGGTATAAAAGAGCAGGAGACAAATTCCCTTTCTCGGGATAATTTACTGGCTTGACACAAGAGAGATGTGCTCAAATATCTGAAATATTTAGATCCTGGGCAACTCTCTGCCTTCCATAAGAGTAGAACCCTCACAAGTGGGCACTCCACAAGAGTGAGATGAGACAGGGAGAGTGGCCACTGGTGAACAGCAGAAAGGAGAACTCCCCATCCCCTTTGTCCTCCAGCCATTCAACCCACTCCTTTAAGATTTGTAATTTCCCATGAGCTTAAGCCCTGGATTTTCCTAAGCAGACGGTGAATCCAGGAGTTAATGACTCTGCTGACAGCCCATCCCACCCTGGCGCTGGTGGCCCTCCCAGCTGTACCCAGCAGCGCTCAGTGATTTGCATGTATACACCTCTTCCCTGCACACCTGGGGCGAGGCTGCATTTCACCAGCTTCCACCCTGCCCAGGGCTCACATTATTCCTTGATTCCGTTTCTTGCCTGCAGCAAACAACCAGCGTACTTCTTGCTTTTTCCCAAAAAGCAACAACTCCGTTTTCAAAGAGAGAGAGGCTTTGCCAATGTCACTACCAAGAGACTCTGCTGTTCTTTGATGGTTGCCAGCTGCTCCTGTGGGCCCACAGAAGTGTCCCCTCACTTCCCGGTTGCCTTTGGACCTTCTTGAAATTAAGTGATAAACTTGATTGTCCTTCTTCCCAGCCAACCCTTAGGTTTCTCATTGATTCTACTAATGAAAGTTCTCATTTTTAACATCCACTGCTGGATCATAGCCTTCCAAAAGGACTCTCTTTCTTTTCAAAACCTTTATAAGGGATGTATTTGACAAGATATGTCAATATTTTGCAATAAATGGATATAGTCAGCTTTTCCTATGACTAGACCAGTAAATGAGCAGAGCTTTTATGAATTTTAGGCCCTGTTTTCTCCTTTTCGCTATAACCAAAGCCATGGAAAAACTCCCAGACTGATGGCTTGAAATGGATTTCTGGTGGACATGTTTTTAAATCCAAGTCTTTTGCACTTTGGCAACACAGTGTCATTTTCACTTAATTTTCCTGACAATCTGCCAATAAAGCCAAAAGTCTGTTTAGCAAAAGTGAATTAAAGTGCACCTCTCTCATCTGAAGAAATAACATCTGCTGTTCTAAAGATAACTTGCTATTTCTCATGGAAACAAGATATTTAATATCTGAATCTTGTTTGTTTTCATCAAAACCTGGAAAAATAACAATAAAGTGACTTATTTGGAAAAAAAAATTGTTTTTGAAGCACATGCTTTAAGAAATGTAAGATCCTGCCCTCCTTGCTCTGCTTGTCACAGAAGTTTTAATTTTGAGTCTGTATTCCAGTATTCCAGTCTGTATTCCAGTATTAAATCTGATGATTTTGATTCCAAGTATAAGAAAGTTCTTTCATCTCGTGAGTCATTCAGCTTCTCTCTGGATGGGAACTTTACTGATTCAGAGTTTTCTGTTTTGTAAACAAGCTCATCATTTTTCTGTGGAAAATCATCACCTTGCAAATGGATCTTGCAAGGACTCTCTGCCAGCTGACTCGTATTCCAAAATAAAAATTATAATGATTTAGGCAATATTTTTTTAAAAATCCATTAAGTTAACCCAGAAGAAAATCCTTACAACCTAAATCAGTGGAGATTTAATGGAAGTCCGTGAATTTAGCTGGAAAGTATCTTCTAAGCATTTGGCAGATTAAATTTTTCAATATCAACAAACCTCTAATGTCACTTAAGTCTTGGAAATAGGGTTTATTTGTCTTATGGATGAATAAAGCTCTCTCCCAAGCACTGGATTTCATTCTTTGTGAAACCAGTGTCTTACGCTGCACTGAGTGGATAACAAGGCATGCATTTAATACATAAAAATCAGAGTCATGAGACACTGAAAGTTAATTATAATGTAGCAGAGTTTAAGGGTCAGGATTAGCAGGCTAAGATTACTTGTCAGTCGGAGTAAAAAGACCAGGGAAGAAGAAGTCCATCACAGTAAGGTAATAAGAGAGGGCATTAAAAGGACATTTGTGCAGACTATTTGTTTTGTTTCAGGTTTGTTTTGTTGCTGGGGGGTTTTTGGGGGTTTCTTGTTTGTTGGGTTTGTGGGTCTTTTTAAAGGAAAAATCTGCATTTGAAAATTGATCCCAGGTATCCAAAAATCAGAGGAAATTCTTTGATTTTTGAGCTTTAAAATTTGTGTTCTTTAAATCAAAAACTTTAACTTTGTATACTTTTCTTTTTCTGGCATTGGTGAATTTCCTTCTCGTATTATTTTCATTCCAGCCTTGTGCTATGAAAGGAAACAACCTTATGGAAAGAACATAGTGCCTTCATTGTCCCTATGTACTACAAATGAAAAAAAACAGAAACAAGCTGAGCAGCACTTGGGACTAGATACATATTAAATACATGTTACAATGAGAAACAGACTGTACCAACTATAGGCTGAAGTGACATTTCATTTTCAGATATATTCCACTTCCATGTCAGTTTAACAGCATTTATCACATCAATTGCTAAAAATTAGATTTGGCTAGCAAAGAAAAAGGTACAGAAGAAAGGTATTTGTGTTGGCTTATGCAGAAACCTTCAGCTGTTTGTATTTAGGGAGTAGAACTATTTAATGTGGGCCTGGTCCTCAAGACTGTCCTCAGTTTTATATTCACTCCCTACTCCGGAAAACTTTCCAGTTGACTCCAGTGGATATTTTGCTGAAGTTTAAATTTAACTGAGAGCTAGTGCAGAAAACTCTTCTGCACGTGATTACTGCTGGTAATCAACCTCCTTAAAGTCAATGAGAATATTTACTTGAATTGTCTTAAATGTTCTTTGTAACATTGAACAAAATTTTATACCATGAGGTCAAGAACCTTTGATAATTCATCAAAGAGGGAAAAATGTATCCTTCAGAAACCTTCACAGACAATTAAAAACCTTACAAAAAAAAAACCAAACATTTTTTTCTCCTTCACCCCCAAAACAAATAAAATGTAACTGGCTATGCCCTGGCTACTTAAAATAGCTGACATGGTGTCCTTGAGAAATGCGGGACCAATGACAGCCTTAAAAAATAAACCTTCCTTGCATACGTGAGACATGCAGAATTTCTGGGTTTTGTTGCAATTTTGTCCAACTGTTCTCTAAAGTGCACATATGCTGCTATTCCTATTCCTAGCCTTTGTGGTTAGATTGCCACTAGCCAAGTTTCCAAAATAAAATCTGAAGTTCCTACGACAGACAAAAGTGTCCAGTAACACGGTCCAGTATAGCTAGAGATTAGACTAGCCGGTAAATAAAATAATACATCACTTATTAGTTACAGGCTGGGGGAAGCCAAGCCCAGGAGGTGGGGAGGATCAGCACACGGCTGCCAGACACCGCTAAGCCGGCACCGAGCGCTAAGTAGGGCAGCAGCAACCGAAATCAAAGGTTCACAAATTGGCAGGACACATTCTTTTGTTGCGCGGTCACTGGTATTTGAAGGGTGAAATCCAAGCTGTGCTGAAGTCACCAGGAAAAGTCTCTGTGAGCCAGGACATCACCTTAATAGAAAGTAATTAACCTCGCTATTCCTGCCAAGAGTTTGGGTCTGTGGGCACCAACCCATTAAGCCCTGAAACTCGCCTGTGCTACAAGAGCAGTCGATGCAAAAATGTGCAGAGCACGGCAGGAAGAAAGGTTGCCCTGGCAAGGTTTGCACACTGTGGTGGTTGCATGATTATATAGGAGAGCGCCTCCTTTTCCAAGGCAATATCAATGATAATCAGCAGTGATGTGAAAAGAGATGATGAAAAATTACAAGAGGGCATTTCAAATTCAGTTTTGGCAGTAGGCAAAACTTGCAGCTTCCAACAACTCCGTCTGCAGTATGGAAAGCAGCCCAACTCAGTGTCCTGGGGTCTGAGCATGGGCTTGAAACTTGTGTCCACATTTTAGGCACCCAATTTCTCCCTTGGTGGAAAAAACCCAGTAAAAGCTAAGTTATCATGTTGAACATTGTGTTTATTTCAAGATCGGGCTTCTCTTTGTTAGGACAGAAGACCTTTCAACCTTCATACACATAAACCAGAGGACTTCTGGAACTGCTCCAACAGTGTCCACTGACAAAGATAACACTGAGCACTCCTATGCACCCTTACTTCTTTATATTGAGTCAGGCTAGAATAACTAAAATTGGTAAGGAAATCCATTCAGGGAGGAAGAGGTCTTGACTCATCACCATGGGAAAGACCGAAATCAAGCTGATTAAAAACAGTAAGTGTTCTAAAGCATGAAACAAAGTGTTGTCTCCTCTGTCACAGAACAACGTCTTCCAAAGGAGTGGTCTGAAGTCTTTCTCTGGATGGACGGATAGCAGAGGCATTTTGAAAATATGGCATTTTTAATTTCCAGCTTTACAGAAAATATTGTCCCTTCCTGTCAGATGAGCATCTGGCCATGGTGAGCTGAAGAACTGTTGATTACCGTAATTCGCTGTCTCTGGAGATGAATGGGAATGATCACACATTTCCAGCTTCCAGAAAATGCCCTATCTCCCTGTCTCCCAGCAGAGACCACCACATCTCCACCAGGCCCACATTCCACTGGCATTCATCCAGCTTCCTCACGTCAGTGGGACTATGCAGTGTTGCATTTCAATGCAACCATCAGGCTGCTGTTTGTCTTAGAAACACACTCTGCTCAAGGGCACTATGAAACCTGAACTCCTGTGATACACACTGGATCGCAAAACCCAGCAGAAAGTACATAGAAACACTAGAGAAAGCATTTCTGACTCATTGAAATCACTTCTCAAAGAAGGTCACAGACAGGCTCTGGCCACTCAGAGGAGACGACAAAACTTACCCCTCTTCTTCCCTTCCCTTTACCATCAGAAAAGTAAACAGCAACCAGTCAAAGTAAACTTTAAATAAATTAAAGTAATTACCAACTTTAAAAGACAATCACTACTGAAGTACTAAAAATCCACCCTGAACACCAACTCTCTGCTGAACAGAATTTTAACCCTGAGGACACTCATATGAAAAGTTCAAAGCACTGCAGCAGGGGTTTTGTCAGTAAGGAAGACAGGATGTGAGTGTGTACTAGCATGGAGAGCTCTCATTACAGTGGGGGCTTGGGTATGGTTCTGGTTTCACAATCACAGTTACTGTTGTGAAAGCACAGACTTCTTTGGGCCCTGTATCAGGATGACAAATAGCATTCTCCAAAGTCAGTAATATCTAGGACCACGTGGAAACCCTGAAACTCATGTTTATCAGCATTATTATGAATGTGTTTAACTCTTAGAGTTTCCCTTGGTTCAGACAAATACCCTACAAATTGTTTTCTCTGAAGGGGATTTGTGAAAGTGTTTTTAATCCTGTTCAAAAATTGTTCTGATATTAGGATTTGGTGATTAGAAGTGATAAATATTCATAACAGACTTTTTCTGGTAAAATAACTACGGATTATACAGGACATAGTCAAGTGAATGTTACTGAAATTGGCCTGATATTAGATACCCAGAGCATGTTTGCAGACTTGTTGGCTCTGATTGTAAATGAGCTTGTCTTCCATTTTAACTCCAGTTCATTTCCAGGGAGCAATTTCTACTGTTTTAAAACCAGTCTGTACATGTTGTACCTAAAAGCAAATTAAGAACATTTAAAGGTGGGAAGTAGCATGTGTATATTTCCAGAGAAAACAGCCAGTTCAGCAGAAAACCCGTGCCTGACAGTAGATAGTTGACCATAAGCAACCTGGCAGCAGAGATGTTACATGGCATGGCGATGTATCTCCAAAACATTAACCTGATCAATAAAAACAGAACTAAGAGTCTTATTTTCCTTTGGGTTTACTGGCAGTTTCAGAGAGTATAAATCCGTCTCAGACTGAAAAAATCTAAAAAAAACCAAATGAAGTCAAGAAGGGCTTTTAATAATGTAGCAATGTATAGTCCATGTATTTTCACAGGTCTTAGAGATTAAAAAAAAAAAAATCCTTTAAAACACCTTCTTTGTATTTCTGCATGAGCAGAATTGTTTGTTGGGTTACTCACATCAGGCTTGTGATATCCCAATTCCACCTGTTTTATAACTTACTGTCACTTCTTTTATCCATAACAAGGGTGCAACGCCTACCTGAGACCTGATCTGCTCCCTTCTGCCTTTGATGTTCCTCACTCTGTGCCAGGGGTCACAGTGCTGGCAGACATGCCACGGGCTATGAATGATTTAAAGCAACAGGTGAAAGTCTTTAAACGAGTGTATTTACCAGCACCTTTCAAGGACTCAGTATCAGCTATGCTTGATCGTATTCCACGAGCGTTCTCAGATGCATTTTCCTTTGTGTTGCTGTTTAGTGGCACGGTCACATTTCATGTAAGTTCACTATTCTGTGAATTTCACGTGTTCATCTTGTAAATCTGGACTTGTGTGGATGGTTAATCTCCTGGGCTTTCATCGCTCAGTAAGGGACAGATGCATTTCAGTGCTAAGCAAACTATTAATATTTCCTACATTTCCCATGAAAATACTTCTGCCTGCATCTCATCCACTTACACGTTCTGTCTCTAACAGAAGACTTCACTTATGCTGCCTTCTCTTACTGCAAGAGTCTGAAGTCTCTTGTGCCCTAAACAATTTGGTGGTTTACCTAGCTTCCCTCAAACTTTATTCTTAAAAACCACTTCTTCTAGAGCTATATTATGCCACAAAGCTTTGATGGCTCATCACCCCCTGAGGCATGGCACGACCTTTAGCTAGAATTCCAGCATCGAGCCGTGATCAGACACTCCTCTTTTGCACAACTGCAAATTAGAAGAATCCCTACTCTTATCTTCAAATGCTTCACAAGATGTTCATGACAGGTGTAGTGATTGCAGACCTAATTGTGAAAAAAAAAAAAAAATTAAAATCAAACAAATCAAATGCAAAAACTGCAAAGTCCCCTAATGCAAAGAAAAAGGTACTGAGGACTATAAAGTGGAAAGAATGTCATTAGAGGTCATCTGTAAATATTGCTCTGTCCACTAAAATAACACACAGAAGCAACTGTGAGAACATGCACTTCTGATCTCAGGGTTTCAGTATGAAAATTTCTGTATTCAGCAAAGAAATCAAAATTTTTCCTTTTCCTTCTTGCTCTGCTTTCATTTATCTCATAGCAATATAAACGTACTTATCATGCAAAGTAAAGACTAAACAAAAATTATTCGTAGATTAGAGATAGTCAGTCAGGAATTCCTTGCTAGACAACATGATATTTACTGTACACAGAACAGCAAGATTGGCTCCTAATGCTGATAATAGAAGCAATGCTGATAAAAAGCTAGAGAACAGATCAGGAACTAGGAACAGTCTGTTTTAATCCATGTTACACCACTGTTTAGTCATAATGCTGACCAGAATGTTACACAACTCAACGCCTCTCTTCCCACTACAATGTGCTTCTAAGTATGTAGCTCTAATGCTGTAAATAATTCTTTAGTAGTTCCAGTAGGCTCAAAGAAAAAGATGAACAGATTACTCAAATGTGTCCTTGAGTTTCTGGCGGCATCCTGTAGCACATCGAGAACTTAACATTTTCAGGTGTTTAAAATAAAGATTTTTTAATAAAAAGTAAATAATTAAAAGCTGCAGAGATTAAACACGCACTCTTGGCTTCAGACTCCATTTGTAGATTGATAATGATCAGCACCTATAAATCCTCATGGGCAGTCAAATGCTGGAAGGGAGAGAGAATGTTTTCAACAATAGCTGATGTCTGCATCAGCAACAAAAACAGTCTCTGAGCACTGGCATCAAGGAGCATTTGATGTGAACAAAGTGACATCTTGTTTCATCAAAGGTTAATGAGTACAGCAGCTCTGTCAGCAATACATTAAGACAGCAGTGTCACTGTTCGTCATACTTGGCGAGTTCAAGGCAGACTGCAAGCATCACCATTCATGGATTTGTCGGGGTTTCTTTTCTCTCCCGGCTCAGTAAGTTTAATGTGACAAGTTAGTATTTCCCCATAAGCAACTCTTTATGGTGTTTTTCTGTAGAGCAAAAGTGTTTTTGTAAGCCTGGTACTTGTGCTGACTGGCAAACTAGAGGCTTTTCTCAGTAAATTTAGTTAAACTAGAAAGTATTAGAGAAGATGTAACAAAACTTTATTAACCTTTTCTTTTGTTTTACAGTTTTCTGATAAAAAACATTTTGATGGATTTTTTTTTGGAAAATGTAATATTGCTGAGTTAAAGACTTTCTTTCCAAGCAAATATATTTGTGTAAAATTTAAAGTTTGGATATTTATCCATAACTGTCCATGAAAACAAACGGAAAAGTATATATCAGCATTAATGGGGAGACAAAATAAACAAGCGGCAGTGAATTGCTGTATAGCCAAATTTCAGCTCTGTGCAGGAATTTTGCCGCTGGATCCAGTGTCACTGGGCAGTGCTCAAAGGTATTACAACTGACTTCTGGGCTGGTAGTGATTTTTGTCAGTATCTCAGGAAAACATTATGGGGCTGAACAAGCAACTAACTACAGGACAGATTGAATAAGACTGTATGCATGGGTTTGGGATTTGGACCTTAGATGCAACAGCACTTGTTGAATTCTGTCATCCAAGTTCACAACAAACAGTGACCCGTTTCTCTGATGGATAATGCCTTTCTCTCATACTTCTATTTCTCTAGCTGTGGACACGACATGGATGCTGCTTCTTCACCTCACATGGCATCAGCTTCCAATATCCATGACTGAAGCCAAGGATAAGAAGCTTGTTTCTGCTTGGGAGCTGCCCAGACGAGGTAAAAGTGTTTGTAGCTTTTAGCAAGGCAGTAGCATTATGTTGTGTTTATTGTGCTACTGTTCTGGGAGTTGTGCTCATAGTGCTGCTGAAAGGGCTTCTGAGTCCCGATGTTATCGGCAAGTTGTGGTTACTCTCAAAGGCTTTGGTTCTCCCTCGTCTGAGGGCTGAATGACTCATTTGGGACAGTATTTCTATTAGGCAACTTTGCTTTACATAAGCCAAACTTTCAGCTCTGTCAGGCTCTAGCTAGACAAACCTTAACAGCTTAGTACACAAAGGTCTTGTTTACATCACTGCATATCTGTGTTTCACAAGACAACCTGTACTTTATAAAACAATCATAGAAAAGGTGGTTCAAATGGAGCTCAGGAGGCCTTGTAGTTATAAGGTAGTTATGTAATTCCTGACAGACACTAATCCACCTAATCCATTCAACCTTTGCATTAGAAAGGTTCCCTCCCTTCCATAAAATATCTACCTTACCTCTTTCTTGGTGCTGAGGCTTGATTTCATCACTGTGAAAAAGTAAGCCAGACTATCGCTCTCCTTCCTGCTTCCCCTTCTAAAGCTAACCAAATATTCTTTTATCTTCTCTGGATAGCTCAGTGCTGCACAGAACTAGGAGTCCTATATATAACTTTTCCCATTTCCTCTGTACCAAGCTTTACTGAATCAAATTATGCAGTGATGAAGATTTTAATTTGTGCCTCACCTGTTATATTCATGCACAAAGCAGTCCCATCTGTGTTGTAAATCTTATTCTTTCACTTTCTGGCTAGTATTCCATCCCATTTGCTACGGATAAAGACACATTCAAGTTTGGAGATACTGTTTTGGCAAGTCCATTCTATGGTTTTCAAAGCAGAGGGAATGAAGGCAGGCATGACTTTTGCCCTGGTTTCCTAAGGATAAGAGGCCTACACAGTCACACTACACAAGACTTTCTGTCCATCCATCCCACCCCCATAACAGCTTCTGATCCTTTAGGTCATATCAGCCTGATTTGACACAAATGAAGAGCTCAAAGACTGAGTTTCTGCAAGACTTGGGGAGAAGTGGAAGTAAAAAAAGGCACCAACCAACCAAGAACAAGAGTATGAATCAGAACATATCAGATATTCAGAATCCTTTTAGGAGAGACACAAAATATCCATTTTCCCAGACAAATTTCCCTAGAAGAGATGGAGTAGCTCAGAGCACACATTCCAGAACTCCTGAATCCATTTGCACTAACATGGAAAATAAGTTTGAAAATAAGACATTAAACTCTTTGTGAATAGGATTATTATTTCTGTGGAGCACCTTTCACCAAAAGATCTGAAAGCATGTAACAAGAGGAGGCCTTGAGCATTATCTCTGGTTCATGAATTGAAGAACTGAGATGTGATGCAACTTGCCTGAGGTCACTAGATCAATGGAGAACCCAGGTGTTCCTTGAGTAGTTTTCCATACTGCTTCAGGAGCACCTCAGAAAGAATCAGATTACTTTTATTTTGCTATCCTGTTTTTTCCTCTGTAGACTTTACACTCACATGGGAGAGTGATCTAAGCTACTTTTATTTTTACCTGGCAGACAAAAACCAACATAAAGTAGCACATCTCAGATTTTGACAACTGTATTCAAGTGAGTATCCAAATATTGAGCAATTCCAACAAAGATAGTTACTTTTAAAAATTAAGTTCTCCCTGTCTGAATTAACCAAGGGAGTTCCAAAATCATCTCCAGCCCCACATGACTGAGGGCAGAAATTCTTGCTGAATTCTGGGTTGGGTTTACTGCGTTTGTCCAGAGAAGTACTATTTGCTTTCACATAAAAATAACGTAATCCTTATGTCCTCTTAATCTCAACATATTATTTGCTTACCTTTAAATATATTCTAGGATATTATGTCGCCTTAACAGTTGTATCCAGCTATCCTAAATAAGTCTGTTCCATAATCAATATCCATCTACATGTAGTTTCTAAAAATCAATCTGTGAAAGAATGTCAAGCTGAAAATGAAATTTCATGGGAGAGCCATGCTTATTTTATCAGAACTTCTTTTATTACTCCAGACAAATCCATTCAGTGTCAATGGTTGAGGATAAAACACAAAACCATGTGCCCCTGCTAAATATTAGCAACAAAGAATGATTCATTGGAAACAAGCCTTCCAATTGCAATTCCATCCAAATAACTAAATAAATGAATTGTTAAAAGCACTGAATCTCAATGATGTCTCCAAGATGTCAGGAAGGGAAAAACAGCTAGCTCTTATCATACAGCTGCATTTGAATTAAATTATCCAGCAGCCTCCCTCACCCATCACAAGTGGTCCTTCTCATATCTTCACTTCGACTATGCAGATTTGAAGAACCTTAAAATGGTAGGAGATGGTCATTGAGGAGAGTTGATAACAGTAAGTGGTACTTCAGTTTTAAATCTAGTTAGAGATACTTTATTCTGGCCATACCAAGATCTTGGCACGCCTGTGCCTTCACCAACACAGGTATAACAATGCTAATGTTAGGATTACTCCCCTGAGCCCCAGTGAAGCAGGCAGCCCTTCTCTCCAAGACAGGCATTCACCGCTGTGACCGGTGGGCCGAGCTGGCCAAGCAGCATCCTGACTATAACTGAGATGCTGCATCACAGCTATTCCAAAGAAATTTTATGCTTATACACTTATCTACTTCTGCTTGGATGTTTTTATGTGACTTTTTTTTTTATTGTAGTTTTGTTATTGTTTCACTAAGACACTTTAGAATGCTTAATTTTTATCATGTAAGTAACAGGGACATCTTGTACAAAACAGAGCTTCTACAACACAGTCTTTTTCCACCTTACATGCAAAAAGGACATAAACACATGTTTATGCCTTATGTTGACCTGGTAGCATTGTTCTAGTGACAGAAGCAGAGCTATTGGCAGCAGTCACCATTCCAACACTGCTGCATCACCGGAACTCACACCTGATCTTGAAGAGTCTTTTCATTTAACTCCTGTGCCCTTTACTAAGGGCATCACTAGCAGTTTTGAAAAGGACACTTCTCTTCTTGAATGCTGTGCTCCAATTCCCTATCACACTCAGCTTTTAAACCAGTATACACACACAGTTTTAAAACCAGGGCAAATACAGAAGAAAGAAAAAAGGAGAAAAACAAGGTTTGTTTTCTGTCAGAGGAATCTCTAGTGTAACCTGGTGCCTCCTGAAATTAAGGACAAAGACATGAAGCAGAACAATATGCTGAAAATAACAGTACAAAACAAGAATCTGCATTGATATGTAATATACAGAAATGTTCAGATTTCAATAAAGAACATACATTGTTAATTACGTCTGAGTTGAAAATAATATCAAACACTCTGTGGGGATTAGAACAAAGCCTGTGAGCATGCACTTACACTGAGGGTGATTTTAGTCAGTTTTTTTGTGGGTTAAAATTAATGAAAGGAGAGAAAGAGCCAATGGAATATGAATAGAAACGAAATTGTTTAATTAACCCAAGTGATTTTAGATGTATAATCAGTTTCAGAGCCTAACACTTACTGCTTTCAATAGCTGTTTAAAACACTACTTGGGATGTTAAGGATTATGTGCGTGCTAGAATGAAAGTAGGAATTTGGATTATTTCTTTGATCATTTAGGGTATGGCATCGCTGCCCCATATGTGCATATCTAAATGGGATGGCTCACATGAGTAAGGTTGGTCATGTGCATGTGTGGTGGCCACAGCCTCCACACACAGCAGGGAACTCCAGGGCTGAAGGCATCAATCTGCACCCTTGGTTTAAAAGAGGGACTCCCAGGCTGGGAACTCTTACAAATCAAATAATCTGTCTCCAATAATCAAGCACAGAGACGGTGTTGCCAAACACTGGATTATTCAAGTTTCCAAACCTGTGCTTCTAATGCACACAATTAAATATTCTACACAATTTATTTCAGGCTTGGGTGCCACTCTGGAAATCATCTGATATCAGCAGATCAGTATAGTTGCTGTCTAAAAAGAGGAGAACAAGATACAGAAGCCCTTACGCCACATCTTTGCCCGCTTTCATGGTGTGAAAATGTCACGATCGGTTTGAAATTCAGCTGATCCACAGATAACATAAAAGTTGCACAAAACTAACTCTAAGGTAAAATGTGCTACATAAACCACACGTAGCACCCACGGCATCAAATCATCCACTAATATAGATGCACAACACACCTACTGTCTTGTCTAGTTTCTGTACATTTTCCACATATTTGTGTAATGGAGATTTTCTTTAAAAAATGAACACTGCTTTGAAACATGTAATCCAAGTTTTTATTTTGAAAACCAATCAACATGTAGGCAGCGACATTGTTATCTTCTCTGTGAGCTCCCTTCCAGATTTTCATATGTTGGAAATTTTACAGCACAATGTGATGTGCTATGTACATCTATGCTATCCGGACATCGCTCACCTATATCCACACACCCTTAAAATAATGAGCAACTGTGTATTCACATATCTCAATCTGTCTTCCTAGCAATAACTCAACCAGTCTTTTCACCAGGAGTCCTCACCTTCTTAGCTCTTCCTCGTCAATTTGAACAGACACAGATACTTCCCACGTCCTCACAAACACTACAGAATTATGAAAGGTTAGATGGAGGATGGTTCCTCAAAACCAGCTGATATATTCCTAGATTTACTTTGGTATACAACAAATGGGAAAAAAAAAAATCAAACCAAACCAAACCCAATCAAATAAACAACAAAAAAACCCCAACTCTGTAAAGATTTTTAAGATTTTTTTTTTTTAATTGCCAGTTTCAAGTGCAATTGTGGAAGACAAATTTTGTAGTTACTCCATCAAGCTAATAATAAAGTGTTTGGGTTCTCCTTTACCCTGGATTCATCTATGTTACACACTCCCAAATCAGGTCGGAGTGCTTCAAACACACATGACATGAAATAGAGGCTGAGCAGTAAGATTTGTACATACTCACTGTGCATGTATAAGTTCAATACATTCCTTTTAGATGGCTGAATCCTGAATATGAATCAAAACATGCACGATGAGAATACAAGAATACACAAAACTAACACAATAGCCTGCAGAAATGCAGAGAGCAGTCTGAGCTTGCTTCTAGGTGTATTTGTGACTTTGAATGCTGAATTCTATACAGACACTTGAGATGTTCTACCAACATTACATTTTCATCCGAGTCCTGTCACAGTATAGGAAAAAGAATATTATACTTCTCCTTCTCTTTGAAAGGCTGATGAGATACCATGCATGCAAATTGTGTGCAATGAGGCCAAGGACAGTCTGAGATGGTAATTTCATTTGTAACGGTGCTTGAAGAGAAATTTCAATTGGTCAAACTCAGTAACTGCAGTTTCGAGAGCATCAATTTGCTCATGTTCCTCTTAAAAAGATTCAGCATTAGCAAGGACACATCGATCTCACACACTCACAGAATGTTTTTTTAGGAACTGTTGAGAGGAGAATTTAGGGTCAAGTTCTTTCTTTTGTGCGCTTATCTTACAAACTACTGTTGTCTTCCAGGTTTTCCTGTAGTGTTCCTGTTTGTCTATCCACATTGCCCGCCTCTTGTCATATATTTTTCCCCATGACTTGCTCTGGGACAGGATCATCTTGCTTGCACAGAGTTTAGCACAGCTAAGTCTTGACTTGTGATACAGAGTCCGAGTGGTGAATATCACAAGAAAGAATCCAAAACTTCCAAGTGCTATTCCTTTACCATTGACCAGTTTTGAAGTATCAGGCAAGTCACTGCAGCAGTTCTTCTAAAAATAGGATAAACGTCATCATTTTTAGAGCAACGACAACTACTTGTTTGATAGTCTGCATTTTAGACCGGCAAAATAGCTAGGGGAATCAATTCTTACTAAAATAATTACTTTTTTATCACCGTAGATGCCAAAGGAAATAAATGCTGGCCAGGAGAGAGAAGATAGATGGATTATTCAGACAAGACAGATATCTCCAAATGAAAAAGGCTTCATGAAATCTGGTCTTGACAAATTCAGGAACTAATCAAAGTGGTCTTTAAACCTTAGAGAGTATACAGAGGACAGGAACAAGAAGAAAAGAAGGAGAAGGAATCACAAAGTGATTGTTGAAATCACAATCCAGTCAAGTCCTGGAAAGGTTCTAGAACAAATAATAAAGCAAACAACTTTCAACCACTGGAATATAACAGTGATAAAAAGAGCTAGAAAAAGAACACGACAAGTCAGCTGAGTTTCTGTCTTTGATGGATTAACAGGTTCAGTAGGTAACAGGAGAGCAGTAGATATATTTCAGCTTGAATAAGAATTTTGACATGTAGTACGCAACTATATAAAAATTAATGAAAGAAATAGTTTAAATGAAAACATCACAGAGTATGTTCACAACTGACTGAAGAACTTCTATTGGTGATTCACTCCTGAAACAATTCCAACAGCAGAACAGGTATCTGAAGTATCCTTGAAGTGTTTTTACTGGGAATAATTTTTGTTTCATGAATGATTTTACAGTGGAAAAGGAAAGGCAAAAGGTGCACAGATAGCAATCAAATAAGGAGATACTGTAAGTAGATTCATGACCTGATCCTGACCTCTAGGACTCTTGAGTAGTATGGAAACGGTGGGATATAATAAGGTGATTAAGGACTCCAGAACAATCAATAAGTCCAAAACTAAAAGCCAAACTTTGGTAAGAATTACTTTGAAGTATTACACTTAGGGGAATACAAATCACAGGTGAACCAAGAGAACCAGCAAGAGAAACACGTGATCTTCCTTTTCCCTAACGGCAATTTTAAGCAACTGTGTTAACAGCAATTGCAAATAGGGCACAGTGAGTTTGGAGATACTATATAGATATAGTAATGACAGTCTGTTGGCTGGCATAACTTCACAGATGTATGCACAGAACACAAAAAACCTCCAGCCAGTCACATCTAGGAAGGTGTTATGTTGGCAAATTGCCTGAGAAAGCACTTCCCAACACCACATGGCCTGAAAGCACCGACTAGAGAAATACAACCAAGACAGTCAGCAGGGCATATAGGAAGGAAACTTTTTGCAACAATTAAATTCATTCAAGTAAAGACCCATTTGGCACTGTGAGGGAAAAAAAATATCCACCTAAAAACCCCCACAAGGTAAACTTCCTACACAATTAGGTTTTGTTTTCTCTGTTTGGACATTCAATCTGGCATCACAATGTCTTCGAAACCTTGTTTACAATGAAGGCAGGTTACAATAGAGCAAAGGAGATAAAAGTTGGTGACAGAAGAGGTCCAGAAAGGATTTTTATAAGCTGAAATCAATTTTATCTAGGAAATCAGTGAAGAATCATACTGCAAACTAATTCAAATCATACATATATTTCTTTTTTTCGAACATTTCTGAATATTTTGGAATACAGGGAATAGTTCTGGGCATTCATACAACTGAATTGAAATTACAGTCAGAAGTTACAGGAGTACTCATAATTTTTATTTTTCTTGCTATTTTCCAAATAGTTTCCCGAATTTTCTTCTCAGATATGCTTTGCCATGTGGCAGGAGAAAAACCAAGGCTGACTGGAAGTTTGAATACAGGGCTGTTTGTGAGGCCACATGTGAGAAGTATAGGTTACACTATGCTTGGCTTTTCACATCTAAGAAACCTGGCTGAGTGAACATACCTGCCAAAAGTTACATTAGGAACAAGGTATCTTGTGTCTGTGCCAACACGTTTCCCTTCAAACATGGAAATAACTTACTCCACGTGTCTGGGCCTCACCGATGCTTTGAAAGCCGAAACATATCTGCTGCAAATGAATTTGAGTTTTTGCTTTGGATGAAGGGACCAGCCTGCTGACTTGGTGGTTTTTGGAACATAAGGTGAGAGACTGAGAGAATTGGATTTGCCCAGACTTGAGAAGAGAAGGTGAAATGAGATCTTGTGAATTTATTTATCTACACAACATGTGTTTCTAAAGAAGACAGGGCCAAACTTCTGGAAGTGCACAGGAAAGAGGCAATAAACACAGGTTGCAACCAAGGAAATTCCATTAATATATTAGGAATTTGTTTTCATCATGAGAGTGGTCACAGACTGGAACAGGTGCACAGGGGGGACAAGGAGTCTCCATTCTTGCAGGTGTCTAAAACCCAACTGGACACAGCCCTGAGCAGCCCAAGTTATCTTTGTAGCTGGATCTAATTTCAAAGTTGGATCTGCTCTAAACATGCCTGTTGGACCAGGCAGCCTCCAAGGCTGAGGTATTCCCTAACAGAGAGGGCTGTTGCAAGGTTGCTCTCTTAGAAAAGCACCTCACAAGATACAGGGCCTGATCTTAACAGCATCAACAACAAAGCATCAACTTTTAGATGCTTCTTTCTGGCCCCATATGCCAGCGGGTTATTAAGAAGGGCTAGTGGATTGCAGATATGCCTCAGAATGTGTTGTGCATTCTATCAGGGAACAAAAACGTTCTGTAGTTGTATTTTCTCAAATGGGAGCTGTTCCTTCGTGAGCTCTGCTTCAAACACTTTACAAGAAAAGGAACACGCAGGCCTTGTTTTTTTACTTTGTACTGGCAGAAGAGAGACACCCTCTCGTTATGCTTGCCCTAGAATACAACAACTCTGAGTTGGTTTTATTTTTCTGTGTGTATGTTTGCTTTTGTTTTTAACATCCCTAAAAGCTTCCTAGTGTTAGAACTGAAAACAAGCAAACAAACAGAAAACCTAAACAGGATCTGAGCTTCATGTTACATTTGTATCCAGCATCTGCAATCTGATCTCAACAAAACAAGGGTTTTGTTTAGAATTAGTCTGGATTCTAAACAAACAAGTGAAGAGTTAGAAGATACTCTTAAAGCACACACAAACCACACATTAAATAGACACTGCACAGGACTTGGAGATTTTGCTTTAATACCCAGTTCTGCACGAAAACCATAAAGGAACTTGGCCAAGATATTTTGTTTGTCTCGCTTCCCTCCCATAAGAAGGAAAATGATATCACCTTTTTGCCACTCTTTGCCTTTCTAAATACACAGGGCCGAAAATCCCACAGGAAAGGAGCTCTGCCCTATTACACTGTGAACTCACCAGCAGTCAAGTTATCAAAAAACCAAAAAAAAGTATGGCTAACATATGGTGAACAGAAAGAGAAAGGAAGAAAAAGAGCAAGTACTCCCTTGCAAGTATACTATTGATTTGGCTTAATTGAAAAACTGATGACTCTTGGAGGGTGAAGGCTTTTCCCACATCCTTATGTAGCACTGTCTGTCTGTTGTGCCATCCAGATTGTGTCCATAAGTCCACAACAAAAGTCTCCCTCCAGGATAGCTTCTTTTACAAGAAACAACATTTCCCGCTGAGATCCAGATTAAGAAATACAATCCCCTAGGATCTGTGTGAGGGATCTGATAGAATTGAAGCTGGTGGCACTGAAAGCAGACACCTGGCACATGAGGACAGAACACAGTGTCACATGGAGCTGTATCGTCAGTCTGTCTCATCAGTTTGCATAAATCTGCAGAGCTGGCTTTGGATTCTAAATCAAAATGCCACATGCAGGTAACGCTTTGCAGAGTGTAAATGTAAGCATTCAAATTTATGTGAAAGGCAGAGCAGGCCTCAGTGCTGTTCTGGTTTCCAGAGTTCTTGAGAACATTCACTCTCAGGCCTGATGGTGAAGAGGTTCTCCAAACTCCCCTCAAAGCAAACCTTCTCCTTGCCTGTGTCTGTACGTTCCTAGACATCTGATAATCCAAGCTCTCACACATGCTATCTGGAAGCAATGGCCACAGAAAGGGCCCTCCTGCCAGTGTGTCCTGACTAATAGAAGAGAACAAGTCCTTCATTGTTGCCCAAGCATCCTATGTCAATACAATAAAATCACTGTCTTCTGTACTCAATGTCACATTTGTTTATGATTACAATGTTTATTTCTTGCTGTGAGACTATAACTCTGCATGCTTTCTTCTGTTAAAATACATTTTACAAACCCCACCCTGTAATCCTTTTCCCGCCCCTCACCCACTTCTCCACTTGTTGCCAGAGCAGGAACATTCTCTTGCACATATGCAAAATAATATCATGTTTCTTTTTTAGAAGTATTAATAATTGTGTTATAACAGAATGTCTGTGGTGACAATGTGTAAAAAAAAAAGTATTTATGAACTTGCTTTACATAACTTTAAGCAACTTAGGCAAAACCAATGTGAACAGCTGTATAATTTTTATCACGTTAGGATACTACTGAAAGCACCACAAAGGTCAGGAGACAGAGGCTTCAGCCCAGCTTCTCTCCCTTTCCCTAAAATTCTCCAGCAAGTCTGTTTTCCTACTCGTGCCTTCCAACCCAAGACAGAAAACACCCTGTGATCTTTTTTCCAAAGTGCTCTGAAACACAAGGGTGGATCAATTCAAATACATCATTGGTGTAGATTAAGATAGCTATGGTGCAGTGTGTGGGCCTTTCCATTTGAAGGACAAGGTCTGTGTGGGAGAACAACTTTGCTTTCACGTTTCCACCACTGAGTCTTTTCACAATTCAGTGGCCACAAACCGGAGCCCTGCAGACAGGAGCAGCAGAGGAAGCTGCAGAAACCTTCCTCCGTGGGTTGCTCTGCCCAGCCCACAGACCTGCTCCTGTCCCTGGGCTCGTGCTCCACTGGGAGAGAGGACGTGGCTGCAACCTCACTGCTTACGAAGAATTATTTTCCTCGAAGTAACACAATTCCATAACACAAAAGTGAGGCAAAGCAGGCACCCTGATGCCTGTGACAGAGTTAATGCAGTAAGAAGTGCTCTATAGCACAATCAGCTGCTCCAGAAAGGATGCAGGATGCAGTGCTGTCAACACCTGTGGCAGTAAAAATCTACCCTCCATTAGACTCCTGCCAGAGCAATAATAAAAAATGTTTTCTGTCATTTCCCATGGGAGTGATAAGTCTCGCCTCCCTGGAGAGGTTTGTGATAAAAGTCTGACTGGGGCTGTGATGAAAGTAGCCGCCAGGTTCTAGCTGTTCTCACAATATAGACTTTGTCTAATGTGCCATAGAGCAATGCAACCTACAATATATCTAAAATAAATATTTGGCTAGTTCAATAATTATGCTGAAAGGCTCCCTATCTTTATTATACCAGAAAGAAATGCATAAATCACCTGATGTTATATTTCTGAAGAAACTTCCTTTAGCTGGGGCACCAGGAAGTGATTCACAGTTGTGAGTTGGAGTAAAGAGGAGGAAGAAAAGGCTGTAATTAAAAAAAAAAAAATTAAAAAACCAAACAACCAAAAAACCAAGCAACAAACCAAAACAAGCAACAAAATTGTTTGCTGATGCTACAAAGCTTTCTAACAGGTAAAATGCAGCTGCATATGAAAGGAGAGGTGCACAGATACACCACAGCTCTGAGGGAACTTCTAATAAAGATAATATCTTTACTAGAAAGGACAAAGTTCACCCTTTCCTGTTAAAGATGCCCATGTGATACCAGTAGAACTTAAATAATCATAGCTAAATATTGACCATTTGTGGAACAGCTTTCATTCCTGAACTCTGCAAGACATGCTCATGTAACACTGCACCACACCAGCTATCAGACAACAAATCTTTATGAACGAACAGGGTAAAATTGTGGATTCTTGTGTGCCTTGGCTCTTTCTGCCTCCATTGGCAAGGGAAAGTTTAATTACAGTTTAAAAGAAAGACACTACTCTCTGGAGAATTTGCTTGGACATGGGTAAGAAAATACTCAGCAGCTACATTTCTATTTTTTCTGCCTAGTTTTTGATGTAAAACTTATTACTGAGGGCAAGGAGGGGAAAAAAAAAAAAAAAAAAAGAGAACACAAAACCACAAGAGACTGACCCAAACAATTTGAAAGCTTTGTGAGCAATAAGAGATCCAATATTTGCATTTAGAAATGTTAAACTCCTAAGTGGCAAGGGAACTATGACCTATACAGACATTGATACTAATTCACAACCACCTTGCCTGGTGACTTTGTACTGATCATGCAGTTAAATTCACATCTAGAAAGATATAAACCTAGAGACGTAAGAAAATATATGAATCCAGACTTACAACAGGTTGGACCAAATAACATTACTTCACTAGAGAACAAAACAAGCAGCACAACATGCTAAGCGCAGCTTTTACTTGTCACAAACAACAAGACCTATACTTAATATTATCTCATTCCTATATCTTAATTCTCCTGCCTGGGTTTCTCATCTTTAGGTATCATTGCCTTTCCTGTTGTTTGCTGTTCTGATTTCTAAAACTATCTTTGAAATAAATCTTCTCTAAGATTGATTTTCATCACTCATTTATTATTTAAATTTAGGCTGGCCTTGCTGATATTTTAAATTCTGTGTTGTTATTTATTTAACACCTCATGAGCAGTCTTGAGCCATCCTATCTTTCACATACTCTTACTTGCTCTTGTGCAGTATTGCAGTTTCTGTATTGAACTGTTCTGCCTACTGTTTTTTTATGTTTCACAATGGGGCAAGCTAAGAGTTAAAAATTTCGCTAGCTTTGGGTTAGTGAAATTTCATCTTCTGTTTGCATTTCTAAGGGTTGGTTTGTTGGGGTTTTTGGGGTTGGTTTTTTTTGATCCAACCTACTCTTAGACTCCAGTGTCAGACAAATATTTTCAATAACTGTACAGTGCACATTCATTAATCTAATAAAAGAAGAATCCCTCCTCTAGAGGAAACTGTGTCAGAGCAACATACAGGATTACTGACAGGATTTGTTCTGTTGCAGCAATCTGGAGATTATATATCTTAGCTGAGGAACTTGAGCTCTAGCCTCTCTAATTTTCCAGGACAATGCTGGGCGAAGTTAATCATAAGGAAGTTGTGTTCTAACACACTGCTTTGAGCTACCAGATATTTGGCCAATAGTTCCTTTCGCTAGCGTTGTGACTGGTCAGAAGCGTTAACGTGATATTGTAGCTCTCTGTGAAAGGCAATGAAAAAAGCAAACTACGCCTTTTGCTTATCTCTTATTTTATAAGACGGAATCAGCCAGTGAAACAGAAGGCTAAACAAAGTCACCAAAGGCACTCAAATTAAGACCAGATATACAGGAAACAGGCACTATCAACTCAAGCATTGAGTCACAGCACATGAGCAGAGAAGTGGGTCAGAGATGTTTGTAGGCCCCTTACTCGCTAACTGTACTGTCTTTAAATAGTGGAAATATGGGCAAAAGATGGATGCAAACAACTGGAGATGAAAAGCATGGCTTTGTTTCAACCAGAACAGAGATTCTCTTCCTCTGCTGAATTTCAGTTCATTCACACCACCGTATTTGAACTCAGTTTAACTGCTAGGACCACGGTGGGATCTATCGACCACTGTTCCCCTAATATAGCCTTTTTGTGAGTATGGGCACCACATCAAAGCTGGGGCCAGGAAAAGAGTGCCATTGAATGAAACAGATTTCAACATATATATAAGGATTGTTCTCATGTAAAATCAGAGAATAATTAGTCTGAAAAGCTAGAGGAAAAAGGTCCCTTTAATTTTCCAGCATCATCTAAGAGGCACCCTCCAGCCCTCATTAGACCACAATCAGGGTCATGTAACTGCAGGCCATTTACAAAAGCACTGAGTCAGGAGTTCTATTACAAAAGAAACAGCACTGGAATGGAAAATAATTAGTTTATGGACTTAATTCAAAATTTTCCAACCCTCTTTACTTTGGGGAAAAAAGTATGGAAATGTATTAACCACAAATAAAATGCATTAACCATGAACATCAAATGCCACTTTTCTGTGCCGAAAAAATACAACTTTTGGTTTACAATTTGGAAAACTCATAGATCATTTGCACATAGCAAACACACTGTCAGGAGGAACTGAGGATGCTCTTACTAAGACGGAAATTTCTTGGCACTTATTAAAAGTTCTCGTCTTAGTTTACCCCACTCTAGCCAAGAACTGGAGCCATTTGAAGCCTCACATTAAAATATCTCACATCACACAGTAGTCACTTGCTCCTCTTATCTTTGTGTTGTAATTAATAAAGGTAGAACTGTTGAGGTTTCAGAACATTCAACAATTTTCATTATTAACACAGCAAATAATTAGGAAACAATTACAAAGACAAACAACAGCAGAAAAAAACCAGCAAGTGTAAGTCTATTCCTGACAGTTGCAGAGACACAATTTTAATGTTTGCACTCAGGCTGTTCGCTAGACACTCATGTATTTGACACGTCTTTTCAGAATTTATCAATTTGATGGATTATGTCTTTCTGATGTTGAAATAATTGTCTATTTTCTACATTTTGATGTACTCTTGCTGTAAAGTTCTTGCCAACATCTTAAAACAAATTAGCATTTACAATGTTTGTTTATTAAGAACAATGTTCTTAAATTTAGAAAACTGCAAAAGGCTGCTCTACGGTATTCATTTCCACAGAGTTGCTCTGCACATAACAGAAAGCAGAAATCAGTGGAGACTGAATGAAAGAAGGGCCAACTTGTATTCTAATAGACCTTGCTGTAAATCAGTCCTCTGACTCAAGGTCAGTTATTTCAGATCTTTACTCCACACAGCTGAGTGCCTAGAAACTAGCAAGTCTTGTCTGAAGGATTTTCTTTTAATTAGAAAACACTTGGAGTTTAAACAATACAGGTATAACTAGGTTAGATTACAGGTTATATAGGTTATAACAGGTTAGATTACTTCCTTTCGTAAAATAAAATACACCTTTCACCAAAGTGCCCATCATAGTTTTTCCAGGTACCAAAAAGAGGAGAGTTGAGAGGGTACCAGTCCAGCTGTTACGAATAATTATAGAACAGTTCAATCCCAAAGTTTAAAAACCTTGGATTAAATTTCAAAGACAGGTATTGAAACTATTCTCAGTGTATATTCATAAGTGGGATATATGGAAATGAAGGTTTTCCTTTCACCTGTTAACATCTCTGTGCTTAACTTATGCAACGTGCAACACCAGCCTACACATTTGAGACGATGTTGGAGCTCCTACATGGCTGCCTAGCAGAGGCAAAAAAAATAATTACTTACTTAATTTCACTGATACTATCAGCAAATTGTAAAGGATAAACTGAGCCTCCATTTCAATTATCTTCTATCCATTTGGAAAATAAACCAAACTGTTGTTATTGTTTAAATGACATTTTATATGGAATACATTACATGCAGTTCCTGAGGCTGCGTTACCTAAAACAGGTGTTTCTGGTGGAACACAGCAGAGCTCTTACCACCAGCCATTCAAGTGCAGATGTAAACTATCAAATAAAAATTTGATCAATATATTCTCAAGGCGTTAATGCTTTTCTCAAATAGGACTTTGTTTCTTCTATAATTTAATAGCATACTTCAGCATAAGCAGGTCCAATATCATCTTTCTCATTTTAGTAGAAATGCTAACTAAGCTTAGATTTCAGGAGGTTGGATGAAGCAATCAAACATATTGGGTCTGTTTCAGTGAAATACTTGCCTGGTAATTTTATTTCCCCATATTGCAAAAACAGGCTTGCTTTGCGAAAATTTAATTGCAGCAGAGTTGCCCACAAAAGTACACCCACCATGCTTTACTCTATATTCCCATGCTTTTTAATATTTGTCATATTTCATCTTTTAATATGCAGTCCTAATGAGAGTGTATTGGAACACCACAGAACCAGGCTCATAAGAATGTGGTCTTGAAATAAAACGTAGAACAGAAGGAGCATTGTATTACAGCCTCTGTTAATGTTTTAATGGTTGAGAGATTTCCAACATGTTGGCAGTGTCAGGACAAACCAATTTAATAAATTATTAACACTAATCAAACATTTTTATGATGGCAGTCAAAACTTCCTTGGAAGTTAAGGTTAATTCTGTTGAAGTTTGACAAAGATGTTACTGTTTGATGGAAACCGCGTTTGAAACTACAGCCTCCTTCAAATCAAAACCTTGCAGTGCACTGGGCAGAAATGGTTAAGCAACACGTCCTGAAGTGCATAAAGAAACACTGAAGGCAGGGCTGCAGCCTCTATGGGCAGTGGCAGAGCTGACGAATGATAGTGAAATGTAAATTGATTACAGCGTATATAATTTGCCTGCCACTGCTTGGGAAAGGATATAGGGAGACTGTTACTGGGAAGAGATAAAGCTCGGGCTGTTGAGGGGAGAGCGCTAAATCAATATACAAAGAAGATCTAGGAATTCCAGGCACTTGACAAGAGGAGTAGAGAGGAAAATAAAGAATCCTGCCAGTTTTGATGTATTAAACTTTGGAGAAAAGGTATTTTAAAACATCCTTTCATTCAAAAGGCAACCAACAATAATAATGCCAGACAACGCCACATTCTCCCTCCAGCTCCTCCAGCCTTGCCAGCTAGTTGAAATCCAGCACAGCAGAAGCTAATGAGGGCTATGGATTAACAATACAATGTTTCTCAGGCCTTTCTTGGGTCTCCCCTGGGGCACCCACAGTCTATACATCATCAATCTACTGCAAATTGATGTAGTCAGCCTGTGACAAGGGTCAGGTTTCCAGGACCAGCTACCAGGCATGATCTAGTCATTTTGAGTTATCAAGACAAAGCTCTGTTCTGCTGAGCTCTGGCCATATAAAATCCACAGCTCTCCAGGCTCTCAGCAAGACGAAATCAAACCATAGAGCCCCTCTCTGTTCTCCTCTACGCCTGCTGGGAAACCAGCTCACCTTTCTGAAGTGACACCATTATTACTGTTTTGTGTTCTCTTACAGATCATGCTCACAAACAAGAAAAACATGTGCTAATCTATCAGTTTCTTAATAATAATAATAACAACAATAGTTACTGTTCTTGTTTATTGTATGTTAATTATAAAAATAATAACCAGAATACACACACGTATATATATTTTTTCAGTATATGCCAACAATGAACAAAAATGTGCTTGCTGATGCAGGTTTCTAAGTAAGAAATAAGTTTGATTGGAATATCAAAACTTGTGTTCACCCACAGTATTTTTTCCTGAATAATCACATGTGGGATCTTGCTTCTATCCAACAGCTCAGGTGCCACAGATTTTCCAAATACTCTATGGATTAGTTTCACACATGAAAATTTATGCTGGTGTTCCCTTAGCTCAGCTGAAGTCTGTGGATTTCCATGCAAGCTTGATGGCAAGCGTGCCTTGGCTCACAGCACTGCAGCCTTGTCAGCTGCACCCAAAGGCATCCATTCAGGGGTGAGGAGATTCAAAAAAACAGAGTATGCAACACATGAGAAAAATGAGATCTTCTGTCAATAATACATGTGCAGTCCAATTTAAAAGTAGATTTAAATCATTAGAAAGGCCCCCGTTAATTTCAATGGCTTTGCTGGCATCACATTTCTACAGAAACTATAGCAGGTAGGATTTTCACAATACCTATAGGTTTAGCACCACCTAAACTTAAAATTAATAGTTCTTCCTGAAGAAAGCTTTCATGGCTGTTCATAAATTCATAAAATACCCTGAGCTGGAAGGGACCCACAAGAGTCATCAAAGTCCGACTCCTGGCTCTGCTCAGGACAGCTCCAAGAATCACACCTTATGCCCGAGAGCACTGTCCAAACACTTCTTGAACTCTGAGGTACTGATCTGCCCCAGAATAATTTAAAAAACAAAGCAAAACCAAAAACCCCACGCAAACATATAGGAAAAAAAAAAAGGATTCTTGGACCCCAGCTACCTATAATACGGCAGATTTCTGAGGCATCCACTATATTCAAGTTAGCTTTAAATATTCAGAGCTACTTGTAGTCCAACACAGGTGTGAACTACCAGTAGAGAACAGACTTGTTTATTCACAAGGAACTTAAATAAAATCCAACACATTTGCTACTTATGTCTCTATGAATGTATCCCATTAATACATTTTAGAAGGTCCAAAATGTCCAGAAAACCATCCTTGCAAACATTACCTAGACATTTATTAGCCAAACCCAAATCCTCAAATTAATTTTGTGTTTTGTCTGCTCAAAATGAACAACAAGCTTTGAAAAGCAGGCAAAAGAACTGAGCAAGCCACTTGTGGTATGAACATCTGATGAACATTTGCTCATATTTATTCATGCAAGCATTTTGGAATTTCTCAGTCAGGGATTGTCTTCCAAACACAACGTCATGCATATGAATGTGCACGAAAAGTAAACAGAAAGATGCACTAATACCTTGTAAGTAACTCTGGGCTTTTATCTGATAGATGCTTGCAAATACTTTGTTTCATTATTCAGTCAAGTTTTTCACACTGCCAGCAAACTTCTAAAGGCAAGAAAAAAACCCAACCAAACCAAAATCTCTAAATTGCAGGCAACCTCACTTCTTATTTTCCACAGCCCCTTTGCGCAGCTTGAGTAAGTTGCTAAAACATTATTATGTGTGTGTACAAAAATTTGGCTTGAACTCAAGAAGTTTCCAAGATCTCTCACAACGAGCTCCCACCACATCTACTTTCTTGAAGAACAAGCACTCAAGCATTTTGGGGTACCCAAAATAGAATTCTTTTTAACCTACATTTAGCTATTTTTTTACGTTTGGCTGCGTAGGTGCACACACATTCATCTTTAAGGGCCTGTGTAGTACTTTAGGAACATATCCCATCACTTAAAAGCAAAGTCTCAGTTTAAGCTGATATAAATGGAAACTTGGACAGAGGATGATTGTAGTTCTTTCTTGTAGTGTACTACCACCCATAAGTCATTTGACCTAAAAACTTTGCAGCTCTTTTGATTTATTCTGCGCTAAAGACAAAAGCTGCATTAATATTACTATAGCTCATTACTCTTGGTGATATTATCTAGAGTAGACTCTTTTAAAACAGCTGATAATATAAAATGAATATACATTTCGGAAGCGAGCATCAGCACTTCATAGAAGTACAGGTTCACCTGAAATGATCTGTAAGTTTAAGTTGCTGTCTATTTATTTTTTTGGTTGTTAAAAACTACTAGGAGGAAAAAATTTCCCCTTCAAAATGAGTTATAGGAAAGATGTGCTCAATATTGAAAAGCTAAGAAAATAAAAGTAGAGATATTCTTTAGAAAAGGCTTAGAGAAATCACTTATTATCCATTTAAGTACTAAACTATGTGTATCATTAAGATATGCCAGAGGAAAGAATTCTTCAAGTGTCTCAGTTTCTGGGTACAACTGGTGGCGTGTTCAAATTCTGCCTGTACGTGGAAGCCCGTGGAATACACGTCCCCTGAATGAGCTCTGCACTGCTGACCTGCACTCTAAATCTCTACTGCAGCTTCACCACTGCTGATAGTGCTTGCTAGCTTTGATCAGTAGTGAAGGATCGAGGCTAAAATCCCGATTCCCAGCTGGAGGAAATTTAAATCATCATCCAGACATGGAATTTTACCTATCATATCTGGTAACAGACCACATCAGCACTAGCCATTTCCTCCATCTAGAACATTTGCCTTCCCTCTTCCTCCTCCCAGCTGTGGCAACACCTCCTACACGAGTAATCCCAACAGGAGAGGAAAATATTGCAGCAGCTATTCCCTGGAGGAAAGCTATTAAAAACCTATCCTCCAACCTCAGACAAGCTGCTCTAGTGCAGGCCAAAGGCTGGCTCTGGTCTGACTGCTCTCTGCGTACAGAATTGTTATTGCTTTCTTCTTCCTGTACTAAAGCTGAACCCAAATGCTGTTCAGTGTAAGTCAGCTTTTTGAGCAACAATAAACCAGAGTGGCTTGTCTGTGCAGCACACTGCAGAGAAGCTTCTAACACTGTTTACAGCAAAGTTCACTATTCCCGTCCCAGAACAATGCAGCTGCTGGTTCAACTCTAAAGCTTCCTGCCCTTCTTTGCTCTTCTTCCCATCTATCTCTATTTGGCTGCTTTTCCAAGAGCAAACAAGAGCTCCATGCCATTTTCTGAATCTCTTATATTTGGAGAACAAAATACCTTCCCCCGTCTAAGAGAACTGATGTACTCTGCTGGCTTTGAACTTGTAAAATATCTCTCTGTTGAAGCAGCTGCTGAATAATTTATATTTCTTAGAACCAGGCTGAGAATATGTACATTTTGCTTTGATACATACGGTATAGTTTTTTTCTCTTCCTTTCCATTGGCATCTTGTTTTCCACTTTAAATTTCAATGTAGGAAATTCTGAATGCTTCAGAGCCTGGGAAAATTATTTGGGTTTGGGGAGTGAGAGAGAAGGGGGGTGCAATTTATTTGCGAGGGTTTTTCGTTTTCGTTTTTTTTTTAATGGAAGGAAAAATTCCTGAACAGCTTGCAATTAGCAGCTCTGAAAAGTTATAGTTCCTTCAACAGCACACAGCATGCCAAGAAAACCTACAAGAGATTCCTCAGCTTAACATGCCTGGAGCAGGATCCAGGTCCTCTAAATCAAAGCACAGCTCACACTAACAGTTGCAGTATGTTAGTGGCTGGATGGCTGCTTTATGAAGAATTATAAAGTGACACAGCAGTCTGGCTGAAAAAAACACACACCACGCTTTGATGTTTTTAACCACTAACTTCAAGAGGACCAACAGAAACCTTCCTGTTTTTATTGCAGCCTCTCTATCATCCCTCCCCCTGCTCCCTCCCTCCTCTCCCATTGCTAGATGGGGGACTGTTATCTTTCAGTCACTTTGTACGCTTGACTTGTTTACAGACTGAATGTCTCTGTTTATAGGCCTCTATCAGAGAACAAACAGGGCAAGTGTGACTTCCTAGGACCTGAAATGCGATGCCTTTTCCTCTTGGGCAAAAGCGGGAGTGGCAAGTGAGGGGGAAATGAAGGGGAAAAGAGAAATCCTGTAATTGTCCTTCTTGTCTATCTTCTCTCCAGGATTACCGTGCACACCTGTATGGTGCAAAGGTATTTTAAGAGCCAGCTGCTTAAATGTTAGCTTACCAAAACTCCATGAAAATGCACAGCAATTGTCTTGCAAAAACTAGGTCCACTTCAGAACCTCCAACAGTAAAATCAGTGTTAAATAATGGCTTCTCTTAAACTCCCTGTTTTTAAAGCTCTTCATCCATTTAGATGTTTATTTGGGGAATCTTAAAAGCTTATACCACATTTTACTGGGGACATTTAAAGGGTGTCAATGGTGTAGTTATAAGCATACATACTATAATGATGAAATTTTAGAAACCATTAATAGCATGATTTTATATATTCATTCTTACCTCGAAAAATATTTTACCTCAGGCATAACCCTAGTCCAGTCAATAAGAAGAGTCCTTAATAAGGTACTGAAATGACATGAGAGTTAGAGTTAGTCTGCTTATATTGCTAACAGCAGATTTAAGTTCTCGATAACATTCAGATTATAAACAACCCAGAGGAGGTATGACTTTGTCCTTACTAAGGGTGTCTTACTTTTACACTGGCAATTTTTATTTTAATTGTAGGATTCATTTTTACAGGTTTCTGCTTTCAAAAGGCTTGCTTTTGCACAAACACACACTGGAGAGCATAAAGAAATTTTAAGGAGGGTACAAAGGTTCATTTCACATTATAGTACTTTACGGTGAGACACTGGGCCAGCCAGTTTTGAAGCTAGCTCTATCTATGCTTTCCCTTGGAGGCTGTTTACCCAAAGAGACTGAAAACCTTTTGAACTAAAAGAATAAAACAAAATCATGACATCTAAGAAATTAACTCTTTAAGCATAACCCCTTCCAAATAATTAGATCTGACAGGACAGAAGAGGTAAGAGTTTACTGTGGCTCTTCTTGAACAGCTGTGCACACACGGGTGGGACCTTAGGGCAGTGGTGCTTGGTTACACACAGCCGGGTTACTGTTAGTAGCTGCAGTGCCCAGTCCCCTCGGGTCCTCCCATCTACTGCATGAGCTGTCTGCTCCCTGTACCTCACAGCTGTCTCTGAGTCAGAGCTGGCTCTGCAATCCCTAGGATCCCCTCCAACGCCCTCAGCAGCATCCCAGCAAGCTCCTCTCCCTCAGAGGATACCACTGCACTTCCCTGCTTTTTACTGATGGATCACACGCCTTGGCAGACCACAGACAGGAGCACATCCTGCTGCCGCACACACCTCTGCTGTGCAAAGGAACAGGCAGCCCAGTATAAGCTGGGTCTGCTCAAATTGATGAACTTTTGAAATAAAAGAGAAAAAAATGGTCTTCTTTAGAGCTCAGGTACAACTTAATCAGTTTAAACACCCACTTAAACATTACCTAAATGGTCCCGGTGTCACTTTGCCTGCTGGCAAGAGCAGAGTTGCTCCTCCTCAGCTGGCCTGCTCTGAAGACATCCAAGGGTACCAGCCTGTCAGTTTTCTCCCACAGCAGCAGGTTTGTCCAGAAGACACCCTGCGTCCTCCTGCAGGCAGCCAGCCTCACCAATTCTCCATGTGATCTCTCCGCTTTCAGGTCCTGCCTTGCAGGAAGTGCAGGCTTGTGCCTTTGTCTGACATCTAACACCTATGGGGCTTCCTCAGCACAGACTGTGGAGAGCTTTATGCAAGATGTGAGCTTTTCCCTCTGTGGTCTCCTTACTCTGGAAGATGTGGAGACCTGTAAGCTCAGGACACACCAATCCTGTCAAAACACAAGCAATGAGTAAGGAGAAAAAAACAACCCTGCACAGAACACCAAAGCCTTCCAGAGCAGCTCAGCATAAGGGGAAGACAGGGATTTGTGGCTGTTCTGTTTTGTTTTAAACTAAATTGTTTGGGCCATCCATACTCTTTCCAGTTTTTGGTCTCATCTGAGAAAGACAGAGGAAATTAAACTATAAGAGTAGAAAGTGATTTTTTAATCACAACCACTTTTCCCCTAGAGACCAAAAGCATAGGTTTGAATTAATGGACTCTTTCCATTAATCATAAAGGGCACAGGAAAGATGCAAGAGAAGTTAAGTTTTCCTCATCATGCATAAACTACTTCCAGCTCCCCTCAGCAGTTTCTCATGGGGATGATGAAGCCATTTAATCTAACAAAAGACCTGGCTTGAATCCTGGACCAGAACTCACATACAAATTAACTTCTGATTTTGGCATCCAGACATGATTAACTTTTCTTCTGTCCATTGTCACATGCTCCTCCTTTAAGATGGCTGAAAAAACACTTTAATGCTCAGCTATAAGTACAGAAGTGGGGCTAAATTTGAAACACATACCTCTCTTTATCATGGCCTGCCAGGATCCATAGATTACTCTTTCCCCTGGACCTCAGTATTGTCAGATCCTATTCTGACACATATAATTCTGTCTGTGCCAGAGGCACTGAATTTTATGTTCTGGATTCTACAATGTAGGAAACACTGAGACACAATGTGACAGGATGCTTAGCTCTTTATGCAGCTCTGGTCTTTACCATGGAAGTCTGGCAAATCAGATGCTTCAATTTTTTTTCTGCCGTGTCTGAAAATAAAGCCTTCACAGCCCTGCATGGCTGAAGAAGAGACAACCACATGCTGTTCCTCATGGGTCTAAGGACAACCAAGACTGAACTCAAAGATACAAAACTATGTAAAATTTAGACACACAAAAGGCATGATACACTTTCCTAATTTTCAGGAAAAGAAATGAATGAATATTTTAAGTCCCCAGTCTCAAAACAGGCAGTATTCACTCAGTACTATCTGTGTAGATAAAAAAAGCTCAAGACATTTCACAGATGGACAAGAAAATTCACACCCAAACCTTCACCCTTCCCACTTTTTCTGACAAATTCTGACAAATTGCCTTTCCAGATGAATTATCACACTCGAATGCCCCGTGGGAATTACTCCCCCTCTGAAAGTACTCAGCATCCACTGAAGAACCAGAGAAGTGCCAGGGCTGGTACATCTCACACAGCGGAAAGGTGGGTGACTAATGGTTGTGTTTGAGCTGGGTGGAGTGTGACTGAGCCTGGCTCTCCTGAACTCTGCTCCTGTCAACAGACACTGTAAACCAACAGGTTTTCCCTCTTCAGAGTTACCTCTGGGTGCTTGCACAGTGTGCACCACAAAGTAGGACTCGTGGGCAATTATGTTTCTAGAGTATATAATCATGTCCCAAAAAGTATAATTTTCTTCATTGTATGATTTCCTGAGCTACTTTGCCAGCACAGAGGGAACCTAGGACTCCAGTTTTTCCTGAAAGCTCAGGTACCAGATGTTGCTTGTGTTCCCATGCTTATATCTACCGTGAAATTCAAGATCACGAAGGAGATCAAAGTTTTCACCCCACCAGTGGGAAATAGGTGGCACTATTCTGGGCATCGGGGCCGCAGGTTCCTTTCCAGAGAAAGCCACCCACATGTCCTGAGAGCTCTGTGGATGTACTGTGCCCTGCAAGATCGATTTGTTCCCACATCTTGTGGGCTGAAGCCGTGCAAGCTCTAGGGCAGGGCCGGCCCCAGCACCCGCACCCCTTGCCTAAAAGCTGTGAACGGTGCCTGGGACTCCACGGCTCTATTACAATGCAAGCACTAATTAACAGCCCAAGCAGGCTTTGTGCAACAGTTGCCAAGCCAAGTTCTCTGCCTTGAACTGAATCGCTCCCTCTGCTTAGTGTTTTAAGTTCATCGTTTACTGCTATGTAGTAAGGTATAGCACAGAAATTTTTAAAGGCATGACTCCGCTCGACTAGTTACTTTTGAGCAGCAACAAGTCATCATATTCTTGTCCTCGTGCTCTGACGAGCTTTGAACTTTAATAAATGATTAATCCTGTTTAGAAGTAACCTAGCGCTGCCTGAACTGCATCTTTCCATGAAGTGTCACTTTGACATCCTCTGTTGTGTGCATTCACTGCAACTTTCACACGCTGTAAATTAAGAACATTTACACAAGCAATTAGTGTTAAATAAATGCCTGAAGAACTCCTTGGGGATTAAGCAATTAGATGGCATCATGGAATACCCTTTGTACTCAAAGCTTATGAAGAAAATCATCTACCCGTTCTGCACAAATTGCCTACTGGGGTAACCATTGTGCTGGCAGGAAGTGCTGGGATGAATTGCCAAATGCAGCCTTGGATTCATACACACCGCCTTCTCCCAGCTTTCCTGGCCCTCCCTCTTCTCTTAGAAGGAAATTAATAGAGAGAAATTTGTGACCAGGACAGTACTTTATTATTAAATTATTCCCTCCATTAAAAAAAAAAAAAAAAAAAAAAACAAAAAAAAACCCAAAACCAAACAAACCATAGGAATTAAGAACTTGAGTTTTTAATGTCATACTTAAATTAATAACAAAAAAATCTGTCTAGAAAAAAAGAATATACAACTATGTACACACAGGCCATTTGCACAGCCCATGATAATAGAGACAATCCTTTCCTATCCTAACCTTTATTTTATGGCACATGAAAACTGCAGTCAGCTAATATGGCAAAGTATGCAAACAGTCTTAGATGGAGAAATACTTGGCACACTAGAGCACCTTGTGAATGGGAGCATGTATTTTATATATACATCCTGCACACACACCTAAAGCTTGCTGAAAATAACAGCAATCATTTGCTCTGCTATGTATATGGTTGCTGCTCACCAAGATGGTTGGTTAAACACCAAAATGTAGGTGATGGGAGAGAAAAGGACAGTAAATTTTTATGTCTTGAAGATCAAGGTTAAAGTGAATCCAACTCTCATCAACACCCATCGTTCACAGGCAGCCTGGAGGAGACACCACACCTTGTAAAATTATACCTAACTCATGGAATTAGACACAAACAAGCTAGAGCTGGACACAAAACCCTGAAACAACAAATAAACAAAAGCAACAACAAAAATATTAGGTTTTTTTACTAATTTTACCCCAGCATTTAAGGCAGCAAAACTACATCCCCTCGATGCTGACACCAGGATACGGCCCCCCTGCTCAGGGCACCGTGTCCTCCATCCCACCAAAAGGGTGGAGAACTCAAAAACTGCTCCCAGAGGTCATCCCCACAGCCGCGCACTCTCCTTACAAAGAAGCCCATTGTAGCCAGAGCTTCCCGAAGCTGGTCAGTGCTGGGATACAAAGAAGGTGGTGTATGAAGAGAGCTGGTTGAGCTGCATTTCACGGGAGAAGAGAGGACCCTGTTTGCAGAAGAGTGGGATTTCTAAGTGCCAAGCATTAATAAAAAAAAAGAAAATCGGAACAAGAAAAAAAATAAAAACACAGCAAACCACCAAACCCCAAACAACATAAAACAGCTGCAGGGAAGTTGTTTTTCCACTTGAAGCGGCCCGTAGAAGCTGTTTAAAGGTACCCCTGCGGATGCGAAGTCGCCCGCCGCGATCGGCGAAGTCCCAATCCCGGGCTGCCAGCGCCACCTTCTTGCCAAGGAGCTCAGCGGCAGCGGCCGGGCCCGCCCGGGATCGCGGGGGGCCGCGGGACCGGCTCGGTTCGCCCCGCCGGGACCCCCGGCCCGGCCCGGCCGAGTGCCGCCTCCTCGGGGGCAGGCAAAGCACACTTGTACCCGGAGGGCAGCTTAGAACTCGTGGGAAACCACGGAAAGTTAGACCTAACCCAGCCTCCTCATAAAAAAAACACAAAAAAACAACCAACCAACAAAAGAACCCAGTAAGTTTTTTTCAAAGCGTTTCTCTCATACAAATATTAGTGGGTGTTAAAAGTATTGTAATCGTAAGTGTGTCTGCTAGAATGTCTGAGAGATAAGCGTTTTATAATCTTCCCCACTCAGAATCAGGAATTCAGCGCACTGTTAAATCAGTGAAGGGAGGACCAAAAGAGCCACCAGCAGCTCCCTAGAAGAGAGGCTAAGCTCCTCCTCATGAATCCTTCAACCCACCAAGGAGCACCACTGAGGAGAACCCATGGGGAAACCCACCTCCTCTTCCTGTGTCCAAAGGCTCATGGCTGCAGTTGGTGATTTTGTCTGGGTGAAATGAACTAGCAGCATTAACATAGGAAAAAAACACCTCTTGAAGTATTTCAGAGTGATGAAACGTGCCAAACTGATGTCCTCAGAGCTCAAATGCTCTGGTGACTGTGAGGTACAGCACCGAGCCAGCATCAGCACAGCGGAAGAAGATCCTGAGGTACCTCAAATATGATGTGAAAAGACAGTCCTCAGCATGTAAGAATGACTTCTGAGCCTCTCCAGTTTACTTCTGTGAAGCAATCATCACCAAAGAGTTCTACTAATGCTATCTAAAATTTTTTAAAAATCTAATTTTTATATATAAAAATGTCTTTGTTTTGAATCCTCTGGTCATTTATAGTCCAGCTTCACTTCAGTCACTAGATTGCACAAGTAATAATAGCCTACACATTTTCATACAACTCCTTTTTCAATTTCTACCTGCAATGGGTGTGAAAACAACAAGGTCCCAAAACAAAAGTATGCACTAAGTATTTCTGTTCCAAGTGTAGCTAGTGAGGAGATATATTGCAAAGAGATTTTCTTTTACAAGACGGTTTTGCATCAGATGATTCAGACAAATATTTCTGGATAATCATCCAAATAATAAGGCTTTGAACATTTCATGACTTGCTATTCCACTTCTAACCTCAGGATTGCAGGGGAAAGCAACAACAGCAAAAGGATGTGACCTTTTAATTGCATCCAGAAATCTGGAGTTTCCCTGTCCTGACTGCATGGACTGCAGACATTCAACAAATAAGGAAGAAGAGAAGCAGAATCAAAAGGAAGCACGTGGTGATCCATATGCATACAGGGAAAAATAAAGGTTTTCCAGGGTAAGTAAAGAAGTTTGCCTTGAACTTTTTGTCATAGCTGGTGTTAAAAATCTGTCTCTCACCTATACACTGAACTCATATCATCTTCCTAAGAACTGAAGCAACTTCAGCAAAACTGTTTGAGTGAACTGTCTTCTGTTCTAAGAACCCACTGAGACTGCAGCCAGATTGTCACTGTTAGATTTTTATATACATAAATCTTGCATATGCATTCACACCCCCCTGCAGCTACAGAGGGAGAAAAACGCAAACAGGAAAATATAAAGGCAAATCTAGAGGACACTTGAAGAAACAAAGAAACAACAGCTGAGAATTTGTCAAATAAAAAAGGAAAAATTAGTATTTTTAACTTCTGAAAACTCTTGAAAATGTTGATTTTTGCGATATATGACTGTATTTCACATCCCACACCTCGATCCCAGGAACATTCAGTCCTAATGGGTTTAGCTGCTTAAGAAGTACCAGCTAAGCTCTCCAGTGGGTGTGCATGATGCATTCCCTGGGACTCCCCAGCAACTGGCCCTGGTGCGCTTCCCTTGCACAGCATGGACTGGGAGCAGTTGCAGTGCCATGGCCGAGGTAAATTCACACAGCACAGCCTGGAACAGCACAGCTAGACCCGATGTTGTTTCAAAAGCAGAGCAGCACTGATGCTGCTGATGAGTGGTGAGGCTGGAGGAAGGCACTGACCTTCCCCCTGTCACTCCCTGCTGATCACCCCTTTCCATCCCTGGGGAGACATCCCTGGAGGGAATTACACTCCTGGGGAGCTCACTCTCCCTCTCCAGAGGGCTGCTGTCATGGCTAAAGCTGAAGCCTGCCTCAACCCTGCCCATTTCCTGTTAAAATCTTGTATAGGTACATATATATGTATAATATGTGTATATATTTAAAATCAATTACAGGGAAGACAGGGCAGTCTTTCAAACTTCCAGTATGTCAACATACTGTACAAACAGGAAGCAGCACTGCAGTAACAAGTCGTTAAAAAGACGGCATACCAACCAAGAACCAGGAGAATCATCTAAAAAATAAAGAAAAAGTATATCAGACCTTTTTTACCATAGTTGGAATATCCTAAATCTCACATGTTTCATATCCTACAGAAGAGATACGTGTGTTTCAGGAAACTACCCAAGCAAGCAGTGTTATAAATAGTCACATATTTTCTTGCTGGTTTTTTTCCATAACACCCTCCTTATCCCTTAATTGTCTCTGCTCTTTTGCTCTCTCCTCGATAGACAGAAAAGTCCTACAAGAGGTGGAGAGAGATGCTTAGAAAGTGGTTCTCTCTCCTTTGGTAGGAGCCTTTCTGTGGCAGAGGCAACCAGAAGTCTGTCTTTCCCTTTTTACAGGCTTTAGCCCCTTCCCTCTCCCTGCCTTCTACCTAAAAATGAAATTATAAGGAAAGTCAGGACAGTTTGGTTTCTCAAGAAGCTGACATGGGATAGCCAAGATTGGCTGCCAGCTAGAAGGAATCCAATGGTGGGTAAAAAATGAAAAAGCTCTAAACCACCCAAGTTCTTGTTCATGACAAAAAGTACCCATTGTAGGACAGGAAAAGCCCAGCATTTGCAGTACTGCTGTGATCACTCTCATCTAGAAAGGACCCATATTAGTATTTCCTATCCCATAACCAGATGAAGCTGCTGTGTGCTACAAACATCTGAATGGCAGCTCCATTTCTTTTTCAATTTTTTTTTTTAAAGTGAAATAAAACCCACCCTACTTCCCCTAAGTATTCACTGTTTTATAATCCAAGCTGTCCCAATACAGCAGTATCCACACAACCAGCTATGTTATTTAACATCTGTTTTTCATTTTCTTAACAGGAAACGAACACAATTTCCATGACAAAGGAGGATTCTGGTGTTATACTCTCATTTATCTGTCATGTGTACACTTGGCAGCATTTGATCTTTATTCTCTAGACACTTAAGAAATAATCTAGGAATTACTGCTTCTTGACAATACAAACAAATAAGGCTATCTATAAATAAACCACAGTGAGGATGGGAGGGAGGGCTGCTTTGCACCCATAGAGGGGCTGCCTCAGGGCTACTCCTCGTTTATTTTTTGGCCAGCACTGGGGATCAGGAGGTCACCCTCCTTTCTGAGCCCTTTTGTGCAAGCCTGTGCACGGCGAAGAGGGGCTGTCACACAAAGCACCTCTGAGGAAATTTTTTCCCTCCTTCTTGCCGGTCTCTCTGGCAGGGAGCAGGGTTTTGGTGGGACCAGGGAAGGTGACATCCCAGTAGGCAGCATGGCCCTGCAGCCCCCTCCCTGTACCCGTGGCACTGGCAGGTAGGATTCACTTCCCAAGCGCTGCTCACAGGAGCCAGGAAAAGGGTTTGCATGAGATATTTAGCCTTAACTCCACCCTAACAATTTCAGTTTGAAAACCCAGGAAGTCTGATATTCTTTAAATAAATTGCAGTCACAAAAACATTGTTTAGTTTATGCTATACTCATGCAGAGCGTTTTTGCTAGCACCCACCACGTGCTGCCTAAACTTTTTTCTTTCTTTCCTTTTTTTTTTTTTTTAATTTTTTTAATTTCACCATTTGTAGCATCTCTCCCTGACTGTTCTTGTTTGCCTTGGGGCTGATCCAAACAGCTATGGAAGGAAACAGCCAGGACGCCTATTGACTTATATAAAAGTTGAATCAGGGCCATGGACAGTAATGGATACAATCCAGAGTCTTTCTTGAAGGCTCTGAAATTAATATCAGTCCCTTTATATATATATTCTTAATATGATAGGTATGTTTTAAAAAGGACAACCTTTATTTTTATCTCTTTCTTCTAAGTGAAAATGTTGCTCATTATACACATATATATTTGTAAAGAAACCTTCAGATTCCATCAAAGAGAAGTTGTACCAGGAAAGAATACTGAGATAGAAAATTAAGGACACTAGTTGAAATTGTTCCAGTTTAATATTTTCTATGTTCAGTTACGAGATTGACCCTTCAAATGCTTCCTTGCAGGTGGGATTTTCTTGGAAGCAAAGAGCACAAATCAAAGAATGCATGTTCTAAAGTCATTTGTAGACAGATGCAATTAAAATAAAATGGCATTTTGCCTACCTCCCTGTGGCATCCAGAGGCTGGAGGTGTCTCAGATTTCTGAGAGTTAGGAGCCTCAGCAGAGGAGCTAAAGCAGCCTTTGAACCAGGAGACACAACTGACATAAGCGTGTTCAGCATGCAGCTACTTGAAACCACCCAAGAGAAAATACAAAATGCAAGGCATTGCCCCAGATCTTTACCCCTCACGGGGTTTCTGCCCATCATCACTCCTTGCTGCAGCAAGGTTATCCTTCCCTATTTGAGATCAGCAGCCTAGGATGTCCCTTCACAAAAGTCTTTGCCTTGTTTTTCAAGGACTCAAGCAGAGGTTAGCCTTTTTAGTGACATTTGGTGCCACAAGCCATGCTGAATGCAAGAACTCAGTGGTGGCAGCGTTACCCTGGGAAGTGGGAACCTGGAATCTAGCTCTCCGTCAGCCTGGGATTATCCAAATATGTGAGCCATCAAAAACTGGCCAGAGAGCTTATATGCCCAAAAGAGTACTACCCAGACATAGAATAACAATAGCTCTATTTTTATATACAAGCTTATTTATACTCATCTTACTTCATCTTATTTCCTAATTAAAAAACTGGCTATTTTTGTCCAAACAGACCTGCTTGAGCTTTGCCAAACCATAACAATTGAACTTTTTAAAAGCAGAGATTTGAAGCCAGATGTGGTCTTACAAAAAATAAATATTAAAATGACAAGAAATCCCTAATTTTGTAAACTCCCTAAAAACAGAGAAACAAAAGGCATAAACAAATTGGGCCATTAAAAAAAACAAAAAAAAAAGCTTGCATTGGGTCAAGGAATTAACTTCACTCTTCAAGGATGAAAACAAAGGATGAGGAAACTCATTCAGGATTTGTGATAGTATTTCAGTTACAAGAAAGAGAAAAAAAAGAAAAAAAAACAGGAGTAGCTCAAAGTGTTATTTTTTCCTTTCTTTGTGGATGGCAATTACATGAGCAACCTCACTACATTTTCTGAGTATTTCTCTTAATAAGTGCTCAATATTGTAAATAAATGGTACATAGCTTGGCCTAGAGGCCTACATAGCAGAGATATCTGGAGAAAAAAAATAAATCCTTGTAAGCATACACGTTAGAATTTGTGCCTTTATTAACATGTCTATGATGCTAAAAATACACCCAAGCAAACAGCTGATACCTTGTGGGGAGAATAGCAGTAAAAATCTAGAAAAGGTTAGATCAGTAAGGCCAACTAAAAGAAAAAAAAAAAAAAATCTCTTTAACCTCTATTGGTAGTTTCTTTGCATTTTTACATATCCTTTTTCTTAGTTAAAATAATACCCAGCAATTTGAAATATGCCATGCAGGAAGAATTAGGTAGAATAGGTGGGAAGTAACAGTACTTGAGAGGCAGTTTTCCATTTAAACTCTATTACTTACAGGAAATATTATATCTTTTACTGTCCACATGGAAAATTTTAACAACACATGCAGTTTTAGGTGAATCCAAGTCAAGATATTTCAGCTGTAGAGAAGCGACAATTTATTTGGGGTCAGTTCATCAGTGATTTGCCCATGACTGAGATGCTACAACGATTCAGGTAAAGCTATAGATTGAGTGTCTCTTTCTGTTACCTCCATAGGCTGGCTTCATACTAGATTTCACCTCCAGTGACCTCCAGGGTCTTCCCTTCAGCTGAATCATAAATAGCTGACAATGGAGATCTTACAGATATAGTATGTATGGGAAATGCAGGCCAGCTGTGAAGAGCAAGTGACTCTAGCGAGAACAGAAAGTGACTTCCAGTTAGCATTCTTCAGTCTTCAAGCTTGGTTTCCCTTCTGTCAAGCCTCACACATCTCGACCATTTTGCATATGACTAAATGAAATGAGTTTTCACCTAGAAATAAAATGATTGAATAACCTCACTGGTTTAAAAATAAGTCTGTGCATATTGGCTACTCTTCTAATCCAAGCTGCATCTTCTTCCTGTGGCCACTTCTAGTAGCCTGTGCAGAATGCAGATGGGGATCTTGGTCTGGGAAACCACAGTGGTGCTTTACAAAATTTTTTCTGACTTACACCAGCCTTATAACCTTTGTGTTTGTTGGCTCCATGCAAGTGCTGCTATTAGCAGAAATCCTGCAGAGCACTTGTCCCTCAGGACCTCGTGAGCGGGGGGTTCTGTTAGGGTCACTAATTGAAAATGAAGTAAAAGGAACCTATGCAATTGGTTCCTCCAGATCCCAATACTTGTGCTTTTATATCATAGATAAGTTCTACTAGATCTACTCTAATAACCAGAAACTTAGAACAAAAGCAGGCCTAGAGTATCACTCCACTATCCTGTCTCTGTCCACTGCCAGAGCAAGTCTTGCCTCGGTTGTTACAGGTGCATGGGCAAGCACTCTCCACATGCACCTACAAATGCACCTTTGTGTGGGGAATGCATGAACATATGAGTCCGAGTATAGAAAACCAACTCAACATCTGGCACTCAGACAGCCTTTCCTGCCATCTAATTATGGTTATGAATGAATCATAACTCCAGCAAAAATTTCTGCTTTCAGACTCGTGGAAAATGGTATATTATTTTTGGCTTACGTCAAAGAAAAGCAGTGTGATAAAAGAGTAGGTCCAGTAAGGTCCAAGTGCATCTGCATTTTCATCTGTACGTGTCTTTTGAGGTCTCTCTGGGTTCTGTTTACTTTCGTAAACTCAGGAAGCACACTTCGTGTTTACATTTATTGTGTTTTATCACACTGCAGATGTAATGAACACATTTAGGAGTGTGAAGTTTATATATTTTATATACATAAATAATGATCTACATAATGATCTAAGCATAATGATCTACAGTTTGGTTCTATGGCCTGTATAAATATTCATCTGTCAGACTACAAGTGCAGAAACTTAATATTTTACTTTAGTTTTGTACCATTCCTCATCCATCTCCAAAGAGGGAACTTCATCCTAAAAGTAAAATTACCCCTAGCTGTTCACTTGGCTGCCATAAGGATGAATTCCAACAATTAACAGAAATGGCTTTCTAATCTATCCCATCACCCATAATCCCAAAGACACTGCAACAGTACTGCTATCCAGGGGAGAAAAGACATGTGAAGGGCAGACAGCCTCAACAAATGGGAAATCTCACCCACAAGATCTTTGTCCATGATGATACTTCCTCTGAAACAAACTCACACAAAACCCTGGTACAATGTTCTTTTCTTTTTGTTACTGAATTAAATGCCACTCCTTCATCCAGCAGTCTAGCCAGACTGCACATCCAGAGTTGGCTGTCTCTGCCATCATTTCACAAATTCAAAATACGAAAGAGAAAAGCTAAGCAAGACAGAAAATTTAGATCCAAATACTCCAGAATCTGGGGAAATAAAACTATGAGGTGTGTAGGTCATGACTTGGGCTAGCACAGTCTCCTTGTTTGTCTTAGAATACTTTTCTTTCACAAATATGCATCCACCTATTCCTGACAAAAAATCCTAAGACAAGCACTTGCAGCTGCTCTTCCCTGAGACCCACTTTCTTCCCTAATCTTGTTGAATACTGATGAACTACGTGCAATACTTCTGCTGTGAGGTATGATGCACTTAAGCAGTTCATGTGAGGGTGCAAAAATCCCTTAGTTTCAGACACCTGTCTGGTCTGAATGTTGTATCAGAAAAAAAAGTCACCTATGAGAATATAATAATTAACTGTTAATAATTATGAGACTTCAGGAGTAGAGAAGGATAAATAAATTAGGAATCATATCTAGCATGTTCTTCCATACCCGCAGACATATAGAAACCATACATCCTTTTTCATCAAATCACATACACATTTCCATGCTTTCTACCCCCTGGGCATTACTACAGCAGGGCCACTAATTTTTCAGCTTTAAATCCCAGTCTGAACACCTACTCTTATGAGCAAAAAACCACAGGCTACTGTCTGGCACCGTGGAGTAGGTGCACAGAATCCGATGGTGCAATAATCTGATCAGCACTAACCTTCCTGCTAAGTCCTTTATGTCATAGGTAATGAGGAAGATTTGTTATGGCCCCTGGCAAAGAAGAGTGCTTCGATGAATCAACTGCAACAAAGGAGACACTGACTTTCAGTCTGAAGTAAGATATCCCTGCATTCATGCTAAGATTTGGGCACTTCTCCTATGGTTGGAAAAAAAATGCTTCTATGCATGGGCTCCATTCCTGTAATTGTCAGTGGAATTTCAGTCTCCTTAATCCAGAGATGAGTTTAGTTCCAGAGAGTGCAGAAATAAATTTGCTCTGCCAGTTTTCAGCAGCATACCAGCCACCAAAAAAACGGTTCCTATTAATGATTAAATGGGAAACTTTACAGCTCCTCTCCCAAACACCTCTTTGCAGACCTTTTTGGCGTGACATTGAAGAAATAAAAAAAAAAAATTGTGTAACTACAGCTGCTTTGCCTTTAGACTGAAAACTATATTTTCAGTGAGTAATGTTTACACATTTGAATTGGCAAAAATGCTGAAACAATTTCACTCCAGCAACTGAGTCAATATATAACTTGCTTGTATGGAAGAAAGAAGCATGCAAAAACCTACACGAGAGCTTGCAGGGGTAATGAATGCTTGCTTGCAGAATCTGCCAGGGGCAGATGGGGGCTCACCTGCAAGTTACCTTGTAGGGCAATTGTATCGTATTAATCTTTGGATAGTGCTCCGTCTAGGGCTGCATCCTGAGCTGCAGCACTCTGTCAGTGCAGGAACGTGGCACTCACGCATACAGGAAGGGCACAGCTCAAAGGAGTTTAAGGGTTTGATGAAACTAAACCAGCTATAAAACTAAAGAACAATTTGACAGGGGAACTGTGTCCCCGTGGGACTGTTCGGCTGGGACTGCCGTGCTGACCAGGATCCTGCCTATTTTTATGCAGACTGACAGAGCTGTGCTGGCAGATATCCCTGTACAGAGCTTGCCTCAAAGGAGACAAGGAAAACTGAGAGGGAAGTTTATGCTTGAATACTGTCCAGCATGAAATACAGTGCAAAATCCAAAGTGTTTTGTTTCTTCTACTCGAGGAGCCTCAAGAGCCCCAAAGGCAAAAGGAGTAAGTGGCAGGAGGCAGTTCACCTTCCATACAGCTAAACCTTCCCTACTCCAAATGTGTGCCGTGCCTCACTGTCTGGGGGGTGTTGCCCCAACCTTTGCTGTTCCTTGGAGATTGCCCAAGGACTTCCTAGGAGACTGCCAGTTGGCACGGATCAAAATCACACCAGGAAACATGCTAACAATTAAAACAGTATAGGGCAGCTGCAAAAGAGTGCTCAAGGCTATGAGCAGGACCTGTTGAGTCTCCTGGTATGGATTTTCCATGCAGCATTGTAATAACTGCATGAACACTACACAGCACATAGTTTATCTTGGAGATCCATAGGAAACGTAGCCCACACTTGGTTCTTAGACACTTCCGTACATCAAGTAGCTCAAAAGCCTGTGAGCACTACACTGGAATTCTAATTTCCCATGATGAGTGAACTATTTTGGAGTTATCTTTCTGTTGCTGTATAGACAGAGAGATAAAACAGGTGAAAACAGTAGTGATTTATGTTGTCTTTATAATAATAAATTTATTTTGCAAATAATGTTTCAAACACTCTGCTAATTCAGTTGCTATGAGAAATGCAACATTATAAGGTGTTCTTTCTTCACAAGAAGTATTTTGCAAACATATCTGGTGCAAGTTTCATGGAGTCAGTGAAATGTTATATAATCATACACCTTTCACAAAATGCTTTGGAATAAAGAATTTTCAGAGCTAGAAGATCTCTCCTGCAGATGGATACAGTCCTAGCAAGCAGTGAGAGGAACATGCGGGATAATCATTCTCACAGAATTCAGCAGGCTGAGGAAGTGGCCACTCACATGAATGAAAGAGTCTAACTTCAGAATTACATACAGCTCTCCAGGTTCATTGCATTCAGTTCTTGGCCTCCAAAATATACCAGCTCCATACTTTAGCACAGAAACATCAGTATGCTGTCACCTGCTGATGTCCCTTAACCTGTCATTTAAAAATTGTCACTGCCTGGGTATCAAAGCTTACAAACTGTGCTCCTCTGAGCCAAAAAGATTAGCCTATGATTAAAAGCACAAGCTGCAGATGTAGAGCACTTCTTGGAAAACACAGAAACACAAAATCAACTGAGACTGGGAGAGATTTCTGTTCAACTGCTTCAAGCCCTCAGTCAAAGCAGAGCCAGCTAAAGAGTTACATCAGACCAGTAAGTACCAGCAAAGTTTTAATAACCCGGCTTCCAAGGACAGGGATTTCACTGAGTTTCTGAGAAACTGATCCAGTGTTTAACCAGCCTCTCAAGTCCCAATTATCCAAGATGGCTGCTCTCTACAAAGCTACATAACTTCTGATTAATCAACAACTCTCAAAGACAACACTTATACACAAGATGTTTTCCACCTAACTTCTGTAGATAATTTTTTACTGTGACGGAGTATAGGATTACTTTATCCTTGTAATTTCACAAATAACATTTGAATTATAATAGAGTATTCTGATCCTAATCAAATTGAAACAATAAAATAACTGATACCAAGAAACAGTTCACATTAGTAATAAAGGTCTCTGAGCATGATACACATGAAATGTAAAATACAGGTAATTTGGTAAGACAGAAGAAGCAGCAGGTTAAGTCAGGACACTAGATTTCCCATAGAGCCAAGCCAACCATAGGGGTATATCATTGTAGTCTACTTAAGCTCTAAAAGGAACCAAAATATTCTGACCTAGTTGTGCCCCAAAAACACACAGCAAAAAATCAAATCATGCATTGATCGTGTTGATACCAGCTTTCTCAACAAAGAGCAAAAAAATAGCAAAAGGAAAAAAAAAGCAGTATTTCCTTTGTTTATTCACTGCCAGGATCTAAAAGTCCCAAATGGTGAGCTATGAGTTGTGCAGCCACCTCAAATTTTGCAGTGCCAGAGATAACAAAGGGATGTGAGAACAATCAATGTTTTAGCATATAGTTGAACTGTGCTCCTTTTCCTATTATACCCCTTTAGACTTTGAATTAATAAAAAAGTGTAACGTGTAGATATAATATGAAGGATCCTGATTTATAATCCCCTTCACCCTAGAGTAGACTTTAGAGCAATTCCTGGCTATTTTAACAATACATAAACCATCATACAAGCTTATAGGTTACATCCTACCTCCTCATCCTTTTCCCTGTCAACTCCGGCATCACTGCTGCCTTACTGGAAACACGAGCTTGAGAAGAACCCCTTGAAGGAACAACAGCCTCCAGGACATCTTCTAAAAACTGTAATAGCTTCTCCCCAATCAACCACAATAAGGAGCCTGATTTCCACCCAGCTTTGCGGATTGAATAGTCATTTACACATTTGTAAACTATCACCAGTTGATGAGGTAGGATTTTGTGGCCACTTTGCACTCACTTTGAGAAAGTGTAAATGACTATGCAAGGTAAAAGACATTGGAAGAGGAGGAGGCAACTCAGGTGTTTCAAAAGCTTAATTACTACACAGCTAAAAGTCATGTTCCTCCTAAAGGATCACATTAGCTAAAAGTTTTGGTATTTAGACCCAGAACTGAAATGTCTGCAACACATAAGATGTTGAAGTATGAACCATCAGAGAAATACTGATTTAAAATTATGTTAAGACCTATTAAAAATTTTAGTTCCGTCAGCACATTGCTTAGGAGCCCTAAGGACTGTATATTCATCCAGTCCTCTGAGAAAGGTCACAAAACATTACATTAGCAGCACACAAATCAAGAAAAAAACCCAACCAAGCAAACCCAAACAAAACAAAATGAAAAACCACCAATAAAGAAAAATACCCACCCCCACCAAATCCTATTCTTCTGTGTAAGCAAATTGAATCAGTTCATCGGGGACTGGAGAAAAAATAGATGAAGCTAAGGGGACCCAAGACTGACTGTCAGGCCAAAGAGTGGCCAGAAGGATGGACAACGATAGTGAATCACCAGATCTACTCTCCCATCAGAGCACCCTGAAGTACAGTGGAAGGTTGATGGAGCTATCACAACAGGCAATTATCTTGATATAAGATAGGCATTCTCCCAGTTTCCAACCTGTTTTCCTCCTCAGTTATATATTCATAACCCCAGTGCAGAGGTGCAGGTTTTTCAGTGCTAGAGTGCATTGCCATTTCTGTGCATTTAAATATGTCGGATCATGCACAGAAAAACAACAGACTAGGGGCTCTGAAGGTCTCAAGTGGGCATGAACTGAACTATACAGACTTTTGCTATCAAACATGTGAGGATCTTATTTAATATAAAATATAAACAATAGGGATTTTTAATACGAAAACATGCTTACTAAACATAGTCTAAATTGTGACTTGTTTAAGATTTTAATTTATCTCTGTTGCACTTCTGTGTTTAACCAGTGGTATGGCAGTTTTATTCTCTAAAGCTGGTATTTCACCTACAGTTAGTTTACAGCAGCTCTTCAGCTGAGCAGTGACCATGGTGTGCCCTGTCCCTGTCCCCAGATCCTTAGCCCCACCACTGTGTCCTTGGTGTCGGAGCGGCTGTTTGCGCAGCTTTGCTGCAAACTTTGTGGCAGAAGACAAGGTGCCACCTTCGAAAGCCGTGCTACCTCGTCCCCATTTAAATAAGTGTCTCTGAAACTGTACCTTAAATCTCACGGAGCAGTAATCCTCCAGAGATATTCCTGGCCTACCCTAGGAGCCTGGTTAGCCATTGCTTTCGAACCTGGTGGCTCTTGAATGAAATACGAGGTTAAACAAATATATGGATGTTGTCAATTTATACTCAGGTAACGTGGGTTCAAATAACAGCACTAGAAACAAGACAATGGTCAAGGCAATTCACTGAATTCAATGTATTTTTCTTTTAATTTTTACATGCTACGGACTGCAAACTTTCTCTAAGCAGTGTCTCTGTTTTCCTATGAAGAGAGCAGGATCAGGCACTACTTCTGTTCAGGATCATTACAGAGGATATGGGAAGAGGGGAGGAGGTTTTCTTCAGAGAAGTGTAAAAGTCATCCATGGCACTGTACCAAACAGAAAACCTATGGAGCTTCTCAACCAACAGTTACAGAGCTGAACCTCTTCTCAGCTGGTTTGAAGACATTTACCTTGCACTACTATTTCTATTGTTTTATCACTTGTCCAAAAAAATTCACTTAGTTTGAAACCTGGCACTCTAAGAATTATGTATGAGTGAGAAGAGTTTCGTCAAAATCCTTTAAAATAAAAAGGGGGGGAAAGATAAACATTGCATTTCATTTTAAGTTAAACACACACAAAGGAAAACAAACATGCTTCCCAGTTTGAACCGCTTTCCCTCTCTCGTTCTTGTATAACTTAAACAAGCTTTTATTTAAAACATATTTTTCAGATCCTTAAGACCTTTGCTTGAATTAGGCATTTCTGGATTTCTGATTTAAAATTGAAATGACTGAGTAGCAAATACAGCAGTATAGAAGCACAAGAACTGTGCGTTTTATTTATAACATGTTTTATTACATATATCAATATTAAAATATCTCTATAAAGTTTAACTTGGGATTGAAATAATACTACAGGTAAGATTACCTCCCCAGGAAGTGTTCGGTTGATTTTGAGTTATGGCAAGGAACGGCACATCACAAGAGCATTGCTCCGTTTTATCATTAAACAGCCAGAGTGTTTCTTTGGGCTACAAGTCACTGATGTACGTAACTTCAGTTATGCAACTAATGAACTTGATTTCATACACCTTATGTTAGCTACGTGCTCCAATATTTTTCTGGGCTTGAGCTGAGCTCAACTTTATGCAGAACTCCTTCTTTAACTGACAACCACATCCACCATAATGGGAGAGGACTGGGCATACTGGGAAATTCCCAAGGCATGAACAGATCTTATTAAAAAATGATAGAGAAAAGAGAAAACAAATACTAACAGGCTGCCCCTTCAGATAAGAAAAATTGTGTCTAACATTATTATATTCATTAAAACATCTTGGGTTAATGTAAATATGAGTTTCCTGGCTTTAGTGGGAATGAGAGACAAATCTAGCTTTACTTAAACACAAAGTTGATTTTTTTTCCCCTCTTAATTCATTTAACATGTACTCCCTTTAGTTTCATAATGGAGCAAATTTTGAACAAGTATAAATCCTGGGAGTTTTACTACCTAATTAAAAATATGTTCCTGTTGCACACATTGATGGGAAACTCATGTCTCAAAGGGTTAATTAACAGTCTTTACGCATTCTGTATTTAGCTCAGGGTACAAAGCCAAAAACATAAATAATGTCTTAGACGGAAACAGGAGGTGCAGATGGTTATAAAATTTGGTTCTTAGTGCATTTTACACTAGCCAGAAATATATACTGTATAAAACCGAAACAATGACTCAGTAACCATACTTAATGCACAGTTATATTTAAAATGTTCTTCCCCTTTTGCAACTTCATATCTTTTAGGCTTCTAAAACAACAGTTGTAAGCTTGCTGCAGTCAGAGGTCTGTAGAAGAAGCCTTGAGACAGGAGTGCAACAAGGGTCTTGTAACTGAGAGAGACAAATGACAAGTATGAAACTACAGCGTTGTGTACATAACAGATAATAATCTGACAAAAGCAAAATTAAACACTGGAGTGACAACAGAAATTAGCACACTGATTTACCAGCTCTCCATTTACAAAGCAAACACCCTATAAAATAGCACTAATTTGGCACTAACTTTAAATGAAGCAGAATTATTAACTGAGACTACCAGCTTAAAAGCAAAGAAAGAGAAGACCTGTCTGAGAAGAAAATGCTTAAAAAAATTCCGTTACAAGGGCACATGAACCCTGCTCAGCCCACACAAGTCCCGCTAGTCCCCCATCACCAGCTCTCACTTACATAAATATTCTATTGAATCCAAACGGGAAAGGGACCTGGTAAAATCAGACATTAATTGAGACAGCTGAATGAGGCCATTGACTGAGAGGCTGCTAATTAGGTAAAAGTGTTTGCAGATTTGAACTCACGTACAATTGCTATGGGATGGCGGCAGAGAAGGGGGCCTGACATGAATACAGCAGACAACCAGAGCATCTCATTCCCTGTTGTTACTTGCTATTCTATTTCAACAATTAAGTGACCTTGGACAAGCCGTGACATTTTTGTCCCACTCTAATGTCTCTTAATGGCATTTTAACTAACCTCTAAAGGTGCCATAAAAGTGAGTTAATTCTTAACATGCATTTTGTAAGAGATCCATTTAGATTAAGTTTACAGATTTGTGAAATGCCAATGACACATGCTCTTCAAGAAAAAATTGCAATTTAGGATCACAGTGGTCTTGGGCATAAAATACAAGTGTTCTTACAAACCACCTACAGCTACACTAATATTCCACTCCAGAACTGCAGCTCCAGCTAAATTGCCTGTCTTCTCATGTCAGATCATCTACCTCAAAAGGGGGCTCCAGTCTGTGGTTTCAGAGCAGAACATAAACAATTCTCTATATCCTTGACTTAAAATCGAGCAGCTCATTGTTTTTTTATGAGCTGACTATTAGGCACTGTGGTCCTATTAAGGGTTCCTTGCTCATTATGCTGACACTTTTGGAAGCACAAGTCTAATCTATCTTCTCCTTTAAATCCTGTAGGAAAGAAGCAACCTTGATACCTTGGTGATGACAATCTGACAACCAGGCTCTGTAGTTCACCAGTTCCTCCTAGGAGTATGTTTTTGTGTTTAGAAGCAACCTGCTTCTAAATCACGTAGACATCATCAAATGTTTTGTCTAGCTAGAAAACATGGCTAATCAGCTGGACCCTGACACTTAGGAGGAGGAGATTATATGGATAATATCTCAAATGAGAATGAGGAATGCAATAGTCACGTTTTCATGCATTTCCAATTTTGTGCCAAGTACTATTTGTTCCAGCATTAGACACATCTGTCAGTGAGAAGCATGCTTCTCCCTCTGTTGTAGGATAGTAGTCTCTCCTTTCTGCTTTATCCAGAAAATGATAAAAGTGTGGCAGTATGCCCTAGCTGGAGTTTGTACTATTCATTGTGAGCATTTTTCTACTTTCAAGAGCAAGAAAGCACAGAGTGGGTAACATCAGAGTCTTGGATGTCATGGCTAAGGTCCTGGCTGCCGTTTCGCTATAAAATGTGAAGCTGGTGGTTCAACAAATATGATTTTCAGCTGCCAGGTCTATGATGTGGAGACTCACACTGTCTCTGCCTTGTGTGTGCACTAGAGGACTACCTGCTCTTGTCCTCCTTTTCCCTCTTCCCACCTCTGGGTCTGTCCCAGGGGAACTCCCTGCCATCCCTAAGACAGCAGAGTTGCCTCACTCACAGGAAATAACCCTGAGCTGCTGTAGCAACAATAGAGCAAGTCATGAAAGAACTTGTAGGAGAAGGGACTTTTAAACCAAAGCTGATTTGAGACGCACTCATACTCCCACCCCCACTCATGAATGCCAAGTCTTGCTGCACATGAGTGGTCTGCCCATCATACACGCATCCATCCAGGTGCTCATATCCTGGTGTCCTGTCCTGGCTTCTCTGCAGTGACACACAGAGGACCTGTCAGCTATCAACTGGTCCTCATGTCTCCTCTCCTTCCTGAGCTGGCAGCCCAGTGCTGGTTTTAGATGTGCCTTTTTGTATGCTTCAGGGGATGACAGTGATTAATGTCTCCATGCCGTTCCACCTCTGTGAGTCATCAGGATTTACTCACTCTACTTTGTCTCCCACTTTGGGTGACTTGAAAAGCTACACACATGTGTGAAAGGATCCCAATGACCTGCTAATCCAGCTGTCATTTTTGTCATCCTTCTCTAGCTGTCTATTCATTCTGGTATCAGTGCAACCAGACTTACTCATTTACTCTCCTAAGATGCTCATTTTAACATTTCTTGTACAATCTCCACATTTTCCATCAGCTTTGGTGGGTCATTTCTAATAGCATATAGAAATTTTTCTGTTGCAGTCTCTGTGCAACCAAATTTATTTGTTCAGCAGGATTCAGCCTTTTTGGTTATGTAGAAAGGAAGATAACAGAGCCCTGCCTCATATTGTGGAAAATGAAGCACACCCACAAAGGGTACAGCCCCAGTAAATTCTATCAGCTGGTGATGCTGAAAATGTGGGAAATTAAGAGGAAATTTAATGCACCAGGGTAGAACAATGCCCCACAGCCAGAACAAGGAAATACAGTGAGATCGGAGGTAATGAGTATGGGAAGGAAAACAGCAAGAACAGTAGAGAGCAGGAGTTCTTTCTATTTCAGGTTAGCCCCTGAAGAAGATCAAAAAAAGAAGTAAAGTGATACCAGGTGAAGAACAAAGTGTAGATGAAGGGAAGTTCCTTTCCAGCAGGAATATCACATTTGAGGGAAGCTGAATTTCTCACTAAGGGAAGTGCAAGTTTAAAATAGAAAAAGACTAGGAAACAATGTTTGTGGCAAACAGAATTACAAATAACTGCATATCTTGCATATGACATTATCTCATACAACTGTTCTTCGTCAGAATACCACAATAACAGAGACAGAACCACCAGCTCAGTGCTCAGCACAATGGTGTTTCCAGAATGAGGATTGTTGGAGGCATGTATGTAGGCACTCGCTCTTCCACCCATAGTAACAAACCTCTTATTTACACCCTTGTCTGCCAGTAAATACCATAGGGCTCCGTGTGGGACCTAAGTGCACACCTGAAATTTAAAACAAGTGCTTCTCTGAACAGCTGTGGCCTTCAGCACAAGTCAAAGTCCTGTGCTGTAATGTATAGAGCAATGTCTAGGGTTTATCTGGGTCTAAGGGCTGCTGTAAGATGTATAAAAATAGAATGCTTACAGTGGGTCAAGTGTGATTGGTGAGGAAAAATAAAAAAGGGTAAGAAGGAGGAAAAAAGGAGAAAGAGGGAAAAGAGAAAAAAGAAAAAGTGAAGTGTGTCAAGAAAATATGAATGCGGAGGAAAGGTAAGGAACAGAGAATATAAAGAGAGAGCAAATAAGCAGTTGTGTCTCTTAACCCTCTGATATTAACTCTGTATCCCACATCTATTACTGTATCTCTCAAGTGTCTTGCTTGGTTTCCCCCTTATTGCTCTCCCCACTCCCCAGCCACCACTTGAGGCAAATAATTGCTTTCCATTCCCCTCACTTAGTTAGTTTTAGTTGACTTCAGGTTTTCCCAGCCTGTTTAGCTCTTGAACCCATCCAACAAAAATACAGGCGTATTTATCCAGGGTAATATAGACATTTCAGTGCTAAACGCTTAATTTTAGGGTTCATTGTTGCTACCCGCCAAACCTTATGCATTTCATACCCTAATAACTGAACCATGAAAATTACAGCTAATTTTGAAGCACTGCTGGGGATGGATGGGAAAAAGGAGGAAAAGAACCCTGGAATTACAAAATTACTAGCACATTCTGGTTAGAAAACTGGTGATTTTCCACATCTTGCTTTGTAGAAAGAACACATGTGAATGCAGTGACTTTTCTTCTTTTGGTGTCCACTCAGGGTTGCTGAGCTTGTTAAACTTGCTGCTGCTCTTCTTTGAATCCCCTTCTTTACCGGTTTGACTAACTGCTGTTTCTAAGAACATTTGACAGCCTGAGCAGCACAGACAGACGTCTCTGTTGTGTCAAAAGAGTGAAACCAATCTGTTTTCTGCAACTCATTAACCATTTTTTTCCAGTCCAGGGCATGAATCCAAAAGATAGCACTCTGACCCTAGTCTGACTCCATCCCCATATGTACTGAAGACACTTAGTGTCTTTGGGAAGGCAGTTACGCAAATTGAATTTAAAAAAAAATCATCTAGATGGAAGGAAAAAGAGGCTGTCCATTTTGTTATGTAAGTGAGGATAAAAAGTAAAGAAAATATATGGCATTAAATATGCAATTTTCTCGCCACTTTAATTCTTTAACTGTTCCGGGATTTTTTTAATAAAGAAAATTATTCAGCACTTCCAAGAAGTGAGGTTTTTGTACCTAGAAATCTTAGACCATATCCTGTCTGTATCCATTTCTCAGTGTTTCCATCTCAAGGCATAATAATAAGAGAATATATTACTAGAACAATGGGAAATGATCTCGCAGTACAAGATGCTATGCCACAACTTCTCTAGCTCAAGAATGTTTATCAAGCCCTGCAAATTAGGTTTTGTTGTACCAGGAATGCTTCAATTTTCTTTTACTTGCTGTGAATGAAATTGGTGTCACCCTCTAAAAGGACAAATAATCTGATTGTCTAAGGAAAAACAACCTGGGAGTTAATTTATAGCTCTTCTGATTCGGCAGCTTCAGTTCATGTGTTGGAACAGCATCCGCAGTCTCTGTCCCTGTTGAGCAAATGAGGTAGGGACAGATAATCTCAGGCTGGTCCAAAGACCAGTGGAATAAAGAGAAAGCCTCCTTTCTCTTTCCGTTAGCCTCGAATCCAGCCCTCAGGCTTTGAGTCCAACCCAAGTCCAAGCCCAGCTTATGCTCTCTGCTGTGTCTAACCACAGTGTCTCAGCTCCAGGTACAGCACATCTGAGGCCATGAAGGAGGTGCTGAGCCATTCTCCCACTCAAACATTGCAAAATAGTGTTTGTGCACAGCTTTCTGCTGGCCTCCGTCCCCTGCTGAATTTCAGCTCTATGTTTACATCAGGATCAAAAGCTGAACTCAATACTCAATAAGGAAATACATTCTTTGTTTTCTCAAGTGTATGAGTCTCTTAAGATTTCTGACCTGGGTTGAAAAGTGAGTAAGTAAGGTAAGTGAAATGATGGAAATATCACTTAAGTAAGTTTTTGGTCCAGAATCTTGGAACTGGGTGTAAAGGAAAATAAGATTTTTTATCTTAAAACAAAAAAAAAAGAAAAAAAAAGTGTCAAATAAAAATCCCAACCAAAAAAAGGAAAAATCAAGTTCAAAATGGATTGTGCTTTATTTCTTGGTTTGCCAATGGAAAAACAAACAAAAAACAGCTCGTCCATTCAAGTGCACGTTATGTACTCATTCTGAGTAGTGTGTGCATGCCAAGAACATTTTCTACTATACAATTCTCTTGCTATGTATAACTGTATATTTCATTTTGCCTAGAAATAACCTCACAGCATCACACAGTAGAAAAACAATGGCCGAGAAAATTAACTACCCACAAATCAACATTACTGCATGGGTTTGCAAGCCAGCATTTCAGATGATTGGGAAATCCAAGTCTATTTTTAATGTCGTTTTTGTCCCCCAACCATTGCTTCATCAGCACGATAAACATTATAATTTGTGGCTCAAAAAAAATCCAACCATCCTACCTGGGCAAAACCACATTTATGTAACTCTATAAGCACCCAGAGCAGAACATGTGTATCAATAAATTCAAACAAAACAGTAATAAACAAACAAATGGGTTGCCTTCAGTGTTTTCACTTATGCTATGCTGTGATGTTATCTTCTGGTATTTAGTGCAACTAGAGGACATAGAAATCAAAGCCCTTTAGTTAGTTTGTAAGCTCCCACTCATTGCTGCAAGCAATTTTCTTGTCTGCCCAATGTATTTATTTTTCTATAACAAAACACACTGTGTGAGTTGTTGAGGAGGCAATCTGTACTGCATTTCACTGCTAGTGTGTGCAGTGTTTACCCCAGGCTTTCCTAGGCAAGAAAAACAGGCAGTACTGAGTGAGAAACCTGAAACGCTGTGTTGATCCAAGGTTATACGCTTCATCAGCTTAAACAGCCACCAAAAATAAACCTGGTACCCGAAGCAGCCAGAGTGAGGAAACAGAGCTGGCGAACGGATGGAGCACGTAATAGAAATGGCTGCACAGAAACACAGCCCGGGTGTTACCAAGGTGATGAAATCACAGCAAACAAGCACAAAGACCCTGAAACATTTACCTGCTCACTGTCAACACCATCATCCTGTTGTCAACCATGATCCAGTTTTGTACCATATTTTGACTTTTCACACAGACATTGGCATCTTTGAGATTTAGTTTCTTATTGGACCAAGCTCATGCTGACCATGAGCATGTTTTATTTATTTTCCTAATTTAGCTTTCTAGTAGAGAAGAATTTGGCACCAGAAGGTTTGATATTTTCTTTGAAGAGTCAAACAACCTCTACAGAACCCTCTCCACCAGAGAGTTCAACAAGGCCACCAACTCTGCGCCTCTGCTACTTCATTTCTTCTATTTAACGAACACAGAGAAGAGCGAACTAAATGAATATTCCTCCTCCTTACTTCAACTTTCCTAAAAGAAACTGTATCATCCTAAAATCACAATGGAGGAACATTTCTTCAAAGCCTGAATAGATATTTTTTAAGCTAAACCAAAAGTTTATGAACCGATGCTACTCCTGATACCACATAATAATATGTATTTGTTGCTTGCACAGAAGTATACTCAGAGATAAAACCTCTGGATAGGGAAACATCTTTCTCCACCTTTCTGACACACTCCTGTGAATGTCTTCCTCAAGGCAGTGGAAAACACCCTGGATCTATTATTCCTCATTCCCAAACTAGGGTGCTAAAAATATGAAGAAGAAAAGGAACAGAGGAAGTCACAGAAAATCAACGAAATTCATCAAATGTCAATCGGAGAATAAAGACAATTGCTTTGTGATGTCTCTCACCCTCTTCTCCTCCCAGACTCTGGTATCTCCACTTCTCTGGCCTGAACTAAACAAGGCTGACTGCTTTTGAGCTTTGACTTTTCTTTGGGAAACCTGGAAGCCTCTGGCTCACCTAGTGTGCAGCGTATCTGCAACAGCACCACACCTCTCCTTGGCTAGGGAAAACCATGCCAAGGCAACAGCTTGATGTCACCACTTCTCACCGAAAACATGAACAGCTGTGCAGAAGGCGGTAGGGCTGGCTGATCCTACCTTTTTATTTTTGTGTGGAAACCACTTTCTAAGGAAAAAAAAATTGCAAGGTGATAATTAAAATGCAGAGTCCCTGCACGGTCAGCATCTTTAGTAGAGCCTAAATACTTCTGTGAGAATATTCCCTTTTCTTAACCTCAACCTTTAAAATTGTTAAAAGTTGTTATTCCTCTTAACAGATCTCCTTATTTTTTTCTTTGCCTTATTTTCTCCTTCTTGCTCCCTTGACAGCAGGCTGTGACAATGGTCAAGAATGAAGAAAGAAACATTTTCTGTTAACATAGAGCAAGAAACATTGGTGGTATGAGGAAAACAGCACTTCCCATAGAGGTGGTCTGGTTTTTGCCCACTTTGTCACTGAGGGAAGCTTTTTCCTTGTTCATTTCTGCTCCCATACATGACCAACTGGCTGGCCAATATTGTTTTAAAAAATAAAGAAGCAGTGCTGGTATCTTCACAGAAGGTCAATGGTATTTACAAATGTATCTCCTTTTTACTCAGTTTCTGATGAGAAAACCCAGTTATTTCTGAAAGCTGCGAGCAGGAAACTTTTCCTGAAAAGAACTAATGTTCTTCTATGTCAAATTTACATTCTTCACTAAGTACAAAACCACATCTAAAATACTGCACTACTTTTAAAGGGAAGGTGAAACTGAGCTGCACTAAGTTATTTTATGACATTGAAAAGTAAGAATAATGTAAAAAAAGACCTGACCATGAATTTATAGCACTTTTCTCCCAGTACATATGTGACTCATAAAGAGCTGAAGTTGCCAAGTCAAACACTCAGAAAGTCAGAAATGACAATATACCTGACCTTACTTTGGTCTCCCTGCGAATATATAATATAATGATTACACAGTCAGGTTTGGGGGTTCTTTTTTGAGTGGGTCTTTGTCTCATTTTATGAATTGAAATGAAAAGTGCTCACAAAAATACAATGCTCAGTTGGCTGTTTTGACTTATTTTTCAGTGTGTAATTACAGGCTTTATGTGCTTCACTTTATTCAAAAGGTATTCTCAGGATAGCTCTATTAATTTCCTCAAGATTGCTCATGTCATATTTAATACAGTAGTATCTTAGTGTTTCATACATATTAATTAACTTCTCAGTATAGTTTCCATTTTGCAGCTGAAATAATGGTAGCAATTTAATTTTTTTAGTTGTGACCACTGGGAATGAAGTTTTCACACTACTCACAAGCCCACAGCACAGGTCCTACTGCCTTCTGCACCTTTAAACACCAGAAATAAGAAACAAAACATTCTCAGTCAGCTTTGATAAGGACTGGTGTTACTGCCTTGCTTAGTGTCTTCTCACAGGAATTCTGGAAGAGATGGGCAGAGATCATCCCTTTTTTCCCAGTAGTCCTCTGGCTCAATGCATATGATGACATAGATGTTAAACCCACATCCAAAGGCACTAGGCTTGCCTGACTTCACAGCTCTGGTGCACCTGAAGAACAGACGTATCCTGAGAGCTGACAAATGCAAGGGACTTGTGTCTTGAAAACGAATTACATGACCAAACTGCAAATGCATGACCTGAACTGAAAGTGTGCACGCAGTCTCAAGCTCCACTTTCATAATTACTTGCCTCAAAAATCTTAATAATGTTCTTTTAATGTGGACTTTCACATGTAGAGCACATGGATAATACGTTTAGTGGGAAGTTTTGCTGAATCTTGCAGCCTGACTATTGCACTATTCTAACCAAGCATGAGAAGTTTGAAACTGGACAAAAATATATGTAATAAAAGTGAGAGGTGCAAAATTATATCCACCAAGCATCAAATTAATCTCTACAAGGCCATGATAAGTCACAGTATTAATTCCAATGTTTTCTACTTTCAGAGTCTAAATAACATTTAATTGCTAAAAGTATCCTGTGATAGGATGTAAAATTGTACATTATTTTTATTAACTAACTATTATTTTTAAACCTTCACTATTAATACAAAATAAAGCTTATAGTATAATATTTATTTAACACACAAGGTAAAATCTAGTTTTACTCCAGAAAATAAATCTCTGGTAAGTCAAAAGCTGTTTTTATGACGTAAGTAAGCAGCAATTGCCATTCATGATTCATTGCCTAAACTGACTTTTTGTCTACCCCAAGGAAATGAACCCAATTAAATGAACACTGCATTTGTACTCTCCCTTCAGCTTGAAGAGCCCTAAGCACTACACAAATATGAATTTGCTTGAACTTCTTGTGAGGTACCATGGTACTTATTTAAAAATAGAGAAAGGTAGACTCTACAGAGGCACCACTACAGTGGTATAAACCTGACTATCTTGGACTCCGAATACAGTTAAGAAAACTCAAAAGAAAATTCTTCCTGTGATGAAAAGAAAGATGCCAAGTGGTTCAAAGTTGCAGATAGGGTTCGAAGAGATTTCTCCAACGTCTGTAATATTTAGGCAGCACTCAGTCCTTCGGGAAAGTACAGGAAGATTTCTATGTTGGTGAGAATAAGTATCTCTCAGAACTGCTTCATAGGAGAAATACAATGTGGTGTCTCTGGAGGAGCCGGAGGCTACACGCAGCTGCAGTCTGTTCCCATAGAAGCATCCAGAGAGCCCCACATAATGTCTGCTCCCCACTGAAGCCATAAGCAACCAGTACTTACTTCCAGTTGCTGGAAGTTTCTTACTGTACACAGTAATGTGTGTGAACTCATACCAGATTCTCAGATCCTAAATCTTCTGAGCTGTTTAATATGTAAGCTTAAATCCAGACCGAGTGTTAAAATTTCTCCTCTCCTTGTAACTGGCTTAACAATTCTTTCCCTCCTCTAACTGAAAATACTCTGCAATTCAGCTGGTTTTAAGTTCGAAAGGCAGAACTTGAATCTGTGTCTTTGGGGGTCTCTGAAAAAGCCTGCTACCGCTGCATACTTGAAATTTCTTATGAGGATATTTTAGCTAGTTTTCTTTTACTGACAGTAGAAACCAGTAGTATGTGAATACTAATCCTCACTTCCCAGGACTGCAAGAAAAGTCTAGTTTCTCCAGTGAAATTAAAAAAAAAAAAAAAGAGGCCATTGATTTAGGTAGGAATAGCTTAAGATGCATTTATTTAGCCTGGCCAAATGGAAATAGCATTTTCTAACCTGACAAATTCGCTTCCAGCTGCAGCAACAGGGTCTAGGCTGCTGCTCCTATGGTGGCTCTTGCTGGCAAACACGAAACATGTTGGTGACTGATCCACTTGTTGCAGTGGTCCACAACTTTTGTAACTACACTCTGATAAAAAACCCCAAGCATTTTCCAAGAAAGAGGAAAAAGGATGGATATCTAGTTCTTACACCATAATCCCAAAGTAGTGTAAAAGAGTTAACGGCAGGAGCTGAAATTGATTTTCTTCCCATGACTTGACCAGACCATGCCTTGGCCACATGACATTATAAACGGCCTTTTTGTATCTGAAACCCCAAAGCATTAGGCACACGTTTTGTGCTATTCTGAAATATAAGACTCCCTGTTGACACTGCAATATTGCAGCTGTCAAACCACTGGGCTCTTTCTTCACCAGAGTACAGTGCTAACTATCAAAGATTAAACAGAGTCTGCTTTAATATCCATAAGAACCTGTATGCAGCTAGGAAAAGATGACAAGCTGGTTTGTTAGGGAGCGTGCTGAGTGTCACACTAAACTCCAGCTACGAAAATACCGCCCAGTCCAAAAGGAGCTGCAGGCACAACGGGGCTGACTAGGTAGGTTAGATATTACCCCACGAGACAGCTTCCCAGATCCTTACTCATTTTTAGAACCAGACTGGGACCAAATGTTCTTAAGCTCTTGGAATTTCTGAAGAAGTGTTTTTTTGATTCCACTGTCCAGCTAGGATGGGAAACAGAAGTGCTGAAAGCTACAGGAAAAATGCTGCTCCAGCCCAGTTTTACAGTCTCAGAAAGTTTGGACAGCTTTCATAAACTTTGAATCGGTGACTGCAGCTCTTTCTGAACCAAAACTCTGAACTTTTGAAGTCTGGCCAGGGTTCAGATAATTTGTTGACCTTCTCTGCGAGACAGTTCAAATGAGGAACGTACACGTCTGCGCAGCTATGATCTGAACGTAAGCTACAACGTAAACGCACAGAGACTGCTCCCTCCTCACCTGGAGAGGACAGTGATAATGTCATTGTGGTCATTTTCCTATTCCTCAGGCAACAGAGAGCACCACATTACATTTGAGCTCAGCAGTTATGGCTACATGTATCCGCTTCCCCTGTCATTCTCCGCCAAATAGGAGTGAGCACCATCCACTGTACGGGGCCTTTGAGTCACAGCCCTGTGATATCTACTGAAATAGAAAAGGTTGGTAAAGGCTTTCCTGCCAGTCTGCTTGCATCAACAGGTCCTCCAATCCTGGGACAGTTCGTTCTGGATACCTTTTGTCCTGTCCCTCTGAACACAGGGACAAGAACACTTGAGTTAGGCCAGGCTCAGAGCTGCCCTGCCAGTGAAGCATGGCCAAAAACACACCACCATCGGATCACCAGCACATGATCCTTGACTTCAGGCTTGAGAAACACACTGTGACTTTGAAAACAGAAACAAACAAGCAGCCTAAAGCTAAGATTCAAACTTGTACCAAATATTTGCACATCGATGTTTATAAAATGCTCTACCAAGACCTTGATTTTTTTATTTACACATTAACAGATTGATGAAACAGAAATAGTAAAAATAGAGAACTTGAGTAGAAATAGTTATTTGCCAAAGTGACCAAAATGGGTAAAAGTCAGGGCTTATATTTTTCTATTCTATTAAACCATGAAGAACTAGCTTGAATAACGCTCAAACTGTCGTTCACTTACATTTTCTACAATATTCCATTATTTTAATAAAGAGGTCATTGTGCATAGAGTGTAATTACTAGCTCAGGACAAAATTAGCTATGTTGACTTAATTGATGCTATTTACTTTTGCAGCTCATTGGCAGCCAGCCATTTTCTGTGAATACCAGTTCTCCAATTAATCATGATTTTCCTTCAGCTTGCCAGAGTTTTCTGCAATGACAGCTGCTATCTGGGAACAACTATCATGCTTATAAGCAAAAGAGCAAGCTTTAAATTTAAGAATTGATTGTTTTATCACTCAAAACAATGTCTTGAGGCATGATCTTCTGAAGCCTCTTTTACTCTCATTGAGTTGATAAGATTTTAGTGAAAGTCAGCAACACATCACAGAAGAGCTATTAAATAAACCCTGTCAACCATTGATAATGGCTCAGGTAGTACCTAAAAAAAATGGCATGCATTTCTAATTAATCCATTTCACATTTGTTTAGCAGTGTCCTGGGAAAAGATCAGCAGATCAAAGTGTAGGATGTGATGGGGAAGAAGTGTAAGAAAAGTGTTGCTTTTCTAAATCCAAGAATTTCTGAGGCCCATGCTTGTTAGTCTCAGACACTGCTGCAGGAATGAATGCTGCTATAGTTTTCTACAGGAAATCCTCAAACCCTCTCATTCTGATGGCATGTTATAATGATCCAACAAGGCGGTTTTTGCAGCACTGAAAACCAGGAAAAAGTACATAGTATTTTGCCTTTGAAGAAATCAGCTGGATGTGGGCTGTCTTTTGACTCACCTTCAGCTTTCTATGTCTGATTTCTGTTCTTGTCAGCCTGGCTAAAATCATATTTTAGTATTGTTGTTGTTATTTCGCTGTTTAATGGCTAACAGATGTGAACTGGTTCATCCCACTTCCTGTCACTGCATATACAAAACTAAATCTCTCTCTTTAGCCCACATGCACAGAGCTGGAAGCACCACCTTCTGGAGGGCTGGTAAGGTAGAGAAAATGGGTTTACTAATATATAAATACCCACACGTTTACATGTATATACATGCAAACATATAAATATTTTTTTATTCATGAAGAAATGCAAGCTGGGCAATGAATTGATCTCACAAAGAAATTAAAGACTAGAAATATATTTTTCAAGTGCATGTACTGATTCAGAAGCATTACTTAAGAGACCATATGTGTCCTGATCCTATTGGAAGTTATCCAGCTCAGAGTTTGGGCCTGATGGAATGAGGGTGGAATAAAGATGAAGCCAAGACATTCTCTTTCCATTAGCTGGAAAAACTGACTAAGAGGGGGAAAAAAAAAAAGACTATGCAAACTGCATAACCTCTGGTAAATTTGCTGTACAGAAACATGCTGTGTGTCAGGCCACAGGAAAATTACTTACTATAACACAGTTAGATCTGGAATTCTCTCTTCAAAAGATGCCCAGTCTAGTCTGCTGGATTTTGCTAAGTCTTGGTGCTTCAGACACATTCAATTCAATTCAATTAGTACTGGAAAAGAACCTGAAAGTGGTGCTCAAACTGAGAAACAACCATTATGGATGAACACATATGTGGCTCTGCACTAGCTTGTATATTCTTCTCAAACTTTCCTTTTAGAAGTACACACATTTCTGCGTTGGCTATATGTTGGCACACATGCATGCTTTGTAAATACATAAATATTCTTAGATCTACTATAATTGACAAAAGTTCATGATCTGTTTGAAGTTATACACAAGCTGTTCAATGCTGCCTCTATTCTAATACACCAATAAAACCAAATGAGAGAAAAACTATTAAAAAAATCTGTTTTCTGAATATAACCAAACTGCTCCTTAGAGTGCTTACATCACCTCTCTGCTGGAAAGCCAGATGAGACGGAAAGTATGATAAAACTTGTGCTGTGCACACCATTCCCCCGTGTAGTCTGAACTCTGAATTAAGCCTTACAATGAAAATAGTGAAATCCTGATGTACAGTTTATAAGGTACAGAGTGTGAGTGCAAAGAGAGGCACCTCTCTCTGCACCTCTCTGTGTTATTAAACACCACTAGCCTTTGAGAAGGGATTTGCAAAGTCACTGAACTGTTCCTGCTTAGCTGCAAGTGCTCACATTAATCATGGACCTTTTCCTGTGTTTGCTAAATTATAGTTTTTATTGTTTCTTCCCAGGTAATGCAAACTTACTGAGCATCTTTGGCAATGATATGTCCCAACAAAACTCTTACAGGTTATCCTGTTTCCCTCTCATCAGGACAAGAGTTGGCTCCAGAGAAAGTCAGTGATTTTCTGATTAAATGAAGTTGCCTTGGAAATGATCACTTGTGGAACCTATATGTTTCATTTAAAGCTGATGAGGTGTTTGCCAAATCCAGCATATGGTCTTGAGGTCAGAAGTGGAAGAAATCATGGAAGATATAAGGAGAAATTTATTAGGGATCGAGAAGGAAAAAACAGAAGGACACCTCTTATCTCTCATGGGATCTCACAACATCTGATCCAGGACTACACTTGACTCTGCTGTTTTGACAGGACGGCTGTTATTCCTCCTGCTAGTCCTGAGCACCTAGGCCAGCATTTGGGATCCCTGGCTCTCAAGCCAGAGCTTCTGAGACCTCTGCAAGTGATCTTGAAGCCTGAGAGCCTGAGCTTCAACAAAGTCTATTCTGTACTCACCACTACTATATCTGTGTGCCTGGAAAGCTGAACTGGAGGAGAGTCAAGTCTCCAGGCAGTCAAATGTAATGATGAATGTGGCATAAAAATATGGACAGACTGAAATAAAGAGGAACTCAGCTGGTACTCTGAGAAGCAGCACAATACATCTGTCTTAAACATGTTAAAATTCATTCTTGCAAAAGTTCGTTCATCACTTGAGCCTACTTATTAAGCTAGGAATACCATAGATCTTACCCTCCTCCAGGTACTGTACAATAGATTCTGCTGTTATGTATCCTGTTACAAAGTCAGTGTAAAATGCATTTATGCATGTGGTGAGACTTTTCTAGTCTTGCCAAAACATTTATATTACCAAAACACTAACTCAGAGAAATTAAAACATTTCACCTTAGAGAGAACAGGTGTGTTACACAAGCTTCATAAAAGGAAGGTAGAAAGCAAAGGATACTTGATTTCTATCTCCCTATTGCTAAGCCATTTTTGAATTACGGCAGCTGATCTGCTGGCACTCTCAGTCGCACTGCCAAATTCCACCCAAAAGATTTTCCTTATCAGGATCTGTCAGTGGATAATTTAGTTCTGGACTGATTCAGATGTGATCCTTCCCTCAAAACCTAAGCAGCATTTTTGTATAGTCCTTGTGACATGCTCAAGACAGGCTCTCATCGGCCTATGAGCAACATTTTTCTCTACAATAATGCATGTTTCAATGCAAGTGTTACATATATATGGTGGCCAATTTTAAACATTTAAAACTAGCCACATCCATTACATTGCAGAAGCCTAGTTCAGCATCATTATCAAGTCTTCTTCCATGACCTTGAGGCAGACAGGAATTTAGAGATCTGCCAGATGTTCAGTATCTCAGCTGGAGGTGCAGGGAGTTCTCCTCTCTGCTAAGGAGTGAAATGAACAGTGGAATTTCAAGCACTTGGCAGTGTGGTTTTTTTCTGTATGACACAATACTAATTGAGATAAACAGATGCACTCCAGTAACATCTCTTGCCAGGTTAACTTTCAAAGACTAGTGAGAGAATATTCCATTCAGCAAAACTTCCCAAGCTAACGCTTACCTCTTAGCGTATGTTTCATTTGCATTCATTTCAGTGAGACTAAAGAAAAGGTTTTTCTAGTTGAGTGTTGATACAGAGAAATGGTTAAGCACCTTTCTGAGACAGGACCAAAACTGAAATAAGCAAACAACAATAAAAAAAACCATATAATATGTAACACATTCCCACTCCACTCACCACTTCTTTAGACATACAGAAACATTGCCCAAATACTCATGCAGCACACTGGCTGCCTACTCTGACACAGGTCAAAATGTTCTACTTAAAAAAAACAAAGTTTTTGGATGCCCTGCAAGTTTCTAAGGCTTATGTTACTGTGGAGGAGGTACAACGCATGGGAATTTTTTGTTATATTTTCTTTTAATGAGTGCTGTAAGCAATTGTTTCATAATACAGTCTGAAAGGCTAGAACAATTAAATGACTACAGATGTGTCAAATGATGCAGGAAAACCATGAGACACTTCCAAATGAGTAGGCGGAGGGTGTGAGGAGACCATATCCTGTAATATATGAATCTCAGATTCTTTGGCGCGCAGCTTATTTTTATGGAAATGTCCCGGTAAGCCTGGAACAATCTAATGGTTTTCAAAGCATTTAAAACCAACAACATAAAAGCCCTTTTGAGAACAATCTTTTTATGCTGTGGTATTTTTGAACTGGCTTAGGAACAGCATACTAAAGAATATGTGAGCGGTAAAAGGACCAAATTATAATTGCATTTTCAAGCTGTAGGTGAGAACCAATTTCATAAATATAATAGAGTTCATTAGTGCGAGAGGCATAGAGGAAACAGTTCTGGTTGCTTTCATCTGTTTTTGCTGACTCTCAGCTTGAATCCCAGCCATGGACACAGCTTGCAACAATAAAGAGAAGCTTTAAGTCATGCCATCTTCAAATGGGCCTCTGTGGAGGCTTGTTCAGCAGCTCATTACACAGGAGCCGAATTTGTCTCTGTCTTCTGAGTCTCCTAGTGAGTGAAGACCACTTCCAGCTCATTTCTCTACCATCTATACCTGAAGGAAAGCAGATCTTGTAGTTGTGACTGTGTGGCCCAGTCAAAATCCTAATTTGGACTACATCACCCTTGATATCACTGGTGTGAGGAGAAAAAGCAGAGCTCTCTCAGCAGCAAAAATCAGACAGGAGGCTCCTTTGCACAGTAAGGCCCCACATGAAGACTGTGCCAGCACTGCCTGACTGCTGAGCCAAACGCTGGTGGCTGTGGCAATGTCTCCATGTGTGAGCAGAAGAGTGAAATAGGTGGGCAGGCAGGGAGATGAAAAAACTCCCTGCAGGAAACATCAGATTAGAAATCATGGAGCCTTTCGAGGGACAGGTCTCTCTGTCAGATGCCATTCTTTTGCCTTGTGCATAGCAAAGATAAATCAAGGCTACAAAAATCCCAAACATGGCCTACTCTTCTCTACAGCTGTATGGATTTTTCACAAAAGAAATAATTTAGTAGTCGTGATTAAAAAAAACCCGAAAAACTACCAGAAAACCCAAACAACAAACACCAAAAACTAATCCCCCATACCCACAAACTCCAATCACTGGAAACAAACTAAGGTTAGTTTGAAATTAGCTCTCATGTGCTATTGAAGGTTTTTGGAAAACTGTCAGGGAAAATCAAACATGAGAAAAAGCTGCCTTTTTGGTGACTATGCTTCCCAGCAGCCTGGAGTCAGAAGGTCCCTGGATCAATAACGCTGCAGATTGTTACGATATACCACGGTGAAGGGAGAACTTATGTGCTTGAGCCTCTGAGTTTTTCTGCTTGAGCACTGGTCCTTAAAAGAGGATGAATGTCTTGCCAAAGATACTTGGAGAACACTACTGCCCGCGTCCACTGCTTTAAATATTTTGTTTTCAATACATCCCCTTCCTCACATTTTTCAAGAATGTAATTAGATATCCTAAACATTAGATATTCTAAAAGTCCATGTTATTCTAAAAGATTTGATTTAAAACTCTCTAACAAAATAGGCATTTATATATAAACAGAAGAAACCTGCAAGTCAAGTGACATACAGCGAATTTGTATGATTAGTTTAAAGCTCTGTAAAAAACCTCTCTGTTTAAAAAAGTGTTCTATAAAATTGTCTTGTACACAATTGTCAGCAGAAACCAATTACTGTAGTATCTTGTGATTATATAATGGGAAAAAGTCTTCAGGTCATAGAGGAAAACCCATTTATTTAGCCTTGTAGACATCAAAGTTATGTCGCTATTCATTGAGATCGAGTAATAAGAAGAATTTCTTACACTCTTTCTTTGGGCTTGTAAAGAAGTCTCTGGGAAACTCCTTATGCTATCCAGCTGAATAAAAAGAAGAGATCCCTTCCATCCACTGCCCAGAAGCAATGCCCTATTGGTAAAACTGAACCTGATAAAAAAGTTGCAGCCAATTCTGTAATAATGTTACTGAAAGAGTCATTCTCTTCACCAAGTAAAGTGAAAGATCCCACACAAAATGCAGGATAAAGTATGGCACTACAACAGCTGGAAGAATTACATAGCCAGTATCAAGAACAGCCTAGTTACCCTGCCATCACTTTATAAATATTTCAAACACATGCAGTAGAAATCAAATTGTTCAAATTTTACACCATCATTTCCAAGATGTAGAGAGCAGCTACTGAAGAAAATGTTCCTGGTAGAACGGCCCATTACACAATCCATTTTCTGACTTACAAACTTGTGATGTAAATGAGACATAAACCCTGACTTCTGCTTTTTTCCACCTTTTGAGAACTGGGCTTTATCTGGATCTATTTTCCAGTTCACAGAAATTAATGGAGCAGACAGTCCTCAAAAATAAATTAGGTTTTGAACATTTTATAATGCAATTGGTAAGCTGGTACTTGTTTTCAGCATATAATTTTTAATATTATAAAATATAAAACTAATTCTATAAATTTTTTCCTTATTAACAACGTATTTTTGGTGTTGCATGATTAATTAGTTGAGAGCATTTTTCTTTAAAACATTACTAGATTATTCCTTTCTGATTTACTCAACCATAAATGTAATTGAGGACATTATAAGAAAACAGATGTATTTGTATTATACAAAATATCAAACATAAACACTAGCAGAATCCCCATTTAGATGTGTGATTTTTAAATGGAAATTCTTTTTCATTACTGAAAACCACATAATTTATGTTTGTTACGTTGCCATCTTAAACACAGCCATACTCCTTTTATCTAGCCTCACTCAAGTCAGTGGAAATGTTTTCCTCAACCGTGAAGAACTGGGAAAAGCTTGAGATGAGTAAGATCTATAACAGAAAGGTTTCCAGGTACAACCCTCTGCTATTAGCTGCTTTCAGATGACATCTCCTTGGCTTTCTAGTACACACAAAAACCTACATATCACTGTTACAAGTTGCAGTGCTTTTCATCCAAAAGAACCCAAAAGCATTTCACAGATTTAGAGCTAGTCTTGAAGTAATTTATATGTATGATCACCCATGGACTACTTCCTGTCCTTGTAGGACTGAAATGAAAAATATATAAGCTGTGTGCATGTTACTGACTCACAGCAGAAGCCTTGTCTTTGAAAAAAATTAGAGGACACAGAAATCGTGTTAGAGCAGTATCACATCTAATTACGTGTACTATATTTTCAATATTTCAATAGAGTATCTCTAATTTTTTACACATTCCCAAGGAAAATAGACTCAGAGAAAGAAAAAAAAGTTTCTTGAGATCATCAACCAGGCCAGTAACTTGCTCAGTCTGATGGGAAAAGCAGAGATGAGGTTGAAAACTGGGATCTCACTTTTGGCTGAGCCTGGTCCAGCCTGAGTGGGGAGGATGCTCTGCCTACAGGGGAGGGCTCTGTGCTGCACAGAGCAGCTTAGGGTGCTTTCAACTCTATAAATTAATTCAATGCAAAGATTTTGCATGGATTTATTTCCCTCAAGTTAAAGCAAAGGCACTCTAACACTTAAGTTTATATTACCAGAGGCTGCTACACTATCAGTTGTGTGAGTGATAAGGCCAGTTCTCAACATCTCTTCCCTTCTGTTCATTCCCTGTCAGATTGCTGCCTGCTGTGCTACTGCCCCCCGACAGCAGCTGCTGTTACAGCTAATTCCTACTGCTCACCTGAGCTATCAGCTCAAAAGAGGCTTTATCAGCTTTCAGCTCTACTCTTTAGTGAACCCCTTAAACCACTATCAACTGGGTGTCACATGGCTGAAATAAAAATTAGAAACTTTAGCACTGACGGAATATTATTTACACCTAGAAATGAGACACTGTACACGTTTCATCCCTCAGAAAGCAAATTTTCGTGGCTTTTTCCTGCACAGAGTTATCAAAACTTATATTTTATAGTCAAAAATTGGAAGGAAGATACTGAGTAAGCAACAAGGAAAAATATAGTACTTTCTCCACGAGAAGCAAACCCTATAATCTCGTGAATGGAAGTGAGTGATATTTCTTGTGTTCAGTGAATCTACGCATGGAGTTCCTCTATTGGTTCAGAAAACAACTGGCTCTAAGCTAAATTAAACAGACTGCATTGAGGCAGGTCATAAAACAGTGAGCATTTTAATGAGAGACTTGGAAAGAAGGGTCAAACATACTTTAAAAAAACTTATCATAAAATTTCCATAGTTTTTGAATTTGCCATAAAAGTTCTCTTTTCCAGAGAAATGCAGAGACTTTCTGGAGAGAACAGCCATTATCTGGTCAAGTAATTAATAAAGAAAAACTAAACTTCCTTTTAAAAATTTAACATTTTACTGAAACAAAAAAGTGACAAAGGACAGTCCTTTTTGTTTTCTGAAAATGTCTTGAAATAAAAATTGCAGTCTGTTTCCCTGTGAGGAGTTTACCACACTTGGATTAAGTCCATACAGCAGATGTAGGATAGAGAATGTTTTTGAAAGCATAACACAGACCTCATAGGACAGACATTTTGGGTTGTAGGAAAAATGCCTAGACTTTACATTGGAAAACAAAATTCAGTATATGTCCACATCTTTGCCAGATTTGCTCAGTCTTGCAAGTCAGGCACAACAGTCTTATAAAACCAACCTCAGTTTCGTATAGTATATACAATTATACAACTAAATATATATGTTTGGTAATTTCCTTTCTCACTTCACTTCATCAGTCAGCCAGCTTGACTTCAGCACAAATTTTTGAATCTTTTTCCTTCTTAACCACAAGGGCTTTGTGGATCTGTAATTAAAAATGTTTTTTCCTGGCTATGCCATATAAATATTTTAAGTATTTGACCAGATGCTGAAGATTGGCCAGTTTCATAAAAGAGATAAAGAAATTTTAGTAACAAAATTGGCAGAATTGGAATCTTTGGGAAGCCACCATATCCGAGCTATAATGCATATACAGGAGAAAGGTTGTATGCCCAGATCGTTAATGTATTTAACAATTTAGCAGACATTTGAGAAGGATTCGCTGCCTTTCTTGTGGGGAGTTCTTTTACTCAATATTTTATATTGGGTTATTCTGTATCATTACTTAAAGAGCCACCGATTTATTGCATTCGGTCTGATCAAGTTCTGTGTTTCAGGAAAGAATAGTTCACTTATCTTTTGAAGTTTGATGCCTGGACATATAACCCTGATGCCATTAAAGCAGGAATATATTGTAAAATTTTACCTGCTATGCCAGGAATCTAGTAATGTATAGAAGTGAAAAACTCTCAAGAATACCTATTAACTGAGATTCATAAAATCTAATTATTCATATTTTGCTAATAGTAATTAAAAATTGCACTGAAGTCATACACATATTCCCTCTTTTTCGCAAAGAAAGGTTTTACAAATCCATGATTTTCTAAGGTATATGGTTGAATATTCTGCCACGAAAAGAGGGACGAATAAGTACAAAAGCTCTTGTCTTGATAAATAATGCCAGTTTAAGAAAACTCATGATTACTGAACACAGTAAAAATTTAGGTTTTGCCTTCCTTTTTATTTTGATAATGAAATTAGAAAATTTCATGTGAAGAGTTGTACTTGCAGTCAATACATAAATTTGAAAAAAAAACCACTAAAACCCAACACCGTGTTTTAAAACGTGCTTCCAAACAACTGGACTATTGTGTGCTTTAAATCCGTGTACCTGGTACACATTTGGGCTCAATTAGGCCCAACGACTTAATCTTGCACGATAGCTATTTTTAAAAAAATGCTACATAAGCAAGCTCCAGCTAAATTTCCTGAAATTTGGAGAGATTTTTGTCTCTTTATCCTTTTTACGTACTTCTGCAGCCAGAAACATCAAAAATATTTGGGCTAGTCCTGTGGTAGTTCCTCAGGCACAAGCCTTGTTGACTTGGGCTTTTGCTGGAGGAAGGAACTCAGGGCCATTCCCATGCTACAATGTGTGGTGTTTTCTCAAGGGTACTGAATATAGCTGTTAAAACTTTTCTTTTTCTTTCCTCAAACATGAAAATGTTTCCCACAGCTGAAAAATAAAGTTTTCTAACGTAGTATTAATTGTTTATTACGACTATTTCTGAATGAAATTATGGAGACCAACTTAGCACTAAAGATACAAAGCAGTTCAAGGTAATAAGGAGAAGATTATTGTCATAACACTGCCTGAGGAAGAAATCTGAGGCTGAACAGAGTTTATTTTAGAACAAAACCAAGAAATTAAATCCTCCAGAGATCAGAAGTGGCATTCAGAGTCTTCCACAATAAGGTCACCAGTTCAAACCCAGCGTAGGTCACTTACCAAGTGGTCATTATCAACTCATGGTTGGTCAGTGAGCTGGTGATCTCATGGACAGGAATCCACACCACTAAAACCTCTGCCACAATTGGCATCTTTACTGAATATTTCACTAAAGAAACCAAGGAATGGGCTGAGTGCAGAGACAGAACAATATTTTCACCATAAGAGGTGACGCCTCAAAAAACAGGTTCGTAGGATTTATGGTAAGCTTGTCTAAGCTGAAAGTTGCTGTTCACATTCATAACCAATAATCAAGACAGAAAACATCTGTGTCAGATTCCTTCTGACCTGTGTTAGTGTTGTGATGTCCAAATAAATTTCCAAATAAATTCTAGATAAACAAGTTATTTCTGTCTCTTTCATCAGGGTAGTGATTTCTGTATTGCTTCAAGAGAAGAAGACCACGTAATTATGCCCATATGGAACTCATTTCTTCCCCTCTCCAAATGATAATTTTAGATGTTGATTTCATTGCCAGGAAGAATATTCAGTTTGCAACTAGATGAAGAAAGGTTTTCTAATAATACTTGAATTTTCATATTTTCATACACAAAAGGATGCTCCCAACCCTCCTAGAACCTTTCAGAATGTGTGCAAAGCAAGTGAAACAAAAATATCAGGACTTCACCTTGTTATGATTCTGAGGCTAAGAAACACAGTGCAGAATCCACTCTGCCTCCACAGCTCTCGATTTTAGAGCACCAGCTTAGTTTGGTATTTTACCATAAATTTGTGGAGATGCAGACATGAAAATTGAGATTCCTAACTGACTCTTAAGACTCTGGAAAGCTAGCAATGAGTAGGATGTATAGCTCTGGTCATCTCATATACACTGCAGATCTCATTATTGTATAGGTCAAGAAATAAAGTGTTTTCCTCAGATTTTATAGAATAAAAAAATCTTACAGAAGCTATGGCCCCAGTATTTGTTGGTCACAAACAGGGCCTTATTATAACAAAAAGGTGTCTAGCTAATAAAATATTCTGTGGTCATCTCCTACCAGCTTCATTTTTTGGCCCTTGGTTTTGACACTAAGGAAAATGGTGATCGATTTTGATCACTATCAAATCTCATGCTGTTTAAGTTTTGGTAGAGCTCTTTTGTACCACTCCTGAGGCTGGAGTAGCCCTAGCCTTCTCCATCACTCTTCCTATGCAAGCTGCTCCGCAGCTCTGGTCATCCTGCATCTCTGTGCCTTCTCGAGTTCTAACAATCATTCCTCAGAGGAATGTAGGGAAACTGAAACTGCACACATCATTGAGGCTTTGAATGAACTGTGCATAGTGCTCTTTCCATTTTTTTTCCATCCTTAAAGAAGCATTTTCTTTGCTTGGAAAACTGCTACTGAGCATTTAGCTGATGTTTGAGTCAAGGTCTCATTCCTGAGCAGTTGAATTCAGTTCAGAATCCACTGTTTTATCTGTTAAAAGATGAGTTTATTGCAGACCATGCTCCTTCACTGGAACCAGCCAGACAAGAATTAACAGCTTTAGTCCAGTTTGAACACATGAAGAAATGAAAGATAAAACTGCATTTTAGAACTGGATTGCTAACAAAATAAAACCAGCAGCAAGCAAGCTGTTTTGAGACTGACTGGGATCCTTTATTTGACTATCAGTAGTGATTCTGGAGCAATGAGAACTCTGAACTTGGCCACAGAGAAGACATCATAAGTGCTGCACTGGGATTTTAATGTCTGTGGAAAAAAATGCCAGAGTTATACATCCAAGAACATTTTCAGTTATGCATTACAGTTGTGTTTGTCTATTTGCATGACAGAAAATAGGAAATAAGGAGTTCTCATTATCTTACATAGTTGACAATAATGAAGATATTACTGCACTTCACTGTGCGGTACAAACACTCGCTGTTACTGGCACTGGTAATGAGAAGTATCAAGGCTGAAAGATGAGGCACTTGTCTAAATTTCCCAAGAAATTCAGTCTGAGTCTGGGACTTAGGAAAACCACATTGACATATTGGTGAAGAAAGCTTTCCCAGCAGCTGGGACTTTTGGCACATTAGGTGCAAATCTTAAAGATCAATTGAGATTTATTGAAACTTGAAATAGTATACATGTCTTTTAAGAGCTGGCAATTTTGGCTACTATGACATTTCTACTAAATTCTATTTGAATGGAAAGACAGTCTTCTTGTTTCTAAGGCCATTGATTGGCTTTTGGAAAAAAATAAGTCAACACTGAAGTGCATTTGGTGTGATCTGGGGCCAGTAATTCAAACTCATTACTCCTCAGCTTTCTGTGTGATTTAGGAACAGTAAAAAGGCTCTTGTTCACATGTTTTTCTCACAATATATGACTGCATCAGAGCTGTTCTAGGAAAAGATTTCTCATAGAGCTTCCATTTCATAATTATGTTCTTAGTTGTCGTCTTTTCAGCTTATTTTCTCTTTCTACTAATTGCTACACTGCCAAGTACACAGAGTCTTGGGTTCTGTGCACAAGTACCACATGTGGCTAGTTTTAAGTGTTTTCTTCCTGTAATGTTGAAATGACTACAAAACCTGCTTTTTCCTTTCTTCTCTCTGCCGTCAGTAAACTGCCATGGATGCCTCCTCAAAGCCAAAATGGATGCCAGATTGAGACTTAGGTCTGATCCACAAAATAAACAAAATAAAGCTGCTTATAGACATTTACATGAAGTGAGCCATTCATAGAATGATGAGAGTGTCTTTCCGTGTTTAAGGCATCTATTATTTTCACATGTATTTGAACCAGGAATAATAGATTGTATCCAAGAATGGGTCTAAGCCACATGGCAGAGTATAAGGGCAGTTTCACAACGGGGAATTCAAAAGTTATCTCCTCTCTACACGGGCAGTGACTATTGTAGCAAGATTCTTTCTTGAGTCTATCCTGATTCACAGCAGCTATTTTTATATTATAAATACACAAAACACATTGTTAAAAACTATAAAATCAAGTAAGACATTTGAAAGCCCCTTCTAGAAGACCCTCAGTAAAATGGGAAACTTTAATCAACAGATCTTACAACGTGTCATGCATCCAACTTCCCTTTTCAAGGGAAAGAAAACCTGTCCATTTCCCAGCTCTACAACAGGCTCACATCACCAGGGGTACCACAGTTCATGACTTGTCCTAAAAGATTTTGTGTGAGTCTGGCAATAGATGAATTCTCTGCTTACACACAAGTCTCATTTCTTGTCCTCTCTCCTTCCCCTGTCATTTCAGCAGAGAACATATTTATACCTTTTCTGATGGAACTCTCTGGGACTGAAGGATGGTACAGGCGGCAAACCTGGCACACTGCCCATCCTATACTCCCTGCTACAGAGTCCTGTAAAGGATCCAAGCAAGGAAAAGCCAAAATAAACCAAGAAAACAAAATATTTTCTTTCTAATGTCTCATTGAAGCAGTGGGCTTAACAAAACATCAGACAGCACTTACTCCAGAATTTTTATTGAGAGTCCATAATTTTTTCTCAGGATAAAAAATTAGTTTCTGAGCCTGGTCAAGCTAATCCTAATTTGCAGGATAGAGACAACCAACGCATCTTGTATGATTAATAACAATTCCTTTCTTCCTAATCTGAAGAGTTCATCTCTAGGCTGAGGCAGGGCTCTCTACCAACATGACACAGGCTAAGGACCAGCTTGTAACTTCCTGTTCACATTGGCTCACCGGCTTGTTTACCCAACATTTTCACATATCAGTTACTTAAAGAAATGAAACGTGCTCTAGTGTTCTTTTCTAGGAAAGCATTCTGAAACCTGGACACACTCCTAGATGCCTCCAAGTCTGGGTATCAAATGCTAGTAAAGGCATGCAAAACTGACACTGAGTGAAGGCATTACAGAAGATAATGATCCTAAACAAATGCAGTTTACCAGGAGGGCAGGCAGGACCTAAATGCCCCCAGTATACAGCAAAGGGCAAGTTATTATTTCTGTAATACAAAGTCTGGCAAGAAGTACAGTCAGCTCACATGACTGTTGCTATTTATTAATAAAATCCAGATGTGTTCCTCTGGATCAGAGTTTTGCACAAAACCAGATTATGCTGGAAATAGGTCAGCCTCATCAGACCTTCCACAGTGCTATGACTCCTTTTTGTTTGGGATACGTATTTCCTGAGGCTTCAAAAATATTTATCACTTTAGCAAAAAACAGCATACTAAATAGTCACATTTATTTATGTGAATATTATGTGTATATTTGTATCACACTGGCAAGCAACAGTCCGTCATCAGTCTTTGGCTCACACAAACCAACAGCCCTGTATGGTGTGGAGGCTTTCTGGAACTTTCTTACTCTGTTGAGGCTGTTATCATGACAGAATCTTGATCTCAGATATTTTGAGGCTCCAAGGGTCTGTTAGGTAAGACTCAGCTGGGCGTCAGCAGTGTTAGCTGTCTCCCATCATTGTTTTTGGCAGGGCCACCTAATCATAGGACTGAGCTTTCCCATTGTAAATCCTTTGGCTGTGAGATACTCATCAGACATTTTCACAGCTCCCACACTAGCCATAAGCACTAGATGGATACTTTGACACAGTTAGGAAGATGCACTGAAGCTACACAGAGTTGTGACACTCACTAACGCTCTAGCGCTGTTTTTGATCAGACATACACTGAACAGATGGTCCGTCTTGTTCAGGAATGGATAAGAAACTTTTAGCTAGCTTCTGATGACCATCAATATTTGCAGAACACATCCATGCAGCTCCATGCAGTATCGTTTACAAATTGCTCCCCAGACTACCACAGACCATCCAGCCCATCCAATTTCACCTCTGAAATGCGTATTCCCCAGCTGGTTTTTGTAGTGACTCACTCAAAAAGAGTTAGTGTTACAGCTCATCATGGATAAAGGGAGGCTTGGGTGAATCCCAATGGCTGGTTCTCTCCCTCTCAGAATAATTAGGACTCAGGCCAGTCCTTCCCATGCACACCAGCTGTGCGCTCCTTAGCCATTGCTAAGCGGACAGATGCATAATCTGGAACTGCTAGTTGCTGTCAGTCAGCTGGCTGTGATTACATCAGGCACAGGATAATCTCCAGGACATTTGACAAGGCAAGGGGCTCTCAAGATAAATTCTTGACTGTGCCACATGCAAATAAGGCAAGAAGAGACAAGCCAAAATAACACAAAAAAGAACAAGTTTTCCTCTAAATATCAAGCTGCTGAAGCATCCATAACAAAGGTTTGTAAAACCTCCACGTCTGAGCACTTGTACAGAGTCCTCTAGCAGAAAACCATGTCCCTGAGCCGACTCAAGGGCTTCCTCTTCCTGCAGCCTGGAACACAGCAAGTCACTTGTGGAAACCAATGTCACCGCAGTGACCATGCTGCTTTTGCTGAGCTTCCTCTCCTTATCTAATTAGTCCATACCAGGAGCAGCTGCAGGCTCTCCAGGGTTATGCCAGACACTTTGTGTTGTTGTACCTGCACGGATCTGACTCTCACAAAGGACACCTTTGAAAGACTGTAAAAGGGCTCACAGCAAGAACAGAGGGGGAGTAGCTGAAGCCACGGGTGGTAACATAGGCCCTGCTCCCTGTGCAGAAACACACACTGCCTATCTACTGTGCCTTCCATGGGCATCCCTTGCCTGGCCAGAGATGTAATGCAAGAGCCAAGAAAATAAATACATAAAGAAAGAGATCAGCTCCTCTCTAGGAAATACTTTAGAGTTAATCAAGATGACATTTCTGTTTTGGGTCTTGTCATCATCCTTTCAGTGTTACAGTGGAAAAACTTCTCACAGTTTTTTAATTTACCATTATGTATCTAATGACAGTGATTTACAAACTGTCCAGCACCCACTGGTGTTTTTTCAAACGCAAGAAGATTTTCTAAAGAACTCAGCATGCACTTTTGAAAATCTATCTCTGTATTTTGGGACTTTCCTTTGATATCCAAGTCCAAAGGAAGTGGCTGTGTGTGGAGTTCTAAGTACTGCTGGTTCTATAGTATCTTATATATTCCCAAGATGAAGATCTCTATATTTCAGAAATGAAATAACATACTAAATATCAGCAAAATAAATTACTCCTTTCAATTCACTTTGAGAGTTAATAGGAAGACTTTAAAATTCAGTGCATATGCATAACTCCTCATAGCTAAAATAATCTGTCAAAATGTCATTTATAAGGCAGTTAATCTTCCAGGGCATATTAAGACATATTTAATGGTAATTTTTTTTACACAGTACAGAACAGTACAGTTTGCATGACTTTTTAAAAACTCTTCATCAGGACACAATATCTCTTAGAAAAAAAAATGTGTAGAGAGAAATACTTCTTTTACTAAAAAAAAATACTTTCATCAGAAAAAAAAAAATCATGAGGTGATAGAACTATAAGCGGGCCATAGACATTGGCTTTTTTTACCCTTTTTTCCCCCCAGCTGGAAAGAGTGACTTCCTGGACCCAAGAATATGTTGTGGACCTGCATACATATCCACATATCACTTCAAACTGGAACACTGGAGACAGTTACAGTTGGGAACTTGAACAAGCGCAACGGTGGCCGTCGTGATTCAGTTTCCTTTTAACTAGAGCAGGTTGGAAAAATTTTCACTAAATAGTGTTTCATTGGAATTCAATGATTTGGCCAGTTTAGAGCTTTTCACAGACATGGTTTAATTTCAAAGACAGTGTGAGAGACCCTAAGCAGCCTCCAATATAAGCCTCACTGCCAAGCAGGTGTTAAAACTTGGGCTCTTGCTGGCTACGTTGTCCAGGTTGTTGACAGCCCATTTAGCAAGCTGCTGGGATCCTGAATTTACAGGGCCTGGAGATCCCCTGCTGTCCTTCCCCAAGCCAGTGCAAGAGCTCTGTCCCCATTAATAGAATATTCCAAGTGTTTTCCTTGTATTTCTTCAAATGGAACAAACACAAATGTCAAATCTAGACAAAACTCTGAGAAAAAGAATTGCTACTTTTATCTCTGAGTGATTCCAATATTAACCAACATAATTAAAATATGAAAAATCCACTTGGTTGGAATTAGATATGGAGACTACGATCATTAACAAATATAAACCAGATAATGTGTAAAAAAATTATGTCTTCAACGGAGGCTACTTTTTGTTGATGTATTTTTACATCATTCATTTGTAAATTATGATAATAGGATTCCGATTCCTTTGTCAAAATACAAAATGAAATTAGTAATACTATACCCCAGAGGAAAGGGAAATCATTGCCATTCCATCCTTCATGGACATTAAAGGCAAAACCTGTTAATTATCATCAATATTTATGCAGTATCCAGAGGTCCAAACTGACATGATAGTCTCATTCTATTATGCCTCATAATTTTCTATTCCAGAGAGCACTAAATTGGCTTAGATGCAACCAAAGAATGGAAAAAGAAACAGAACTACAGACTGAGATCATAGAAATACTGGAGCGAATTGTTGCACAGTTTTCAATTTGAATTTATGAATATGAAAAAAATAAAGCACTGACTGCAGAAGTTCCTCCTTTGTTTGTAACTCTTTTAGGACACTCCAGACGTAGACTTTTTTCCTGTATTTCTATTTGTACTGAGCTCTTGCATTTTTTAAATTTTGAAAAGTTAAGGGATAGCAGAGAATTTGCACCTGTGCAAATAATGTGAGTAAGTTCTTTTAAATCCTGTTTGCCATTTGGCACTGATGAAAATTTACAAAGAAGAAAATAGAAAAACCATCAACAAATCATGAGCTTTCAGATTTTTTTTTGTGAGGAATGATAAATACATTTTTAAGACTGATTTAGCATTTTGTGCTCTCTGTCTACCTTATGTGCCTGTAAAATAGTATATCACCAACTTGGTAGCATGGTCCTTCTTAAAAGAGTTAAAGATGTAAATAAAATTGAGCTACTGCCATAATCTTTAACGTGTTGCCCATCCAGTGGAACAGGGCCTTAGATATTCCTTGTGCTCTGCCTATTTACCCTTTTCATCCTTTTTTTTCCTCCCACTGAAACTTCTCCCAGTGAGAATTAAAACAGTTCCCAGAGCTGGTGTTGAAAGTTCACCCTCACTTTCAGTTCCAGCCACCAACAGCAACGAATTTAATTTCAACTGACTTTTTTTTTTTTTTTTAACAAGCAGAACATTTTCAATACTTACAGAACGTGACAGTAGCAGTGTTGGAAGTTGTTCAGATACTAGAGCCACTGGGAATCTTTGAAAATAAATCCTTCAAAGTGCACAGGTCCTACCCCATCAATGGCAGCCGCAGTCAGCTGAGCTTGGAGCACAACATCTGGGGCTTCCCTACACCTCTTCCACCCCGGGCGGCCTTCTCCAGTGCTGGCCAACAGGAATGCAGCATTGGGTGCTGACTGGTCTCGTTTCATCCAAGACCTCAAACAATGCTTCAGTCATGATCCTGAAAGGGCATTTAGCCGTGTGGGCTCTGGATTCAGTCTAGATCCTAAAGAGGCATTATAGGTCTCTCTGGGTAATGTTGCTCAAAATGGTTTCTACAGCAGATTTCATGGAAATTACATGAGTTAATCCATCAGATGTCTGTATGTTTCCCTAATAGAGTCCCCCTGGAAGTATCTCAATGCAAATGCTGGACATTTTATCCTGCCTGTCTATCACGTCCTACAAATCCAGTGTGACTTCACCTGTACTTCAGTGCGAAACTTTGATTTCTAAATTTGAAGCAACATTTCAGGAACTGCCAAACGTTCATACTGTTGTAGTTAAGCTTCATCCCCAGAACTGCTTGTCTGTAAATATGTTAGAAGCTTCTATTTATAACTCTTAACTAATAATTATGGATGTGGATTCAAGAACTCCAGGTTTAGTTACATGCCTGTCTCGGATACCCTGCCATAAAGTTTCATTATTCCTGTATGCTCTAAGAAATATTTTTCCCTTGTCACAGTATCTGACAAGAAAAATAAAAAGGCTATAAATTAAATTCTTAACAGAAATTAATTAATTAATTAATCAATCAAGATCACATTTTGAACCAAAGATAATTCTTTTTTCTTCAATGCCCCTGTGTTTTTCAATGTGAAATTTTTAATCCTCTCTTGCAAGTTAGCATAAATAATTAGAAAACTGCAGTTTTCTGCAGTTCTCAGGAAGGAATACCATTCATTCAACTCTTCTCTAACTCCAGTATTCTTAATTTCTACGAGTGGGAGGAAGAAGTTTGCTAAAACTGCTGGTTTTGATCATCTGAATCATCATCCACTCGTAGAGGCTACATTCTTGCTTCTACCTCAAATGGGTGCAGGTCTTTCTGATGAGTCACAATAAAGAAAGGGAATTATGTAAGAACTATTCCTCCTTCAACATATCAGAGCGAATCCAAAATAATAAGAAATGCTGTTTTTATGGCAACATGGAATTGTGCTTTGGGGCGTAGAAAGGAAACCTGGCTACTCAAAAGCAGCACGCTTATGCAGGCAGCTACGTGGTGTTTTGATTAAAAGCCTATTTCAGAATCATTTGCAAAAATAAATTAGATTTTGTGGCAAACATGCTAAACTGGAAGTAGTCCTGGTGCTCTGAGGATATCTAGAGGACTTCCATGAAATTATCCACCTACAAAGCTATCATACATGCAGAGTTATACACATTGCAAGCCTGGCAGATTTTCTGTTATGGAGGCAGAGTAGTACAGCATGGGAGAAAGAAGTGTGATTTGTAGGTGGGAGATTGCATATAGCTGAATTGACAACTCTTGGTGTTAAGATTCACTTACATTTAATGGATCTGGTTTTGCCACCAGCATTTCCATGTGTCTTTATAATACACATAAATGGCCCAACTAAGTCCATTGCAATTACTCAGGTGCATATGGTTGACCAAACTGGACTCTGTACAGGTAATAATGGTAATTTATGGTTTTAATTTCAATTCTATTTAGTGGCCAAGATACTATATTTCAGTATGATGGGATTGTTCTATGTCAGTCTGGTTCTTTTCCATTTCTAAACTTCCCCAAGTTTGGTGGACTTGGTTCTGCTTTTAAAGGTTTTGGTTGAGTGGGGTTTTTGACATTATTGCTGGGTTGGTTGGGGTTTTTTTGTAGGGGAGGAAGGCATATCCAAACCAAAGTGTTGCATGCCTTATAACAATGTATTTAAGAATGAGGATGATGCTGATATTAATCATGTATTCATCAGAACTGGAAGGGACAATGATGAAATTATCATTAGCTCTCCGGATCCTTGCCTTTTCTTTCCATCACTGCACTTCTTACAGACACTCTTATGGGGGACCAGAAAACTATTTACAGTTTCTTTCTCTCTATTCACATGAAAGAGGGATCATATCTGTAGTAAAAGAGATGAAGTTTATATGTGTTTCTTTCTGTACCTTCTTGTACCAGACTTTTAATCTGATTGGTTGCATTTTAACCTGACCATATTCTATATTTAAGTTCCCAACCTTTTTTCCCGTATTCAGGGTTTAATTAAGAAACAATTCCATGAAGAAAGGGCTCTATCAAGTTTCAGAGCTGATTAATATACTTTTTAAAAAAGTTTTGATTAAAATAATTCAAGTATCTAGGGTCGGCCCTTCCTTTTTTATTGAAGGAAATGACAAAAGAGAGTGGTGGCCTTGCTCTTTGATGTTCTTTTCTGGAAGAGAAAATGTACTTCAAATTCCTTTTGCTGCCTGCTGTAATTTTCAAGTGCGCACCAACCTTTTCTTTTGAAATAATGTGTTTGAAGCTTTCCCTGGGTTTTTGGATTGCCACAGACACTGAAATAAGCTGTAGGAAGGCAGATTTTCACGGATGCCATGCTCTTTATAATGCCTGGGTCACCTGGTACAGCTTCCTATCAAGAGTGAATATTTTGGGGGAACTAGGGTTAAAATTATATATTCCTCATTGCAAAAAAACTTGGAAGGAACATAAAAGCAGATTCAAAAGTAGATACTGAAAATTCACACCTACAGAAGTGGCCAGGCAGAATTTCATTTGGACATGAATTAGGGAAGGCAACGGAGAACTTTTAGGTAACTGTCTGTGGGACCTACCCTGATAACCTTGAATTTCGTACAGTCCCTCTCTATGCAGAGTGCATTGGAGTTAACACATCTTAAACCATCCTTTGCGAGATCCTTGGTTTCTTTGTTGTTTATTCTGACTAGTTTAAAGCTGTTTCATTTTTGGAGAAAGCACACAGAGTTATTCTTGTCCCCCCTCCTCTCTGTGTATATGCCATCCTTTCAGGAACAGTGGAGAAGGAGTAAAGAATAAATTTGTTGTTTGACATTCCATAGATACAAGCTCAGTGATTTTTTCAGAGTTCAGCAAATAATTGGTCAGTGAAACTCCTCACTCCACAGAATATAATATCCTGATTGAGTCGGCTATGTAAGATCATTAATTCCATTAATGAACTACGGTCCTTTCAGGATGATTTTTTTTTTCCAGGCAGAAGAAACACTGGGTAATATATGTAACAATTTGGAGAAAAAATTCGAAGACTTGAGTATAACAGAATCAGAAAGAAACCAAATGATGAGGGAGAAGTTGGAAAAAATAACTATATTTCTCAATGTCTGGCTTGCTCCTGCTTTTTTTTTTTTTAAACAGAGTTGTTTCCTTAACCTCTGACATTGTGGTTACTTCTGTGGGCTATTTCATCAGAAATCAGTTGAAATAAAAGATGAATCCCTGTCCTAACAAATTCCAAAGCATGTGGCTATCAGATATTATTCAGACGAGTGGCAACAAAAAATGTAAACTATAAAGTATTCCTGATGTTTCCCTTTTACAGAAAGGTCTGGGAAACAAAACAGCTGGTGTGATCTGGGCTGACTACAAATAAAACTGACGTGCATTCTTAGCAATACGCAGAATTAAAATGAAGCTACAAAGAAAATGGAGACCTGGACTTGAACAAATAAAACCAACTACTTATCTATATAGGTGAAATTGTGAAAAACACAAACGTTATGTAAGAGCTGACTTTCAATTTTCAAATGTGAATGTGCTTAAAGCTCTTTTTATGCTACAGTTTATGCTGCAAAGGGTATGTAAGTCACCTTAAAGCTTTTGGAAACTCTATAGTTAGGTACTTCTGAAGACCCTTTTTTGACTGAAACAGCATTATGCAAGCAACATGAGTAAGCCTTTTTCATTTCTCTTGAAAGTCAAACAGAACAAGGTTTGCAGGTTTGTGTGGGAAAGGCTGCTGATGGGTAAAGGGTGAGTTCTCCTGCCCAGCTTGCTATTCCTCTGTCTTTGTAACAGATAAATTATTTGACACCTGAATGTAAAAACCACAACATTTTTGCTCTGATTTAGCACTATCTCTGCCAGAATTTCTTTATTTAGGAACGACCAGTTTTTTCTACTTTTCAAGATAATGTTTCGTGCTTAGATAGACTAGTGCTACCCTTAGTGATTGCAACACCTTTGATTCTTTTGTGGGTAGAAGGAACAAAGTTTGAGTTGCAGGTGGGACTGAACTTCCAAGGAGACACACAGGGCTGCATGAAACTGCTGGCAACTGTAAGAATTATAGCCAAGCACATAGATATCTGATGGCAACAGCTCAGTTCAGTGGCCTTTAAGTTCCTATATTTGAAATTTTTGAGTCTAATAAAAAGGAGCCAGATGAACGTATTTTACTAACTACACAACACTTTTTATCTTTTTCATATGTTTTCCCAATGTTGGCCAGGTCTCCCAGTCTAGCTCACAGCAAAGCCACTGAAAAACTTGTCTTTTTGTTTTTCGTAAAAAGGGTCGTGTGGAATACAGATCAGAATGTGGAATGTAGATCAAAATGTGAGTATACACTACAACAGACACTGAAAAGGGAAAGGTAGGAACAATTCTGTTAGATTAGCAATTTTTCTACTGTTAGACGTAGTCTGAAGTTCACTTACAAATGAATTCAATTTCAGTCCAAGTCCAGTTTTAAAATGAAACTATTGGAATTATTGCCACAAGAAGAAAGGAAGTGGCTTTAAAATCTTGCAAAGGAATTAATACTATGCATATTTCATTGCATAAGAGTATATGGTTTATCTCTCCTATGTTATTATTAGGGCTGGACTTGGCATAAAATCCATTCTCTGCACAAGTTCAAAACGGGCTTGGTTAACTGCTGGGGTGTTTTTCAGCCAAGTGCAGAAACCTAATTGCAGACACATCACACCATGAGACATTGTTCTCATGGTATCTCTTTGCAGGCAAAAGGAAATGAGCACTGGAAAACTCATAAGAAAGTCTGCTCGTGTAACATTTCCACCCTTACTTCCAGACCAAAGAGGTTTGGACAAGTTTTGGCTAAAGACACTAATTTCTGGATGCTTATCTGAACTGAACAGTCTGAATTTTTTGAGGTTCAGTGTTGGTTGCTATCCATTTGAAGAGCTATTGGCACTTCCATACATATAATCAACAAAAGCCTTTCATCCAAAATGCTTCTAGCTTGTTCTGTTGTGTTTCCAGTATATGCTCATAAACCTGCAGTGTTCAAACAAGCTGTCTTTTAGCACCAAAAAAACAAACAAACAAAAACCCCCCAAAAAAAGAAAAAAAATTGTATAGCTGTTTCTACCCCGGGCTCTTCTATGAATTTGTTCAGTTTTTGCAGAAAGAAAGTACCTTTTGAGGATGCAAAGTTTGGGGGTTTTTTGATGTGATCCTATGATGTACCTAACTAAAGCACTAAATGTTTTAACATATGTTGTTTTCCTGCAATGGGTGAGGATATAACACCACCTCTAGAACGCACAGTCTGAAAAAGAAGGCCTAAGAAAGTAACAGTTGCATTAAATAGTGTTTTTGTATCTTACCTGACGTCTAAGTTTTTGATCACATGAAAGCCTCATGCAGCATTTTAGATCAGTTTCAAATGTGAAACTTCTAAACCTTCATCTCATCAGGTTATAAATCACCTACGATTTTACTGTTCACCATTTTAAAATATTCTCCATAAGCTGTCTCATTATGGTCTTCACTAACTCCACTTTCAAAATTCCTCCTCTTAGGTCTATCAGTCCAAAGACTTGTATTACATCTTACTGGACTTTCTCTAGTTCTCCCAGATGCTTTGGTAAGACCATCACCAAACCCAACCAAACTAATCGAAGAAAGGAGCACCCTAACCCAGAGCACATAGCCAGGGCTCTTCAAAGACAGAATTTGCTGCTTGATCCATGGTACATTGAGCAAAAATTCATTAATAAGGTGTTCATGATAACCAATATTTTGGGTGTTGACTTTTCTTTTTTTTTCTTCCTGAATATCTAATGTTGATTTAAAAATACACAAGTCCTGGAACCCCAACTGTTCCTGGCAGTTTACCTGGCTGAACCTCACATTACACTAGATCTGTCTGGTTAGTTTGTTTCTTTTTCCTTTCGGTCCAGGTTGTAAAGAAATAAATCTTTCCCATTTTAGTTTTCTTCCCCAGCTTTTTCTTTGCCTTAGTTCCTCCTCTTAGTTGCAACTTCACACAGTGGAAACTTGCAGTACTATGACTAACTGCGGAGAGAACAAGTCATAAATTAGTCACTAGCAAGACAAGCATCTTTGCAGGCCCACAAAGACTTAAAACATTAGACTGGTTTCTGGCCCAAGGTCAAGCTCGTAGAGATCATTGGGTACATAGATCTAAAAAAGCACTAATTAAAATTGTTGGCTCTTAACTGTCCACCTGTATAGAGTCTGGTTACACAGCATTCTAATGAGCCACCAGCAAAGGGAGCCAAGCAGCTGCTCATGAAGATATTGCCTTTTCTGCTTCTTTTTGCTGTGCCGGGAGGTAAACACAGTATTATAAATTTTCTTTTTTAATCTTTGTGACCCAAAACATAAATTGCAGTCCATTACTACTGCTTTTACTTAGAGCAAACCAGATTTTGTCACTAAAAATTTTCAAAACTCTTCAACCGAAAACACCGCATTGTATATGTCTCCAGACAAGCATGAAAACAAGGCTAATAAAGCAAAAACCAGTTCCTTGCTCAATGAACTGTTCACAAACAGGCTCACATGTCTCTGACTAGCTGGTGGCACAGGGCACACTGACACACACCACATGCTAGAGCTGTCAGCTAAAATCCACGTGAGGCAGAAAGTCTAGGGCTGTTGACTCTCCAGCGCCCTCCCAGTGAGAGCACAGCTTTCAGCAGCTTCATTGGACATGAAGTTGGTGTATTGTCTCCAAGGAAAGCTGTCTGCAGGCAGGCCCTGCTCAGTGCAGTAAACTCAGTGTTGGTACACTAGGTAGAAGAACTACGTTTCCACCACCTCCACCCCAGCTCAGCCCAAGGCTTGAAATTGTGTTATTTGGTGATGCGTGTGCAGGCAAATGGGAAGTAAAGGTGGGGAGGAATCCACAGCCTGCGTGATCAGATTCCCTGTTCAAGGACTCAGCTTTCTTCTCCTTGACCAGTGCCTCGCAGTTATAGCTGGTTCTTAGCTGAAGGGAAAATACCAGTTGTGTCAACTGACAATTTCTGTGGCTGCAGCAAGTACAAGAGGTCACTGAAAACTGAAAGTGAACACTTTTGTAGGTTATTATTAGTGGCTGAGAGATGGAAATGTGATTCTCTGACAAATAGCAATTTTCTGACTTGGACTGTCTTTGAGAAAGCTATTCCCAAGCACTGCCATCATGCCACTCTTCAAGACAGCACAGATGAAAGCAAGAAGGGGATTTCTCAGGGAATGTTAGTAGTTTTTCAACACTTAAAAAACCCCAAATCAGTTCCTGCAGTATTTTCTCTGAAATGCAAAGGCACGGGCTGCCCAGCCCCACCTCCCTAGCAGGAAACAGACTCTCTTTTTCAGCTTAAGTACTCCCACTTCTTCTGTTCACTGATTGATTTTGTTTGCTTGACTTGACAAGACCAGGTTGAACAAATCTGAATTATCTGTATGTTGCTGACTGGATCAGCTGCAGATCCTTCAGTATGCTTGTCATTTGGTCTTATAAATTACATTAATGAGGGCTGTAAATCTTAGCTCTGTGAGGACATAGCTGTACAATAAAAAATAATTCAAAGTTTTAAAAAAGCAAAGATGTCCCTAGAACGCTGGCTATTCTTTACATGAAATATATCCTGTCTTGGAATTTGTCCTGGATTTCTGATTGTTAGTTTTTTAAACATAAGAAAGTTACCTCCCTTAAAAAAAAAAATAAGCTTGCTAAAAGGCAGAAGAATAGAGGGAAAACCATGTCACACAGATCTATGCAGTTTTACACGGGTAGAAATATGTGACAAAATGTTTTGTAAACATGTCTTAAGAGCGGTCTAAAACTATGTTCTGGTATATTTATCCATAGGTTTAATGCATGAAAATAATGCTAACTGCTAAGAAAAAAAAAAATTAAAAAATTTCTATATTCAATTTATGCTCTGTTTATGTCTAAATAAAATCAATAAGAAAATGAAAGAAATAGTGACTGTCAAGAAATCAATGAATAGAACCCCTAAGTTATTAGCAGAAAGAACCATGCTTAAAATGCAAGTCCTCTGACATTCAGTACTGCAAGAAACGCAAGAGGTACTGAAGTGCATTCCCAAAACTGGCTTCTTCTGGTTTCAGTTTTTTTTTTAATACCCTTCTGGTATAGAAGGGTTTTTAAAAAGTAATATAATGCTCACATCTTTTTACAAGTTCTCTTTAAAAAGTGTTTAGAATTCAATTAAATGTATTAAATGAACAGTCTGAGTCATATACTAAAAAGGGTAGGTGAAGAGCTTAGCATAAAAAACCAAAGTCAATAATATGATCTCAGATGGCAGAAATTTTGAAGACATTTGTCGATTGACTTAGTTTAGATAAGACAAGCACACTATATATATAATATATTACTCCCACAAAATAATATGCATATTTTTATTATAATAAATCTGTGAACCAACAAAAATATTTTAAGACAGATAAACACCTAAAAGAAATTTATTGCTTGTCTGTAATAAATTCAAACAAGTACAATATGCTTTTTTTGAGACCCATACTAAAAGATGATTCATAAGATATGCATATTAATTTCTAGCAATATTAGAATTCTCTCTCTCTCTTTCTCATATTTCTGACATTCCCTGATACAAATATATAAAATTTCCATTTTCATGATCTTAGTTTTTGATACAGCTTTTTAGCTTGCCCACAAGGACAAGAGTCTATAACTAATGCACATGCATTCACTGTTTGACAGGCCCACAAGCATTTCACAAAGTCCAAGCTCCTTTTGAGTGCGCATGATTTATTCACACACTGAATGATGCTCTGTCATTCATTGCCCAAGAGTAGCTTGTTAGACTCAAATAGAGTTTTTCTTCCCTTCTTAGCTATTCTGCCTCTGATCTGCAGGTTCTTTCTTTAAGCAAATATATCAGATGTCTTCTCACACCTCTAGCATTTTTTTTAATGGACATCCCCCAAGAAACATCAACAGCTACAAAAATTCTTCAACTTTCCACACCTCCATGTAACACTAATAACCAGACACTTTCCACAAGCTCTGCAAAGGTCTTGTTAACACTCTTCATTGTCTGGACCAGGCTCACTCCATTAATCACATGGACCTCTACTCAGGAGTGCAGGGAGTAATGGACGTGCCAGTACTTCTCTAGTGTCCAGCAATTAGTAAGTTCCCAAGAAAATTCCTCCCTATTGTGAGAATTACTCATTTCCTAAGGACCTTCCAACTCACTTAGAAAAAAGAGTCTGAAAATGGTTTTTGTCGCACATTTCCATGCAGAAGAATTATTCTCAAAATGCTTCTTCTTGAAACTGTGGTATGACTTTTACTGTACTTTGTTGGTTTTCAGAATGTCCTCTGTGAAAATGAGCAGGAGGAGGATGACTGACCAGTTACCAGACTGACCACATCACTGCATATTAGAATATCTTTCTCCCAAGCATAATGCAAATTAATCTGAATATATAGTCTCTGCTTGATTTTCCAGTATCCCAGGCATTTTAAGATTTGATAATTTCCTTGAAGAAATTAAGTTTTAACTTGTCCCTCCATTATCTCATACAGATGCTCCAGTCTTCAGTGCTCTGATGACACCAGTGAGCTGGAGGTATCTCCTGCAGTCTCAGAACATGCTCTTCTCTGTGCTTTACATTTAAAGACATCATTTGCATCTCACAAGGTAGTTAGTGAGCTAGTGACTGTGTGCAGCTCAGGTAACTGGATGCACAGGTTCAGGGCACAATGTCACAGAAGGAATTGACACACATACCTCCAATACTTTTTCCCTATCAGCCCATGCTCACCTTGACATTGCATCTTGCTATCAGTGTAAGGCACCCAGAATATTTCAGCTGCCACCATCTCTTAGGATCCCCAAAGTGCAGTTAGTAAATCTAATAACACATTATTTACTAAAAGAGTGAGGTTCCACTCAATCTCCATCCTACATGTTTTCCTACAAGGTCTATACAGACAAATAGCTAAAGTAGTTGGATCCTTCCCTGAATCAATCCAGCTTCATAACCCTGCTGAAAACTACTCAGCAGAGACAAAGGAAGGGTGGAAAGAGTGACAGAAAGACAAGAGAAAGTCCAGCTCATTTCAGTGTCAAGAAAGTGATAGATTTCTCAGCTGCTCGCAGCACTGTAATCTCAGATATGTTTCAGAATTGGCTGTGTCTTGTAAAAATTAGGAGCTATAAAGGATGGCATCAAAATGTGCTCAGCAGATGTTGCCACAAGTCTTGCTGACACATTTAAGTGCTTGTTCCAAATGGGATACACTGGCTGTGCAATTACCCTTCACAAGTTCTTTGTCTTTTAAGTATTAGCCTTCCATCTCCTTTGTAATCTGATTTAGTGACTTCCTAGAAATTTATTTTTCCAAAGCCGTAACTGTTTGTTTTTCCTCAATAACACACAAGAGGTGTATTTGTCATGAACATTTTGTGGCCTCTTCAGTGACACTGGACCTTGGGTATTTCAGCTTCACGCAAAATTCTGGCAACATCCAGAATTGAAAAATCAATGGGAATTTAGTCAGCTCTCAGAAGGGTGTGTTACACATTATGGCCCAAGATTACACTAAATTGACATTTAAAGGAATATCACTGAAATGAAATGAATGAAAAACATTCTGTGTCCTGTTCCTTGACTGCTTCTCACAGATAGATCTTTACCACAGATCTAAAGGTATGTTTCAACCCTGTCATGTACCTCAGAAATGTTGTAAATTACAGAGAAAAAAAATCACCAGAGCCATGTTCATACAAGCAATAATGTCAAAGTATGACTAAAATTGTAGAAGTGCTATTTATGAGGAAATTGTAGCATGGTGAAAACAGTACTGCCAAGTTGCACTAGCTGCCTATTTGCCTTAGCTTTTTACCACTATCAGTTATTATCCTGGCTCATTTATGCAGGATTTCTCTCTTTTTAGGGTTTTTTAGTTTCTGGGTTTTTTTTTTCTGATTGGTTGGTTGGTTTTGGGTGTGGGTTGTTTTTTTTTTGTGTTTTTTAAAAAATTATTATTATTATTACTATTTTTATTCCTTAACAGATACTTATAAAACAGTTGGATGAAATATGCTTCTGGCCATGAGGGCAAGTAAACTAATTTCCTGGAATTACAGTAAAACCACTTATCTCATCTACCACCTATCATTATCAATTACTGTGTTACAAATCCTGGAACAAACAAAAGGCCAGGAATGTGGAAAACCAGGTTATAGGGCTCCTCAGACATTTTGTGGTGGCCTTTTCATTAAGTCTGAGCATAATTGCAGGTATTAGGAACAAAGGCAGCAACAGTAAATCTGATCAATGAAATTACATATTTAAATAGTCCATTGTAATTTATGATGGCACTGTCCAAGAAGCAGAGATTAAAATGTGTTAGAGCAAAGTGGCTACCTTGGGTGGCTGACTGGGACACTGATCATCACTTCTGCCATAAAATCAGGTTGAATTTATAACCTACAGATTATGGGAAAGGTCTATCCTTGGCTGGATGCTATGGCAAAACTAATTTTTGCTGTAATTATAAATCCTCAAAGTTTAATCTTGTAGCCATCCAACCTGGCAAGAATACTGACTTTGTCACTGTGATCATCTACCAGAAAGGTCAACAATTTTACTTTAATGATACACAGCTTAAGGAGCCAAACTCACATTTTTTTATTCACTTCTGCAAGGAAGTGAATAAAAAAAAAATTCTGCAAGGAAAAACCTGACAAAGATCAATAGGAATAATGACTGAATGAGGACTCATTTAAAATTTTAGTCTTTGGCCCAACATCAATAATGTTAACACTGGGCTAATTTAATCTCTGATGTAATTCCACCTATCTCAGTTGAGAATTGGTCCTGTCTTAAATTGTGCCATTCATTTTAAAAGTATTTAAGCAGTTCTACTGTTGAAATATATATAGAAGTCACCTCAGAAATTAATCCTGACAGCTAAGTTTTTATGAGCTTAATGAACAAATGTTGCACATAAACATGCACCCCTTTATACCAATACAGAGCTCCATGAGAAAAATCAGACGGTTAGGTTAGAACCAAGAGAAAATATGCCTGATAAAATCTACACTGAGATTTATGTGTTTCCAGAGAACACATTTAAAAAATCCAGAGAGACCTTTGCTTATTTTGACTTCTTGCCTGGTCTGAGGGTTTGTTATACATCTAAAAGTTGAACTGAAATATTAGAAACCTCAGTGAACTTAGACTGTTTTCAGCAAGGCAGGATTTGAGGCTTAGGCTCATTAAGGAATGTCAATCTCAAGCTATAGTCAATCTTAAGGAAATTGTTTGTCTGCTTTGAGGTTTAACTGGCCTCCCATAAAAGAAGAACCCTGGATATACAAATTCACACAAAAAAAAAAAAACAAAAAACAATGCGTATAACTGAGATTATTTAAAAGATCAAAACACACATTCTCTCTACTGTCTAAAATAAATAGGTGAATAAGAAAAAAAATAGATAAGGAAAAATAAGGAAATAATTTAAGGGAATTTTTCCTTAAATAAGGGAAAAAAAGAGAAAAAAGTGGTGGTGGTGTCTGTATTAAATATGCTTTTTAAAATCTCTTCATGGTACACCCAGTATATATCTAGGGTTGTTTTGCCAAGTCATAAAGCTTGGCAAAATACCTTAAGGGAGCAGTTCAGGTCCACAGGGCATGCAAAAAGATAATTCAATGACCTACCCATACCATTTTTTTTCTGCTTGCTATGCTTTAGACTGAATGTGGCTTTTCTTTCCATAGCAATCTCTTCCATTTTGTTCTATTTTTCTATTTCAGTGATGAGGAACGCGTCAAGGGACAGACGAATTAATCTGCAATTCCATATGTGTACCTGTGAGTATTTCAGTGTGTTCAAGAAAACAAAGCTTCCATAACCACTGTCCTGACTGATAAGGGCACCCTTTTCCACGGTTCTCCTAAAAGTACATTATAAATGCTCTCTTTCGTAATTCCTGAAGGCCTCGTGCAGGACACTGGAATTCCCATCTGTACAATGCACTCTTTCATCTGTGTGATCACCAACACATGTCGAGAATGTTTCTGAAGGTCTGTGTTAAATCTATGGCCATGGGACATCATGTGACCACTGAATCATTTTCTTACAGCTGAGGGTACGTTTTATCTTGCCAAACATTTTCATAGTTTGTGCAAGCAGTTCCTGAAGTCTGATTCAGCTGCTCATGATGTGGCTGTCTGCTTGTCTGAGTGCAGGGGAAGGTTTAGGATTTCATATTCCTCTCCACGCTCTGACTTTTAATCCTCTAAAATGTTTCCTGAGAGTTGAACATATGCCTGTTTGATTATTCCTGGCAAATGGTGTTTAGGAACAGTTTGTTGATTAATTCTAAGCCATGCTGTGATGGTCTTCAAAGAACACCTTAATAATTTTAAGTAAGCCATGAGGAAAATAACTTTTCCTTCATTCCATTATACATTCTGCAGCAGCATTTTTCATTTTAATGAAGATAATATTTTTATGGTGTATTAAGAGAGATTTTTGGGGTATGTAATATTCTTACCTACAGCATATTTGGTAGGATTTATTGCATACGCCCTCCATTTAATGAGGTCAAATACACACAGCAAAGTCTGTTAACCAAATAAAATAAGTCAGGCAGCTGCAGACTTCAAATAACTAAATCAGTGGAACCAAAAATCTAGTAGCAAACTACAGTTATCTCTAGAAGTATACTGTGTTGGGTTTTGTTTTTTTTTTTCTTTTAGTGCCAGTTCAACTCACATCCAATACGTTTAGTCTACCAAAGCATTGATAACCAGGGAAATAGATTAATAGTGAGCACCATCAGCCAAACACTGCCCTCACTCAACCTCTGCTTTTCCCACCAGCAGGTCAGAGTGCTAGCCCACCACTTGGACAGTCAAGTGATTGTACCACAGTGAGACAAAGTGGTAAACATCAGAAGATACAGGCACATTAAGAACTCTTTCAGACCCACAAGGCTTTAGTTTTCACTTTATTTTGATTCCTTTTTCTCTGAGGATTCTCCCGGTTAGCCTTACATGTGGGTTACTGAAAACTTTCTAATGTAATGTCTGATGTAAACTGTTTAGTATTATCGGTACCACAGCTAAGCTTAGGGATACACAAGGCTTTCCTAGAATTTGTAAACTCTTAAAATTCTTCTAGGCACCAGAGACACAGAAAGTCTAACAAGTGAGCCAGCCCATTTCCCAATTTCATTTAAATTCTGGATTTTTCTTTGCTGCATTCAATCTAGTTTTAAACTCCCTCAAGTGACATGGCTTCCTCTGCTTCCTGCAAGAGACAATTCCATACTCTAACAGATCTTTCTCTAGGAGACAAATGTTTCCTCTGACATTCTGCATAATTCTTCCTTTTTTAATTTAATCCCAGTAATGTAAATTATACTCCCTTTCCCTTAATTTGTATCATTGTTTTTCAAAGGAAACATAACAAAAGTTTTAATGAAAAGGAAGACTGCCTTAAGTAAATTGTAAAAATTCATGTTAGAAAGAAAATTTACCTTACTTCTATGAAGCAGGGGATTAATATGATGAAAAGCAATACAGGACTGTAGCTCATGCTGTGGTGTGATCAAACAGAACTTCAGCAATAAAGTTGCAAGACCTTCACTAATTCCACTACCTATTATTCAGGTAGGCTATAAATCTGGTAAACTTTTTCCACTGGTGAACCTTACTCACTAATCAAGCTTAATTAGCAATTAAAGGTCTTTGAAGTCAGTGGAATTCTCTCCATTAGTTTCATTGGGATCTGGACGATGCCTGTATTATACATGAAAACAACATTGCATTTGATAGTATGTTAACAGCATGAAATTAAATAAGGTATGAATATCAACAAAATAGGGTTTTTAAAAATATCTTTTACATATTTTACTTCTGTGAAAGTGTTTCTGATGAAATCATCTGCATCCTATATCTTTAGAGCAAGAAAGTTTTTCAAACCCTCTCAACTTTCACTTTAAAATTATGTAAACGTTAGCAGCATGCCAAGTAAAGTATCAATTTCTTTGACAAAGAATTCATTTTCCATATGGTTTCAGCAACAAAGAGCTTTAACCTGTTTACAGTAGTTATAAAAGCAGTAACGTGAGTACCTCTCCTCAGTGTTACTAGACCAATTTAAGATAAAGTTTCACAGTGCATGTATTATCACTTTCTTTCTTCTCCTTTTATGGTTATCTGGTCAGTTGAATTTCTCGGAAGAAGTCTTCCTGTGGGAGAACAGAGGAAAGTGCTAATGGCAGCTGCATTCTATCTCTCTTGCATGAAGTTCAGAGGTGTTAAAGGCACTTCCACCAAGAGCTCTCGACCAGCCCTGCCCTCTGCCTCTCACAGAGAGCGAGACTTGGTATTCTGAATGGTGGTCAGTTTTCACACAAGCAAAACAGGCTGATGGATTGGCATGGAGATAACATCTCACAGCTTTGCTCAGTGAGGTATCCTAGACCTTCTGAGCCAGGCATAAACACGTATACACCCATATCTAATATATGGACTTCATCTCTCTTCCTCTCCTAGGAACTCACGCTCCCATTACCTATGAGAAGGCTGAACTCCCACGTTCGTGCTAAATCATTGCTGGCCCACTTAAAGTAAACAAAGTAGAGATAATGTTGCTTTTCTTCCCAGCCAGAAATGCTGGTTTTCTGCTTAAATGCATACCTTTGATGGTGGCTCACTGGCAAAACTTGCCTTAGGTAAAAGAAACAGAATTATGCAATTTTCAGCTAAAATAATTTTGCTCTTAAAGAGAGAGGGAAACGCATCTAATCCAATTTCCCAAGGAGAGTCCACTCATGAAATTATAATTTTGTTGGTCAAAGTTAATTTCTATTAAAAAAAAAAGAAATTTCGACTAGGGCTTACAAAAAGCTAGCAGGCAGCAATCCATTTGAGCCCTGTGGCCTGTATGGGCTCCAAACTGGGCCAGCAGGTCAAATGTTCTTGGAATAAAGTATATTAAATTCACAAATTACATACATGGATGTGTACATATATAAAGATACAGATCTTAATAAGACGCGAAGTACAAACAGTCTGTATTATTTCTACATTTCCATATTCCAAGGTGAAAAGAGGGCCGTGCTTTCTCCTTATCACCCTGTTGATCTTAGAAGTCCATTTTGCAGACTTGAAAGGAGTGAAGCTGAAAGGCTTGGAACATGTCGCATTTAACAGGACTGGCTGAACTAACTGCTGTGAAAGCACACTGTCGCAGCCTAATAAAACTGCGTACCCAGCAAGGCTATGCTCACTACAAAAACGTTCTCTTTACATGGTGCAGTTATGGTGCTGGGTCACAGAGGTGCAGTTCAACCCACAGTAGTGACACATGGCTGGTACTAGTTAATAGATAAAGTTCAAGACATTGTGTTTGTCAGAATCAAGGGGTCCATGATGTTTTACTGTCAAAGCAGCTGAGGTGTGTTCTCCTCATGCCATTACCTAGAGTGCAGAACATCAGATCCTCACCCAGCAAACAGCTGGGAAGCAACCCCTCACCTGAAGCTTCTACAAAAATACGTGCACAATATAGAATAGACTAACAAAACTTTCCCTTGTTTTCCCCAGTCATGACTTTTTTCATGTCTTCAGTGTTTGGGAAAGCTCTGATGCAATGTGTTATGGCTCCGCACTTCCTCCACGGGGCATCAATTATTACCAGTGTTTAGGAAATCCAGTTTTCCACACTGCTGTGGACAGAAATAGTTGTGTTTCTCATCAGACTTGAGCATGGAGTTGTGTCTCAAAAGCAGAGGAGCCACTAGAAATGATCTGTGCTGTTCTCTTAGCACTCATCTGCGTTTGCCAGATCAAAAGGCTCAGATGGAGCAGAGATTTCCCTCTGTTGGAGGAATGATTTTGCTGGCATTCATGGTGATGCTGGTGTTGAGAGAAGAGATAGGTACTGGGCTGAGGTCCGTTTAAGAATGTGCTGATCCGCCACAGGTGAGACACTATTCACTAAAATCTGACTCCTGCCTTCTGCTCTTGGAGAATTCTGCTTCCAGACATCAGTAAAGCTTTACCTCTTCCATTTAAAATTGAAGCCCAACCCAAGAGCTGGACACTACTTTCACTCCGCATTGCCAGGGTTTCCCAGTTAAAAATGTTCCAAAGCTGCAAAGTTGGGATGTTTCTCTGCAGCAGTTTTATAAGCCTCTTAAATTCCTGCATGGACTATAACAACCTCATTTAAGCCGCAGGGTATCTTCACTGACATCAGCAAATTTGGCTCAATATCCTCCAATAGATGGGCAATTTGTTTTCATAATAAACAATACCACAAATCACAAGAAAATCAGCATAGCTGCCAAAATGTCTCTAGCCCTTGTAAGAAAGAAAACCAACCTCTGCTACAATCAAAGGATTTTGTTTTCATTTTGGTGAAGTGAAATATTACATTCTCTCAGAGGGTTTCTTTCTCTGATTCTATCAAACAGTCTTCTGTCATTAGGGACAGCAGAGACTGCCCTGCAGCGTGAGACTGTAGAAAGCCACCTTGGAACAGGAAAAAAAATTACAGGAAAGATTTCAAGCAAAACTGAATGTGAAAACTATGAGAAATACTTAGTTCCCTTTATGAATGATTGACATTATAAAAACTGCTTGTTTGCTGCCTCTTTCTCTGAGTTACTATTACTATTTTAACTTCTTAGCCTCTATGGAAGAAGGAAAAATGTTTCTTTTTCTGAAAAAGCATTGAATATATAACAAATTTACAATTAGCAGGCAAACTAAATAATGAATAGAATACATGCTTGTTTAAATGAAAGTATGAGTATTTCTTAGCCAGTGAAGCTCATGTACCTTGAAAACACCTCAGAGAGATGTTAATTAATGGTGAGGTATTCCTTCACTCTATATTCAAAGTAAATAGCACCCATAAACAGTTGCTATTCACCAAACATAGGAGAACTGGATTTGGATGCATTTCCACGTACATTTCCTCAGTCTCTGATGTGCCCTCTTCCTAAGCAAGTAAAAGCGAACAGAGTACACACTGTCTTGAGAAGTACAATTTGCTTTTCGAAAAGATCCCTGAATGTTAGCAGTGTCAAGCACCCGGTACATCTCCTAGTTAGGTTTTGTGACAGAACTTAGCAGAGTTAATTATTCATTTTCACTTTCTTCCCAAAAAACAGTAAATAGCATAGCATATATATGAATTTTTAACTGCCAAGGTTATATTATTTTACTTGTAGATTTTATTTCTATAGGCTTGGTTTGTTCTGAAACTCATAAAAAACCCTCATGGACAATCAAGGCAAAAGTGTCACTGAGACAGTTCCCTTCTAAAATAAACATGTATTAGCCTACATATCACAACATTTTAAGTATGTTCCAAATAATGTAGAAAACACAGATGAGTCTTTTGAACTTGATTCAGGAATCCGTTTGAGAGTTTAGAGTACAGAAGAAAGGTCTGATAGATTCTTGTTTAAGTATAACTTCTCTCTGCTCTTCTAATACTGCTCTTTCCTGTCTCTTAACAATCCACAGGTTATTATTATTATTATGGTGCAGGATGTCCTGTCTGTGGTTTCTGAGGAATGTGGGAAGGACATATTCCAAAGTGTCTGTGATGCTCAGGACAATTTGCTTTTAACTGAGACCTGGGCTGTCTTTGTAGGCAGCTCATATGTTTCAGAAGTCATTTTTTCCTGAAACATTTACTCAGCATTTTACACATATTTAAAGAAAACTGGGTTATATTCTAACTTCGCACTTGACTAGGATTTGAGCCACTGCATTAGTGAGGATACAGAAGCAGGTTGCTCCTTTTAGAATGGAATACAAAAGCAGCAAGTGCCTGTCCAAGGGAAAAATGGGGGAGCTGTTATTTGAAAACTGACACAGTTCATGTGCATATTAGAGGAAATTAAATGACATTTACTTGCACCCACACGAATTACTTCAGTGCCATGAGAAGGTACTCAAGTTAGATTTAAACTAGAAAACTTTGATCACTGTAGATCATTCAGAGAAGCACAAAGATGCATTTTCTCTGTTTTTTTTTGTTTCCCTGATGCCCCACTGACACAATTCTGCCCTGTACCATTCAAAGACAGCCGCCTCAAACTTGTCTAGGTTGGACTGCACTTACCTTTGTGTAAACTATGATTTGTCATAACACCGAAATCACTGCAGGCTTTCGGTTTCCTTTCAGAAATGAAGAACCTTACTTGAAACTTAAATCTGCCCAGTGAATTCCAGATGTCACCACAAACTGGAATCAATGAATTCAGTCATTCATTTATTATATATAAAAGGAAAAATGTGTTTTTTAGGAAAGCAGACATGCAAAGAAACTGAGAACTGCAGGACTGCATATCACAGACTAAAGGGGTATTATTTATAGCCTACTTTGAGATCAAGAATATCAATTAAGAATGATAAGAAGCTAGCACTTCTTTAATTTAAGCAAAATGTTCAACTGAGGAAGCAGGATAGACATAAGAGGATTCCTTTTGAGCTATTAGCTGTTTGGATTGATTATTAAGAGACTGGAGGGATGGTATCACTGCAAGCATGTTTTCAATCACTAAACTCTCCCTGACCTCAATAGTGGCGAGATGAGGCTCCAAGATACAAGAGAAAATACCTGCAAGACTTGACCATGATTCAAACTGAGGCAAAGCCTTTCTAGTGTCTTCATGAGGATATGGAGAAATACATCAAATACTTGTCTCTCTTTGCCTGTCACAGTGATATAAATGAAACTGGCCACTAAGTACCATGATTTATAGTACATTACCCTAAAATGTAGTGAATTACTTTGAATAATTGGTAGATGCAGCCACTCCTTTCACTTTCCAAGCTGTTTGATATTATCATTTATTTTTCTACTGAAGAACATCAACTGAATTTTAAAACCAGTGTGGGGTGAAGTGAGGTTAAAGCTGCCCACTGGTTGCTCTTTCCATGTTCCTCCATTCAATAAAACAATAGCAGAGCTTTACACAATGGAACGCCTCTGGAAAAAGCAAGTGAGAAAAGCCTGGCTGGAGCTTACAGAACCACAGGGGGAATTTAGTTAATTATATGATACAGCCATTTATGGTTTTTTGTTTGATGCCTTTCTATAAAATAAACACTTCAGGAAGTTACCATCTTGAGCTTTAGCTTTTCCAAAAAATGAATATTATATAGGTAAGGGGTCTGAAATATACACAGTATTTACTGACTCTTTAGAGTACTCTAACACAACTGAAATGAAATCCAAATTTGATCAGAACAACGAACTTTGCACATGTTTTCTGCATACAACTAAATGGTACTATGGAAGATGAGGAATTTCAGGAAAAGTAAGATTAAGTTTATAGGGAAAAAAACCAGACTTCCTTGGTAAAATCTCTATGGTAATAACTCCATAGATTACAAAGACAGATTGTGTTTCAGAGATCACATATTTTAATATCTAGATACACTTAAAAGATTTGTCTAGAACCTTGTTGCTGTATGTACCAAATCAATTTGCACACAAACAGGGAAACATGCACTGGAAAATATGCAATACTTGATCAAGATATGCTTCTGAATGTTATTTTGCTTTTTTATATTCCATTTGCTAATGGACTTTGTCACCTTTCTTTTCTTTTGCTTCCCCCATAGATACTAATAACTTCAATATGGATGCTTCGAAAGAGACAAAAGAAGTATGTTTGGTTAAAGAGACAGGGTACATTTACAACAGCAAACAGATTATATATATATATATATACACATACACACACACACACACATAACTAGGAACTCAAAAGAGCTTGGCTACACACGTGCAAAAGTGAATTCAGCTAACTGACTATAGTAATGAGTTTGTACCAGGCATAATACAGTTTTCATTAGTTTCTGTGCAACAAGTCATGCTGCGTAGAGTTTTAATTACAATATTTCAAAAATGTTAATCACAATATTTCCAAAGACAATGTCATCAACCTGCTGGTTTATTGATAATTTGATAAGGAACATCACTGAGAACATTTGCTAGCAGCAAACATTCCAGCTTCTCCAGACCCCTGCCTCCCTAGGCGCTGACACTACTTACGTGTGCTGTTTGGCTTCAACACATTAGCAAATACTCTATATCTTATTTTAATTCCATCATAATACTGAATATTGTCTCACTATGAACACTTGATGTAATAGGTAATTGCTGCAATTCTCTCTTTTTTAAGTTAATGACAGAACTTGTAAATTAAGCAGCTCTACAAAACTATTTCACAATGCTTGCAACATCTAGTTTATTAGTTTCAAAAGCAAGAACTGGACATCACATTCTCATCCAAGAACTGTTGATTTCACCACAGAAAACCCAAGATTTTTATGTAGAACTGAGTTTACAGTACTGAAGCATTTTTTACTGGAAAAAACCACTAACCATGATTTTAACACCTTGGTAATCTAAACTCAGATATTCTGTTCTTAAAGCAGCCTTTAAGATTGATGTAATTTACTGCAAACCAATATAATGAGAAGGCATATATTTATATAATTGTTACAGCTATGTAAGAATCAGTTTTCCTCTATAAATTTCAGGATTACAAATATTTTCATACTCTGCAAGAGAAACTAAGAAAGTCTCTATGCTTCTCTTGAATTTAAACTAGGAAAAGTTCTTTATGCTTGTGCAAGCATTTTTGGATTAGTGACACACAAGCATAATCAGTCCTTAAGTAAACATCTTTCCATGAAACATTTATCTTTCAACAAAACAACATTTTTTGATGAACTTGAATTTACATATGGTTCCATGCTAGACTTTTTTCTGTTAATATTCATCTTTTACTGCTTTGACTAAATAAATTTAATACATAAGGTAACTTCACATATTTTATGAAAGTTATTGCATACCTTTTAACAAACTTTTAAGTAGACTAGCGTGGCCATGGCAAAAGAAATTAATATTTTAACATGACAAATTTTGGTTTCAGAGAGGTAATAATTTGTTTCATAGATAACTCTAAAGATCTGGTTTAAATAAAAGGAAAGTGTTTATTGATTCCCAGCCCTTTGAACCTGAGAGATTTTACGAGTTAGCTGTGTAATTCTGATGAAAGCAGTCTTAAAGCCGGGTGTTTAAGTTAAACACCTAAAAGTAAGCACCCCAATAGAGCAGCTTTGCTGGCTGGCATGCTTATCCACCTCCTGCTACCTGTGTTCTGCTGGCAGAGCAAAGAGAGGCTCAAAATGCTAGCTATGGGCAAGAGACACATTTCAAAAGACTTCTATTGACTTCCAGTCTAGAATCAAGGTACATTAAGCAGTTGTTCAGAACTGACTTCATCCTGACAAGACTGCTTCAAAAGGAAAAGGCAAACCAAATTGTGGGCTGGGAGAAGAAGCTGAGTTACTGTACAATCCATGTCCATGTTTGATTGGTCTGTGGCTACAACCACCTCACAACCACCTTATTAGAAAGCATATTTTCTAAAATATTCTTTTAAATCAAAGGAATATCCTAAATATGCCCCCATTATACATACTATAAAATGAGATACCAGTAAGAACACGGCTTTACAAATCAGAGATTATCTGCCTTCTGTTCCCCTGAGGAACAGAAATAATCACAAGGATGATGTACTCACAAGTAAAGGCTGTTCTGTGCCAAGAATTTTAATCGACAAGCAGTTATGTCAAGACAGCAAGAGACAGCTGTGTAAGCTAAAAAAGAAGAGATCATTTTAATGGGAAAATAGCATAGAGTCATTCAGCAATTGCAGCTTTATTTTGTAGGTTGACATACCAGTCAGTAATGGGATTTGGGCAGGTGAGGTAGAGCTCACAGTTGTTTGGAATCTTCCATAGTTTATTTTCAGTTAAGCATGCAACCCTTCAAATATGTGTTGCTGAAAGAATTTAAATGATCAAGAACTGTCTGGAGTACCAGTCCCCTCTTCTGAACTGGGCACTGAGGTTATTGCCCACCTCACTTGCAGGCGGATATGTCTGGAAGTCTTAGACCTGCTAAGAGAAGACAGGGAAGTCTAACCTCCAGAAAGAATTTGTTCTATGACCCAGCTAGATAATTTACAAAGGACTAACACACAAATGCCCAGACCTCAAAAAGACAGGCAAAATGTGCAATTAGGTCCCTGGAAAACAACTGTGGTTCTAAACTGAATCACAATAAAACCAGTAAGTCGAAGCCGTCAGTCAAAGATGCTCTTCCATGTAGCAATGACTGGGTTACCTCCAGCAAGGCACTGGCTCTGTGTCTGTCACTGTCTTCAAGGTATCATTCTGTCAGGACAGCATGGGATGTCACACTCGTGGGTTTTGCTTTAAACACTGCCACATGGTCACAAGGACACCAAATAAACCAACGAACTGTAAAGCAAGCTCCTGGCAACTTGGTAAAACAACACACCACTGAAAAGCTTTTGTCTTTAAAATAAAACAATCCACAGAGCTTTGCTCTCTGCCATATGTTTTTATTCACATCTTCCGAAGCCAGTAAGTTCTCCTTGCTGTGAAGGGGAATAATTTCCCCGATGGACAAACTGCGCTTGGACACCTCCTTATACCCCACACAGCCATGCTGCTCTGGGAACAGCAGGTTCATTCCAGCTGTTAGAGAGCAAGGCCTGGGAAAGGATGATCAGCAATTGGATGGAGGCTTCTCTCACACGCATGAAAATGCTGTCCATCCTTTCATGAATTTTTTCTCCTGGGCAATTAGGAATCTTATATACTATTGCAGGAGATAACTGAAAATTAACGGGAACTTGCAGTGCGTGTAGCTTAATTGGCGATCTGCAAGTAAAATCCACTTTCCTGAAGCAAGAGACACTTGATTTAACATCTCTGGGGAACTGAGTAATTGTTAAGCTTGTTCTGGCCTGCTACATCTTGTCTTCAGTGAGCAGCAGTATCCCTGATACAAGCCCTTAACTTGTCCCTCTACGCAAAGATTTCACTGTTGTAGAAGCAGAATACCCTTGAGGAACCTGTTGTTCATCCCGTAGTGGAAAACAGGCATTAACTTCAACATATTTCAGTGTAATTCTCCATCTGACCATACATCTTCGTTCTCTTTCGAGTGGTTATCAGCTGCCTGCCTCCTCTTTTTCCAAGCATGGCATGATGAAATGTAAGACTTAGTATCATCTGATTTCATTTTTCAAGCCTTGACATCTGTTTATGACTATTGCTAGAGTGGAAAAGGGGAATTCTTTTAAATTTCAAAGATAGTATCTGCTGCATCCAAATATTTGACTAAAGAACGCTGTTTTATACCCAAGGACAGCACATGTGGAGTGGTTCATGCAGCTCTGATTTAACACAGAGTAGCACTAACTACCAAAACACAGCATCTGAATGACCTCTATGTTGCCAGTTTTAAAGCTTGGCATTGCAGCCTAATTGTGCAATTTAGTGGCCTGGAAATACTCTGCAAATCAGGGAAGCAAAGCTTCTTTCTCAAAGTCGAATACAAGCAACAAAACAGAGACACAAGAACATTTTGTGTAATTTTTTTCTCCTCTTCCCTTACACTGGATATGTTGTTAATGGCATTTGTATTTTAGCTTCTATATTGACTGAACTGAAACACTGGAATCTTAAAGCGAAAATTAATTTTTTATGGTGGCTACAGGCATAGCTTTTGCTTATGCAAGTTACTGGTACCTCTGCCAAACAGTATGTTTTTCTCCTTCTGGTTCAGCTTTGTTTACCATGTGTGGGTGTGCAGAACATTTTGTTGCAGCAACTATATCTCTTTTCCTGTATCTAAAGGAAATTCAAAATCTGAGCTTATATATTTCTGCAACTCCAAAAAACTCCTGGGCACAACTACTGGAGCAATGGGTGTGAGGGAAATTCAGAACTTAGCCAATAAGTGTTTAGGGCAAACAGCATCCAAATTTATAACTGTATCTTCAATGTTCCTTGGCCCTTTGTTTAGGTCAGGACAATTTTTAGGTATGTTGAGCTACTACTCAGAGGTACTACATTAGTTTAATCACTTTAGAAAAAGAAGAAAAATATCAAAAAATCAGATGCTTACCAGGACTTCAAATCTAATCTTTCTATAGACTTGAAAAGCTGATGCCTTAATTTACTGTCAGAGGTGTTACCAAGCTTACAAAACAGCATCTGGGTATCAAAACCTCAAGGATGGGCACAAAGAGTCTACATAAGTGCTGTCTTCAATCAAGACAACACAGCAACAGTGATTCATAATCTGGTTTTAATTTGAAAGTAATTTTGAATCTCTACGACTTATTTCATATATAAATACTTAAATTTGGTCCTTCTCCTATGTGGCTTCTTGTAAAGAATAACAGTACTTGGAAAAATTATGGAACACAGCCCATTTTCCAGGCAGTGGAAGATCACTGTACTTCTGCACGCTACACTGGGCTTTGCTCAGAATCACTTTAAAAGCACAAAACAATTTATATTTTTTAAAGTAGACCATTCCACAGCCAATTTTATCACACTGTAAGGGTCTACGTGTGTGTATCTTCAGTGTCCATTTACTCTGTATTTAACTCTACCTCATCTCTTTTGTTCGCATTTACAGCAAAATAGTTTGACCTTGGCCCAGGATAATTGCAACTAAACCAAGTCAATGGAGCTGTGACAGTTGATGGAAAGTTCTCCTCCAGCTGTTTAAGCACTACATTTTTCACTAAAGTCATGCTAAATTACATACATTTAGCTTTTTAGATTTCAGAAATAAAGCCATGCTTAGAGCCCTAATAATGCTATAGATTGACTCCTTTCAGTGTGGCAGTATCTTTATTGTAGGATATTGCCCAGAACCCCAGTTCTGGTTCCCCATAGTGATTTTTGCTTTTGCAACGATGTGAATTTTCATAAGCAGCCCAAAATTGTGTAAGTATCTCCATATCTATACTGTTTGACAAATTCATGTCCATCTGGTGTACCCTGACATAACCTGATATCCCTTAGTAGTGTGTTTTCCCCAAAATAATTTTTCTATAGAGAACAAAATGCTTCAGGATGGTTTCTTGGTTCTCAGGTTTTGTTTGCTTACTTGTTTTATAAAAGAAAAGCTAGTTCTTTCCAAGATTTCCTTTTTACCGTGACATCTTTTCTTACATCATTGTCTAGACTGAGCTTCAGATTTGTAGGACTTTTGGGGCTGTTTGTGTACTGAGCAGCTCAGTTCTATTTCCAAGTCAGTAACAAAGATAACAAGTGCAGCAAGTCCTAGCTCTTGCACTTCCTACTTTCATGTGCCACTCTCTAAGCATAGTTAACACAGTTTCAGTTCTCATTCTCATCATTTAGCCTTTTACCTAGGCTTCATTCTGCCTATATTTTTAATTGGAATAAAGTGGAACTAACTTTTTGGATAAGTACTGTCATGAAGGAGTTTCCAATGAAGTATTAAAGCTGTGTATTTCCAGAACATTGCTCTAAGTCATTATGTAAAAAAGCATTGTTTTCCAATTTCTCCCCATCCTTGGAACTCCCCCAGAAAAGTCTGTGCTCCAGCAATTTAGCTCAATGCAAGGAAGCACAAACATTAATGGTGGAAAAACTGAGCAATGGCTGTGGTAAGGAAAGGATGAGACCATCCCTTTCAGCAGGAGCATGGATCAAAGTGATCATGCAGCTGGTAGGGGTACAGTTCCTATTAAAATAAATCTGAAAAAATTGAAACCAATAGATTGTTTTTCCTTTTGCTTGTTTTCACACTGTATACGGCGCTTTTCAGCAACTGAAGGGTTTACAATGGTAAAAAAAGTTCCATGAGTATTGTAGCACTGGATCAGGCTGATGGCCCATGTCTACATGGCATTGATATAAAACCAAGTCTAAACTTGGAGCTTTACTTAGGGAAAAAAAAGGTTGTAAAAGCTGGTTTCTTACATGTCTTCATTCAAACAGACTAAAGATAAGATTAACCTCTTAGCCAAGCTGCCCTCCCACTCCTGCAAAAACCTTCCCCCCAATATTTATGATGACATAAATACCTTAGTGGCAACTCTATGAAAAACATCTCTGGTTTTGATTAATATCAGCTTAACTGTACCTTCTTCTGAGGAGTTAGAGTTGAGAATTAAAGCCCTACAAAAAGCCAGAATTCGTGGATCATGTTCCCCACAGACAAAGCATGAGAGAGTTCATATGCCAGAGAAATTTCTACATTTTCAAATGGAATTGAGCAAAGCAAAGTGTTACATTTGCAGGCGTAAGTCTCCAAGACCTTCATAAAGTTAAGTCCTTTGAGAAAGAGTAAAATATTTATAGAAACAAGAGATCCATCTTGTGCTTGGTCTAGTTTCTCTTTGTCAGTCTATCACACTGCAGATTATCACATGCTGCTATTGATTATTTCACGTAGATCACAACACCGGCTGAGAGAAATTCTTCTCTCTAAGAAACTTGATGAAAGTAGGAAACGAAGGAGGTATTTTAAGTGGAAGCAGATGCCTGAAATTTCTAAGGCTGGTTCTTGGTTCATCTGCTCAGTTAAAAGGTTAGGAAATAGCACGGGGGCCTGAAAAATGTAGGAATTAATTTTAGATGGATTGGCATTATTTCTTTGACTTCTCTGGAGCAGGTCTCAGACCTCTGATTTTCATTCTCACTTAATTCCACTCTTGGACCAATATATCACATTCTTTGTTATTAATAACAAAATTATTCTTACTCTGTTCAAGGCAGCTTAAGAAGCGTTACAGAATTAATTTTTTCAATATCCATTTCAAGATCAGTTTTGAAAAAGCACAGTCACCCTTCCTTGTAAAAGTCTCCACTGAACTGAACAGAGAAAAATCTCTCTTTTGCAGAGAGGTTTCTTACAGCAGGCGTGGGAGCACACATCAGATCAGTTTTCCACAGAAGATTATTTCTTGAAACAAAATTTTCTGCATGATGAGCCACATCTTCTCTCCTTTGGTTACCTTTTTATATATATATCATCAATGTAATTCTGAGGCTGAACTGGGCAAAATGAAATATTTCTGATATTTCTACATTATAGATGTTTCTACACTAATTTTATGTCTCTCAGCTGTTATATCTTAGTACAGAATAAAGTTAGCATCAAGTTATATCTTCCTGTGGAGAAGTTTTTTGGTTTGTTTGACAAATTCTTCTGAAAATTCGTAATATCATCATCAAAACAAACAAATAGAAGTTGTAAAATCCTATTAACATGTATGAAAATGGCAATTTCCCCCCCTGTTTCCAGTTTAGCTTAAACAGGTTAAATTGCATAAGCACAATGAAATGCACTTTACTACCAAATATCAGTGTATATCTCCAAACCACAGAGGATACATAGCTACTCGAAAAAACAAATGAAGAAAATAAATACTGTCAAAACCACCTACTCGCCACCAACCTTCTTCTTGGAAATGAACGACCCATTTTCGTAGAAACTTAAGGCAAAAAAAAATAAATCTAATGTGATGAAGGAACGATCTATGGAAAAATTCATCTGAAATTACTAAAATGAGCTGACTGAGGATGAGTGAAAGCAGAGGGCTAAGGGCAGAAAGCACGAGGCAGTGCTCACAGTCCTTCACATGCCTGCTCCTGTTTGCTGCGTGTCCCAGCATTCCAGCAGGCTGGGGAGGTCAGTACCTTCCCACTCTCCTGCTGGGCCAACGTCAGTGTCTGCTTTGCAGAGAAGAGGAGATCAAGCCTGGTGCTGGCCTCAGGATCCTGCTTTGCTGCCTGACATAACTCACCCAAGCATGTGTTTCAGGGAGTCAGAGGAGTAACATAAAGCAAGAAATACTCCAACTCATTTTTCAGAGAAATCAAAGAACATTTTCATAAGAGAAGTCTGGAGAGTACATTTTGGAGTCGGAGAATATTTGGAATTCATTTGCAAGTTTAAAGAGCCTTGACACTGGAAACAATGAAATAATTTTTTTTGCTTTCCCGATTCTTCCATTGCTTACAGAAACCAGCCGTTAAACGATCTTTGTAAATAAGCAGGGTTGTGTTAAAGACACTAAACTTTATTACAAATTTTTCCTCCTTTCAGGGAAAACAACAGGACCTGCTGGAAAAGCTGCTTGAGAAAAGTGGAAAGCAGTGAAGTGTGTTGAAGGCCTTTGGTTAATAAAACCCAACGCCAAAATACTGACAAGATGGAACTAACTGCAATATTTTAGCATGTGCTGATTGAAATGCCAAAAACAAGTCAAGTGTCCAGAAAGAACTTATTGAGAGTGAAAAAAAAAAGGTATTTTAAATATACAGTAATGCTAAATAAAGAGTTAGAGTAAAATATACAGCCCTTACTATTTAAGTAAAGAGTAAATACCAGACAACTACCAAAAAAGGTCTCTGTAAGATGCTGCTGAGCCTGGGCCCAGCTTGTGATGTTCTAATTATAGTAATTATTCTGTCTTTTTACTCACGGGTTGTGCAAAATGTTTCTAAAGCATTCTGTAGAAGGGGAGCAGAGACACTGTCCCCGTGGCTGCTATGGGGAGGCTCATTTTCCTGAGATCTGCTGGGATCACTCATACATTTTGCATGTTTCTGATGAATAATTATGTGAAATTACATAAAAACTATGTACTCTGAGTGCCCCATAGCCAAAAAATAAAGCAGATCTCCTTCCCTAATCATACCATTGTCCTAAATACCCTTATTTATTTTGATAGTGACAACATGCAGACTCTTAGGGTATGTGGGGGGGCCATCACTTGGCCTTTTTCATCCTGAAACATCCCCAGCTATCATTATAACCCCGTTTCCACTGCACAGGCCCAACATATCTTTAAGCATCTGCATAAATAAAAAACCACTCCCCACATTTTGGAACTAATTTAGACATTACTGTACAATATACATTTTATTTTTTACCAAGAGCTCACCACATAAATATAGTTACAATGTTCCAGTCATGACTGAAACTTACCACAAAAAAATTTGATAGTTATATTTACATTTTCCATAGCCCAAAATGGTTTAAGTGTAGAAGTATATTGTATTGATTATGTATCCATTGCTGGGTATTAGTTTTGTTTAAATCCCTTAAACTATGAGTATTTGTCTAAACTGGATGTGTGTTTTTCATTTTGTATCTTCAATACTGTCTCATATTGCAGTTAAAATAGCCACTCCAAGTTATTTGACAATTATAATTAATCTTTATGTACAATTTTGCCCATTAGTTAACAAAATACTGCAGAGCTCTCTTTCAAAAGCCACCCATTCATGATTTATTCTTCTTATCTTCATTTATTTTGCTAGAAAACATCAGCTGGGTGAAATTAAAGGAGGAAAAGACAGTTTTAATTAATGTCTTCTTCAGAAAAAAGTTCCTAAAGTTGCTGAAGTGATCTGTTTTGACAGTTTCAAAACAAAATAATCCCTTTTATATGTTTGAAATTATTTTTAAATTTGACATTTAAGACCCAAAAAGTATTGTGTCCAATGAAAATGAAATGTTTGAAAGGTAAAACATGTTTTCAGCAAAACATTTCACTGGCTTACTGAAATTGTGCACTCTTGTCCTGATTTGAAACCTAATACAGATTTAAAAACTATTTTAATACATCTAGATATGTAGACATATATAAAGATGTATTTCTCAGTATACATATAGAGAGATAGAAACACATATGCAAATGCAAACTAAGATGGAGAAATAAATAAATATAAATATAAATATAAATATAAATATAAATATAAATATAAATATAAATATAAATATAAATATAAATATAAATATAAATATAAATATATAAATGTAAACGTAAATGTAAATATAAATATAAACATAAATATAAATATAAATATATAAATGAGCACAGATTTATGCCCACAGGAGTGGTGAAATTTACATCTTTGAAATCTAGTAGGCTGTTTGAGACTAAGACTGGCCATCAAACAGAATCTTAAAAATTTATGTGCTGCCAGCACTCAGGTGCAACAACAATAAACTGCCAAATCATTTCAGTGCTCCCTTAAAAAAAAAATAAAAAAATCTATCTATAAATGCCTTTCTTCGAAGAATGAAAGGAAATAAAGGGAATTTAAAGCTTTGAAAGGAATTGAAAGCAGACTCCCAGTATCCATCTCTGAGTTTACAATCAAATCTCAAGACATGCTTAGGCCTCTAAAAGAGGTTTGGTTATAAACACAGACTTTTAGAGCAGCAGCCTAAAACTTCAAGGACTGCTGTTGGCATAAGAAATAGCTGATAGATACTTTTAAAATAAAATCTGAATTGCTGGTAAGTTAGTTGGTAAAGACTGTCTTTAGGAGGAAGCAGAGAAAAGCACTGAGCAGAAGATTTAGGGCTTTTTGCCAAACAGCTTCCAAAACCTGAAAAACGTCTTATTTTCTAAACGTAATTAAAAATTTTAAAAACTGTGTTTTACTCCTGACTTTACTCAGCTCTCTTTCAATGTGTAAGTGATAGTATTAGCCTCACTGTACAGCTTAGCAGTAGGCTCGTATTAGCCCAGTTTAAATATTTCACACAGCTGGAAGTTGTCAGCACGAGGAATAGGAACAAGGGCACTGCAAACAGCTGCAAGTACATGCATGCTGGCACCCTTTCAGGTTTATTTGTTTTTAAGGTTGTGCTAAGGATGTTAAGCTTTGATTCCATCATTTGTCCTGGTTTTGTCTCATTTACTGACAGTGGATGATTCAGATTTCAAACATACTGCCTTCTAAAGAAAAAATCCTACATTTATCTTTGTCTTAAAATTGGTATGCAGTGAAACCCTCCACATGCACATCTCCCCCAGTGCCTGACATGAGTTTTTTAAAACAGTGAAAACTGAACAGATCTCGGTCTTACCAACTGGTTGGGGGTAGGAAGGGCAGGGAGAAGCAGAAAGTAATTGCTACAGAAACATTTCCTGAAAATCATTCCTTGCAATTTTAATTTCCTTGTTCTAACTTACATATGTAACTGGCTTAGAACACCAAGATACTACACCACCATGCAAAAACTTTGAGAAAGTTTGGATTCAAGTGTTAACATCAAATTTAAAATTTGAAATGTGTATATGGTGGTTCTTATTCAAACATAGCCCCAAAACTGGGAACATCTAAACATAAAATCAAAATAAAATTAAAATTCCTGCTTCTACACTGCTTTGCAATACAAAAGTCTGTAAGTAAAACAAATTGGAAAAATTATTCCACAGGTGGGAAACCTGCAGTATTTTGTAGCAATTGCTTAGTGAGAGTTTTGCAAATTAAAATTGATTCAAGGATTCATGTTTGTGCAATTTGCATTTGGTCAAATGCAACAATAAAGCATTCATGGACTTTATTCTCCTATAGATAGAGGTCCCTTCATACTGTTTTGGTGCAAAATCAGAACATTCATGTAAATGACACACAGTCAAAACCAGGTCTGCAGGAAATTCTGACATTTGACTTTCTACTGCTCATTGAGAACTATGTCCTCACAGAAGCAAAGTTTGTAAAGACAGAGCTTTCCTTACAGCTACTCCACAGTCAGAAGAAGACAAACCAGTTTTTCTCGTGTCTGACTAAGCAATCAACAAACAACAATGTCCAAAATATTCAGGCTTTAATCTCAACCGATTGACCGGTGTTCATCCGCCAATGCAGCTTAATGAAGTGCTCTATTCCCCATCTCTTACCAGACTCTGCACTGAGACAAGAACAGCACCCATTTCACCAACAGCTGTGAGCAGTTCCTGGTCTCTGGCCCTGTGAGATACCAGAAGCATGTGCTCCAGACAAAAAGTATCCCAAGATATTCAGTGTCACTGACTTCAGAGAAAAATCAAAGAAAAATCTAAGAAGCACTCCTTGAGCACCATGCCTTGCTAGGAATTCACCAAATCCAAGTGTTTCATATACAGTTATTGAGGTTTAATGAATAAGCATTCAGCTTTAATGGCATTGGAAAGTTTCTAACTTACTCTAATATGCTAGTTTTTATTTTAATGCTCTTTTCTCCTAGTAGAACAGTTAAAAGTTAAAAGTGCTTTGATTTGGTTTTTTTTTACCTAACAAACTCTGAGAAAGTAAAAATACTATGTTATAGCATGTTATTGAAACAGTTTTATGCCAAGCATTTAATAATACTTAGGTCAGTGCTTGATATGGAAGCAGAAGACAACACTCTTCCATTTTCTTACACCACTGTAGAATTAGGTGCAGGAAGTTCCTCTGCCAGCAAACCACGTTCTATTTATGCTTTGTCCCATCATCCCTCTAATGTCTGTCTTTTTCCCCTCTTCCCTGTCTATCAGGCAGCAATGAAATATATGCCTGTGCCATAATCATTCATGCCATCCTTGTTCAAATACTGACTTTTTTTCCAAATTTCCCTGAAAATGTTAAAATATGGGGCTGTTCTATAGTTGTTTTACTGAATGAAAAGTAGCAACATTCTCCATTAGCTACAGCAACTAGTATTTAGATCAGGAAGAAAGATTCCTGCCTAAAATTTACATTTAAACCTGCACAGGCCAGAACAGGATGTTTTAGAACATGATTTTGTTTGTTCTTCATTTTAATAGTAAGCCGCAATGTACTCATTAAAAATTGGCAAGAACACATAGAGATAAATTAAAAAAGAAAAAAGTTCTGGCTTCAATGAGATTTGTGTAGTGGCAAAAAAAAAAAAAAAA